>JAFREQ010000050.1:2657500-3182500 GCA_025331565.1 Holacanthus passer | reverse complement strand
TTAAACTGCTGGTTACATCATCGAAAGGCAACAAAAAAGCCAGTATTAATCATAAATTGTTATTGCATTAACTGGGTGCTTATTGGATTAACAGCTTCTATTTATTTCTGTCCCATTTAGACGGTCAGTTATTACATTGTCTGGCAGTTATGACATTATCATCAAGAGAAAAAGACAATTTATTAAGAGACAGAGCTGGAAAGTTGTGAGAAGAGGAGGTGGGAAAAAAAAAGAAAATCAAAAGAGAGAATGAGATCCCAAAATGGAAAGAAAAGAAAAAGGTGTGGGTGGATGATGAGAGAGAGAGAGAGAGAGAGAGAGAGAGAGGAGGGTAGACTACAAAGCAAAGGCGTAGTACAGCTGGAAGGGACGCTGAGAAAGATAGAGACAAAGACAAAAGACAGATACTAAAAAGCATAGCTTAAGGCAAACCGTGTGCCATGGTAAAAGAACACTGACTATCCTAATTTGATTTGATATTCCCAAAGCTGAGCCACCAAATGCAATTAGACATACTAATTAACTTATTCTATTTGCCCTGTTGAAACAGTGGCAGACTGACAGAAATGTCAATGGAGAGACAATTTGTATTTGTTGCATCATAGCTTTGCACCAAAAACCAGATAAACTGAGTGGAAAAAACAAAGTTTGTCTCCTCTTCCTTTTCTATGAAGAACAGTGGTGAGTTCGAGCCATAAAAGTTTCTTATAATGTCTCTTTACTGTTGCAGGACTCCAGACTGGTCACTGGACATTTTGATGGTCTCAGGGATCTGTCACATCTAACCCCATGTGGCGTGGCTCAAATGAACATCGATGCATTTGCCCATTTGGTTCAGCGCGTTTAGGCTGGTGTGATAGCTGTCAATCAAACAGACAGTGTGTGACTGTGTGAAAGCAAAATGGACCAACGACAGGATTTTATGAAAACAGACATGTGATGTTCAGAAGAGAAACTACTATTAAATCAATCTTCTATCAAGGTAGTGATCTCATATTCTAAAAGATTTGGGACGCTGTGTAAAACCTAAATAAAACAGAGATTTCATACCCAATCATGATACTATCACCTGTTACCAATGAACCTGTTTACCTGTGGAATGATCCAAACAGGTGTTTTTGGATCAGTCCACAACTTTCACAGTCTTTTGTTGTCCCACTTTTGTGGAAATGAGCCCAACTACAGGTGCGTCTCAATCTAGAGTCCACAGCTGTATTGCCATCACGTCCCATTTTCACGTCTACTGCCTGTGTCCTTTGTAACTGTCTTGTAAAGCAGCACCCAAACTGTTTTACAAATGTGACTACCTTGTACCTTAAATCCCTCTGCCTTTGCTTCTGTCTCAATTTAGGCGGCTTCGACTCCAACGCTTTGATTATCTATTTGAGCTACCAAAGGAGCTGTCGCCGTGTCACTCACATCAGGATCTGTGAACTATCTGCAGTCGTTGCAGATAGATAACAAGCGGTGTGGAAATGTGATTTGCAAAAATGCCAGAAAAATAGAACAGTCTCTCTCGTAGCGCAACAACACATAGCTGGAAATGGCTTGAAGGGAGAGTGTTTGTTTGATGTATGTGACTGCTGAGCATGTGTATACACATACGGTACACTCGTGCACACACTGATTACCAGTGATCTGTCATCTCCCCCGCCGCACACTAACAGACTCAAAAGTAACCCCTGAGCGAGTTTTCGAGAGAAAAACCCAGTGTCAGTGTTTGTGGGAGCAGCGGCTGAGAGACAGAGATTTTAATTGCCTCTGCATAAGGGTGGCTCACCTACTTTTAGCATCCGAGAGGAATCGCTGTATGTATGTACTGGGGCGCAGAGAGAGAACGCTCCAGCAAACCACCTCTGTAATTTCCACAAACGTGAGTCAGACACTTGTATTGTGTGGGCAGAGATTTAAATATATTACATACAGTAATGGCTGCATTTTCCACACATTCGTATACAACATTTACTTCTAACACTGAAGAGGGTGGATGAAGTTCTTCCTGTCGTTGCTGGCTTTGTTTTTCCAAATGCTGTCACACGATCTGTGCGTGACAGGTACAGTATTGTTAATGTCCAAGTTGAGCTGGGATAATGCTTCTGCAGAGCTAAACTATCTGCAAACCTACACAGAGAGGGGTGTTATGGGTAATGGTAGGTCACACAGGCTTGCAGAGGAGCTGACGTGCAGAACGTCTCTGAACGACCTCCGTACACATTCCCCTAAAAACACGCTTTAAGGTTGGTCAGCTGCAACTACTGCACTTGATCAGGGTTTGGGAAAGAGCTTAGTCATGGTTTAATGTTAAAAATGTTGACATCACTACTTGCTGGAGGAAGGGAATGAAGTGCTGCAAACATTTCCTCCACCTCAACCTCTTCATCTTTCCTTTTAACCGCACTATATCCACATCAGAGCCACAGACTTGAGACTTTGACCCAAGCTGGACTTCAGTTAGAGGAATGAAGACTGGAGATTCACCTGGTATAATCCTGGAGCAATAAAAAGCTGCACATTTGATTTTTTTTTATCATGAGTCTATGCACTGAAAGGACTTGTTTCCACTATAAAAATAGCTTGGAAACCTTCAACATAAAAGGTTTGCATCTTGACTTGCTGTTTGCTCATGAAGAACTGTGAACCTGCCCTAAAAGACTGAAAATAGCTCGGCTCAACACACACACTGTTTCCTGATTTGGCACTCAGTGTAATTTGGCCAGCGCTAGTTTCTCCCAAAACATAATGGATACAAGTAAAGTAGTAGAGTATGTGAAAGAGAATGGGCTCTGGCATCATTTGCTGGATAAGACGCCAGCGATCCCTTTACTCTCCCTTATATAGCTGTGAGACAAATGACCAAATAGCCGTTTTTACTGGGAGATGGAGCCCCAAAAACTCTGAGTAGTCATTTGAGTCGGGCTTTCAGGACACTGGCAGAAACAAGAAATCAATAAGACAAACTGAGAGGAGAGGAAGGGAAAATGTGATTGATTGAGATGAGGATTTAGGCTGTCTGGCTGTACTCGACTTATCACTTCCTCCGGTTCCCCAAACACTCCCTCCACCCCTCTCTTCCTTTCTACCTTCATTTATTCCTTCCTTCAGCCTGGCTCCTTCTCTCCCTCCCCTTTCTTCCTCTGCCTCTCGCCTACCTATTTCTCTCACTTTCTGCTTTGCCGTCTATCTCCAAAGGCCCAAACAAACTATTATTTCTCTTTTGTACTTTCTCTCTCTTCGGCTGCGTGAGTCTCACCGATATCTCGTTTCTCTCTAAAATAAGAAGGACTGCAATGTCAATCAAATATCCTATTTTTGGGCTTATTACATTCTCTTGTGTCCAAAATAGGAATTCCACTTTTTCCCCCTGCAATAACCAAGGTCTAGTCATTTTAGATTGTGAGTCCAGCTTCCATTTCCATCCAGTATAAATGTTTTATTTTGATTTCAAAGGTCACTTTGCAGGCATTACTCTCTTTCTTTCGCTTCTATTTCCTTGATGTTTGAATAAAAGCTTTTCACTTGGTCCTCCCAAAAAGGAGCCTCATCCTTTCAGCGGCTCCTTGCATGAAAGCCGCCTGGTCCCAACACATGAAAGATGAAAATCCACATTGTTACGACACTGCTGAATAATGGGCAGACCTTGACAACGGCAGGATTTCTGAGCCTGCCCTGGATGGATGAATGAACATTTACGTATCACAGTAAACGCTGTTATTGTTGATGTAACAGATGAGGACGACCCGAAGACAACGCGTTTGCGTCAATTTATTTCCGCAGCAGTAAAGCTGATAAATACTCCGTTTCCTTTCGTGGCCTCAGCCTCAGACACAAGCGAAATAATACATCCCACCAGCCTCGCAGACCGCCTGTGGACTGTTGCCTTGAGGCAGGCAATTTGATCGCATCAATAGCCGTCCGAGCTGAGAGCCACAGCGCCTACGCTCTCTGATTGTCAGTCACAAAAAAAGCACAAATCCCTCCCACTACTCCTTTCCACCTGTCACCATTCATTTCACCTCACTGACTGACGCTCTCTGACAAAGTAGCTGTGAGTGTTCAAAACACCTGGGCTTGTCTAATGTCTCTATTAGCAGGCAGGATTTCATCAGCATTTAGCCAGTGGGTGGTTCCAGTTTTCCCATTCTGATGATAAAGCGTCCCAAATAGCAAAGCTGAAGTGCGGCCTGAAAACAGAGAAAAACTGTGCACTAAGCACTGTGCTGTATGTGGCCAATCGAAGGGTTAAGCCAGCTGTGACTAACAGGCCCACGCTGGGCCTCTATTGGACCATCTCTGGCAGCCGTCCACGGTATTGAGAGAGCAAGAGGGAGAGAGAGGGGTAGACAGAGAGGAGTGGAGTGAAGTTGAGTGGATTAGCAAGAGGTGGGGGGATGACAACATGTAATTACCTATTTACCCAGCCTTTAGTGGAAACCTCATCGAAGGCTAATTGAGCGGTGCATTAGTGAGAGGGTCGTAAAGATAGCAGCAGGACTGCGGAGGGAGGGATGGAGGGAGGAAGTGAGAGGAAAATGAGCGATGAGCACCAGCTGAGGGGCAAGAAGGTTAAGAGAGAGGGATATGGAGACTGAATGGTACAGTGGGAGAGAAGGAAGAAGGGAGGAGAGAGGAGGAGAAAGTGAATTATTTGTGGTGAAGCGTGTGGTGGCTCTGCGCGTAACTGGAGCTCTGATGTGAGATATTTAAAGTAGCAGTATGAGTCCCATATTGATGACATTTGACTTGAAAGTAAATGAGCACAAGGAGTAAAATGTACTGGAATGAAAATAAGAACATTGTAGATTAGTTGATGTTTGGATTTCTATATAAACTATTTTTATATCAATCAGTAATCTAGGTCATTTTTTGCAAAAATGTCACAAATTTGCTGGTTCCAGCTTCTTAATAGGTGAGACTTTGCTGCTTTGCTTTGGGGTTTGGGCTCTTGATTAACAAACAAATAAAGCAATTTGAAGACATCTCCCTTAAGCTCTAACAAACCATGATGGGTGTTTATCACTTTTTTGATGTTTCATGCACTAAAAGATGAATCAATAATGAAAATAATCATCAATTGCAGCTGTTAGATGTTGTGAAGAATCTTCCCTTTTGAAGTTATTGATGTGTTAAGGAGTGTTTTTATGTTTCCAGTGGTCCAGGTGGCTCTGCATTATATCTGACTGCCGGGCAATTTATATAGAAGAACATCATATTTCATGAGCTTATTTTATGCTTTGCAAGTAGAATCTCAATCTGCAAAGTAGCTACAGTAATAAAGGCTATAATATTCTCTCTGAACTGTAGCGCAATGACAAAATGTCGTGAAACAGAAACATTTGAGTAAATACCACTAAATGAAAACAGCGCTAAGTCTACTTAATTCATACTGATATAATCATGCATGTCTGAGTGTGCATGTATTAGTGTCTCTCATTGTGGCCATGATACGCCCTTCCTCCAGCGGCATACACTTTACAGTAGGGAGCCTTTAGTGCTGGGGGGGAAAGTGGCACATCGGAGGCAGTCATCTCTGTAATGTGTTTTAGTGCATGGATGGATGGAGGGGAGGGTAGATCTATGGATGGATGAGCCTGCAGTATGGTCACGGTGCGACTGCTGCGGCCCCGTGACATGCTACACATACTACTGTAGGCCAAGGGGGCTGGACACACATCAGGATGAAGTTGTGTGCTGACACAGGCACACACAGAAACACACACACACACACACACACACACCTACCGATCTACTGATCTGGGTGACCTCCACAAGCAGGTGGAATGCAGCAGTAATAATTTACAGGCCTTGAGCGGCTCTAACGTCAAATAAAATATGGATTTCCTCCACACCAGAAGCGGGCTAACCCTTCAATGACTGAACCTTTTATTCACAAGGTGCTCCAGCTATAACCCATCTCCCACATCCTCTTCAATCATACACTATTGAAACTGGATGTCCAAAGGGTGGTGGTTCTTCAGCGTGGAAAAGACACCTCCCACTCTCTGCCCTGTGAAGAGCGCACTTACACATCTTAAGCACAGGGTGCATTCATTCACAGAAAGAGCCGCACATGCATCCGACACCCCGTGATGACTGAATGAAACTCCTCTGTTTTTATTTTCTCTGAGGAGGAGGCGTCAGAGGAACCACGCAGCAGTTCATGAACCCAGCTTTGAGCATTCACTGAATTCCACGGTACACCACAAGTTAAGAGATGGCCTTCCTATTGTGAGAGAAAAACACTTTCCTCTCCGATGAGCATTAGTGCACGAATGACTTCTAAAGACATGTAAAGAAGAAGCTCTATGTGAATGTAAGAAGTCACACTTCCTCCACGCCTACCTCAAGGTGATTTCATGTGGAATGGATAAATTAAAGCAAAAGCCTCATCTCTCCTTTTTTATCTATTCAGACAGAAAACCCCGAGGAAGACGAAAATGTATTGATATCTGCAAAAGTAAGAAACAATCGCATCCCGACTGGAAAAGAGACAGTAGGAGTCTGACAAGTCAACTAAAGCATTAAGAATAACAATAACACCACCTTGAAGGTCAAAGGGGAGGCTATGGACAATTGAGTCCAAAAATACATTTCTTGATCAATCTTCTCCAATGTCATGTTACAATGGCTGAGAGAGAGGGATGGGGTTACAAAACCTCTTTCCTCAGATTGATTTTGGCCAGCGGAGGAGTGGGACTACACGAGAATGACTCAAAATAAGATGCGGGGAAATGCAAAGACGTGAACGCTAAACACAGAAATTTTAAACGAATGTGATGTTTCTCGCTGTGCGTGGCAACATACTGCAGCCTCCTTGCCAAGTCTATAATCAACCATAGCTATTATAATCAGGAACGCAACACATGCTTGAAACTAGATTATATCTTGCATATGGCGCTGCCAATTTAAAGTTGGTAAGAAGTCTGCTCAGAAGCACAGCTAAATCTCAAATTCCCCAAATGAAAATGCTTGACTAGATGTCCGCATGAGCAGAGAAAGAGTTGCTAAATACATGCAAGGATGACAAAACAATTTGCCTTGAGCTGTGACACGCAATTAAAACGCCGCATCCATGTCACATATGCCAATTCCTCTGGTTTTCTGCACATGCTGCTGAGAGCACAGTGTACACAAAACCTCATTTTCCATTGGTGGCCACTGAATATGAAGTTGCATAGCTGAGAAGGACGGAGGTCTGACAACTGGAGGGGAGGGAGAGAGAAAAGAGACAGAGGGAAGGAGAAGATCTCATCCCTCCAAGTTAAAAAGAGAGACAGAAGGAAAGAGGGAGAGAGAGAGAGAGAGAGAGAGGGAGCAAAACCCACATCCCCTCTGGCTCAGTAATTAAGACTGGGGACAATAAATATGTAATGGGGGCTTTTTCCACCAAGTGCGGCTGCCTCTCCTTCTTGGAGATGGGACCGCAGGGAGACAGGCCCAGGAAGAACGACTAAGTACACTGGCCATTAAAAATGGATGTAAGGAACACCGGCCCTGACTGGCCCCGTCCACCAACCACCCACAATGTTGTGATGGGAGTTGCCGTGGTTACAGGGCTCCCAAATGGTCCTTGGTTGTCAGGGTGAATCAAATCAGACATCCGAGCACCAGGGCCAGCGCTTCCACCCTTCCTAGGCTCGCTGCCGCTGGGGGCACCACAACTCAATGAGGTCATTGAGGAAGGAAGTTTTGGACCTGCAGTGTGTGTGTGTGTGTGTGTGTGTGTAGTTTGAAGATGTGTCTATAAAGAAGGCAGGGAGAGAGAGGGAGGCCGAGAGGGTGAGCAAGACAGGCAGAAGCAGAAGAGATGGAGAGACTGACATGATTTCCCAAACAGCCCCCCCCACCCAAAAAGGTCTGGTTGCTCCTATCGGTGCTCCATCTGTCTCAACTGGATCCAGCACTTTATATAACAGCAGGGCTGCTTATTTGAGCACCACAAGTAAGACCACTGTAGCGTTAAACAGATTTGAATCTCACTGCTTATTTACTTAAAAAATATGACTTGTGTCTTACATAGTTTTATCGGCGATGCATGTTACTGCAAATCTGTTGAGAGACACAGAAAGTGGAAGAGGAAAGGAAGGAAGGATATTTTTCAGAGAGAGAGCAGGGGTGGAAGAAGTACTCCGAGGCTTTACTTGAAGTAATAGGAAATTCGCTTATTCGTTTTCTGGCAGAGAGGTAGATGAGAGGATTGATACCACTCACATGTCAGTCCATTAAAGATAAGGCTACAGCCAGCAGCCGGTTAGCTGGAAACAGAAACAGCAGGCCTGGCTCCGTCCACAGGTAACAAGCCCACTGACCAGCACCTGTAACGCTCACTAATTAACACGTTATATCTCATTTGTTTAATCTGTATAAAAAAGTGTATAAATGCATCGTGTGAGCAGTAACTTCCTGGAAGCTCTCATCACTTCACATGAAACAGTTTGGCACATAATACAGCGAACCGTTATTTTTTCTTATTTCCTCTTCAGGTTTTGTTTAACATTACCTGCAAATGTGACTTCAGTCTGTTTAGGTGTGGGCGTGGTCCTTATTTTTCTATACCACTGTCAACAACACACTATCTGCACAGAGTTCGTAAGCTGCAGCGCCAGTTTTCTTCATTTGTCTCTAGTTTGCCTGCTGTGTGTACACCAGTACCGGGGCTCAGCCTGCCAGCTGCTGTCAATCAAACACCAAAACGGTCCACCAGGTGGAAGATGAGCATTTGTGATTTCCCAAACTTTTTTATTCATTTCAATAGTGCAAAGCTGTAAATACTACATTGAAAAACATTATTTTTGACTGCAAAAAGCGACAACTAAGTGTGATTTCACTAGGACTTGTGATGCAGCTACAGTAGTTGGGATGAAGCTCTGTACATAAAAAAAATCTAAATCTGTATTACAGTATTTCCCTCTGAAATGTAGTGTATAAAGTATAAAGTAGCATAAATTACAAATAAAAAAGTACCTCACTAAAGTACCTTCCTTGAGCAAATGTAATAAGTTACTTTCCACCAAATCGAGAGAAAGTGAACTCAAGCAAGAGTCAGAGAGACAGGATAGTGTATGAGGTGTGATGCCATGCATGCATACAGTATGGACCATATGTGCATGTGTTTCCCTGTGTGTGTGTGTGCATGTGTGTGTTTGATCTCTAGGCCTCAGAGGAGAGAAGCCCTGTATGGTGCTGTATATGGTATAATGGCTAGTGACAGCAATGCAGAGCTTGTCTTACAGTAGAAGGGACTCAGGGCCATGGAGAGAATACAGAGGAGGAGAAGGGGGGATACCATGGGGAGCTTTCTTTCTCTCTCTCTCTCACACACACACACACACACACACACACCATGCAGCGCACACCAACATGTTCTTAGTCGGTAATAAGAGGAACACTATCACTTCTTCTATGATGATAAAGCCTGACAGAAATGTTGCGTGGCCCCTCGCAGCTTCATGTTTGATAGATGAACACGCCACACACGTGCTAGAGAAAGATGGATGTAGAGGGGCTGCTGTCTATCAAAGCATGTCCTCATTTCTATGTGTCACTGATGCTCCTAATGACGTCATCAATCATGACAGTGCACCGTTTGTGGGGATTTAGGTGTCAGGGGTCAGGGAGAAAGCCTATATGCTGAACGCAACCAGTACTGTAAATACTCTCCACTGTATCAACTATTTGCACAGAAGGTCAAACGAAAGCTTCATCGCTTTCGACTGCTTGAACCGTGCATCACTTGTGGAATTGATTTCAGGGTTAGGTTAAGAAAAAAAGGGCTTGCGTATTGAAGTTACATCCAGTAATGATAAAGTGCTGAATCTGAGGATATAATATGATACTCTGACATTGGGCGCACTTTCGGTGTCAGTGCTTGTTTTTTTCCCAAGGTTAGAGATTAGGAAAAACTTCATAACATGCAGCAGCTGCAGTCAGACATTTTAGAAAGCTGCACCTCGAGGCAAGAGAGTCAGCTGTTTGATGTGTTGGTCATATAGGTTCAAAACACAAATTTCTGCCACAGACACACAGGAGACTGAGATACACTTCAATGTAAACATTTCAAAGCCTCTTACAACAGGACCATCATATCAATGTAATCTGTTACATGTAAGAGATTAATATACCTTCAAAGAGAAGTAGATATATATACAGTATATACGTATATATATGACGTACATGACCGATTTAGCTTAAGCAATGCAAGTCTATTGCATCAGTTTCTCTTCACAGGATTAACAAGACGCGTGACTACGGTTCACCACAAGTTCATTAAAGCAATATCTCTCTGGTCAAGTTGGCAATGTAATATTGTGTGTCATGCAAAGCTGAAAAAAGACGCTCACTTAGAAACAATGCAGGACCGAAGGAAAACACACACCTATTCTACGGAGGTGCTGGCTCACAGGTAGACATCAAAGTAGGGAGGGGAAGATCACACGCTCACAGCTCTGACGCAGCCTTTTGATTTCAGTTTCATGAATTGACATTTTAGCACATCTGGCCTTTTTCACAATCAAATGTAGTTATACTGAATGAGTTCAGTCAACATCAGTAAAAATGACAACAGATAAAATAAAACAGCAAATGGAAAGGTAGCTTTGTTGTTGGGAGTATTTGAATTTTTCCTGTGAATGCAGAAATTTGTCGCACATAGATGATACTATTGTATGTAATTGTAACTGTGTAAAGGACTTTGTTGTATCCATTTATAAAATCCATGATAGGTATCAGGTCTCAGTGTCAGTCCTTAAGAATCAAAGGGACGTAATTTCCCTCTTCACTCACCATTTTGCACCAATTTATGAATAATGCACTTGAAGAAATCCACTTTAAAAGCAACACATACCAGCGTCTATACCGACAGTATCTGGTGGTGAAATTGTAAGAGCATACAAAGGTGTCTCCTTCAAAGGCTCTTTCTCAGTCTTGGAAAAGAAGAACTGCTGTTTTGTGCGTTATAGTCCTTCCTCATAAAGACCCAAATCATCTCCTCTCCTTCTCGCCGCCCTCCTTGAAAGTGTACAACAATGAAAAATGCTTCTTATATAACGCAGCACAAACTTGCATCGGACAAACACTAATATATAAAGAAAAAACAAGGCTTATAATCATAAAGGGACATAATGATCTAATCTGTCACTTCCTCAAAGTCTGATGGGCCAATACATCAGCGCATGAAAAGTAATCTATCACGGAGCTGCGGCAGGTTATGGCAGTGTGCTGATGGATAGGAGCTGTGGATAGAGAGGATGACTGAGTTGCCCTTGTCGGAGATATGAAAAGGAGAGAGGGGAGAGGAGAGGGACGGGTGGAGGGTGGTGGAGGAGGAAGGAGGGGGGGATGCGACGAGACCAAAATGTGTTCTGAACAGACTTGTTTGTCACGCTTTGTCATCGAGGGACATGAAGGCAGTAAACAGCCTGTGTGTGTGTGTATGTGTATACAGTAGAAAGCGTGTGCGTGAGAAAGTCGATGTGTGCTCGGCTGTGTATGTTACAGTGAGTAAGGAGTGTGTGTGTGTACACTTAATTATCCTACTGACTGCTCACTGGGGAATGAATATTGCTTATAGGGAAAAACCTCCACAATGTATAATGTAAATCTGTGTGCGTATGTGTGCATGAGATCCCATTCAGGCGAACGTATGTGCTGTGGAATCCGGAGCATTTGACCCCAATCTGTGTGTCTGCATTATTTATAGTCTGATGCCAGCTCCCCTTTGTTTTCCAAAGCCTGTCTGAAGAATCGAAGTGTGGGAAAAAAAACAAATAAACGAGAAGAAAAAGGAGGAGAGATGACAGCGAATCATGAAGGAGCAATCCAGAAAAGGGGATTTTTTCTTGAACAAGCTGTTTTCAACCTCTCTTCACTACTTATGGGTAAACACAACAAATCACATCAAAAGCATTAGGGCTAATTGATCGCTCTGGACCTTCCTACAGTTTTCCCAAAGGGCTTTAAACAGTTCGGAATATATAGTTCGTGCAGACGGGATCTCACCAAGAGAGAGAGCTGTCCTCACTCGCTGCACCACTGCGCACACCAATAAATGCACTTTACAGTCCCTTCTCTTTTTATATCTGGCGTACACACACCACAGTCCCGCTTCCCCGGGCCTGGCTGGCAGGGCAACAGTGTGTATCCTCAGAGACCTGCTGGGCCAAATCAATGGCAGCCAGCAGCCTTCCACAATGAGCGCCACCATTTTACTGGCTGCCACCCAGCGCAGCAGAGAAGCAGCTAAATAGTCTATGAGGAAAGCAGAGCGGCACGGCTAGGCTGCTTACAATGAGCACACGCCACAACAGGAAAAAATATCACTGTGTTGCAGAGTGTGTGTGTGTGTGTGTTGGGCAGCCAATTTGTTGAGCAAGCTTAATGTATGCTGCTTGTGTGGTTGTGTGTACTTGTGTGCACGCATGAGTCGGGCAGTCCATTTGGGGTAAGTAAGCCTATCATAAAACTGCCTCACTTGTGTGTGTGTGTGTGTGAGAGAGAGAGAGAGAGAGAGAAAGAGAGTGTGTTGCCTGTGTGAGTTGAAGCCAATATGGATGTTGACTGTTTGTTGAATTCCAATCAGAGAGATGTAGCTTTGCAATTCTCATTCGGATGATTGTTCTCTTTCATGTTGTTGAGCGGCATACGTTAAGCTGGTCTGCAAATAAATCACCCCCCCCCACCCCACACACACACAGACACACACAAAACACATTATCTGTCATTATGTCTCTCCTTCTCACACACAAACACGCTGCTGGCATGGCAGACTGGTTTCTAATCGGTGAATCAGCATATCAGCCAAGAAATGTCAGATTACGTTATAATCCTGCATTTTAGTGCCTTTAACTCCGCACACATATATGTGTGTGCCACGGCGCTGACACTGGCCTATTATGTCTGCCTTTCTCTGAAAAGGGGAGACAACACAGATGCCTGCACACACACACACACACACACACACACACACACACACACACAAACCCTTGTGCACACCCGCCAGAGACATGTACACACTCGCTGGGGAGCACAGACAGTTTTGGGGTCAGGAGGTGACGGAGCTGTGCAGAAAGAAATGGATCAATCTGTGCTGCGAATGAATTCTGAACCTGACTCAAGTGTCACTGTGAGAAACACTGAGGAGAAAAAAAAAAACCCTAAAAAAACACACACTGCTACAACAACTGAGGGCCAATTAAATTTATATAATTAACTCATTTGATGACAAGAAGCTTGTTTATAAGCTCTCGCTGTGTCTCTTAAAATGTTGCACATAAAAGCAAGCATTTGTTATTACATGTTAATTAAATGTTCTGTTTGGGGGTTTGAACAGCAACACAAAAGGTTGGAGATGATGTGGAGGAATTTTGCTTCATGTCTTCAAAAACTAGTTTAATCTCAGCAGTGCAACTTCTTCTTTCCTCATTTATGCATAATGTGTTTCCCTCTGCTGGTTACTCACTTTCTTCTCTTGCTCGAATCTGTTCACGATTTGCATTAACAAATTACAAGGTGGACAGAAAAAGCAGTGTGAAGCCATACGCTGCACGCCTCGCTGAGAAGCTTAAAGATGGCTCCATTGAAAAAATACTCCACAGTTTATTGACGTTCAAGCCGAGACAGGAGCAAAGCCCCGTCTGTAACTCTAGAAGACAACCTTGTTATTTTCAATAAACCCATTACAGGAGCTTCTTATGAAAGGTACGGGGGAGGCCTGCAGCTGGTTAGGTGTCTCTTCGCTTTGGCCGGGAGATACAGAGGATGCACAGGGAAAACGATGCCAGTCTCCGCACCAGGGGATGTATTAAATGACGGGTCTAATTTAATATTGCAATATTGAGAGACCTGCTAAGGCACTTCCTGTGTCTAAAGGCCGTCCAGGAATGGAGTAGTTGGGGAATTGCTGAGTAAGGGGTTTGGGATACATTAGAGAGGAAAGGAAATGGTTTCATGGTGCATGTTTACAAGGTGAAGGATGGGCTTGGTGTAATTATGCAAAGACTGTCTGTTGGTATGCTTTTATCGAAAGCAATGTCGTGTCTTATGATATTAGTGTTTCTACTATGTGCATTGTATTCACTGGCTGTGACACCGTATCGCATTACGAACAAGTTTCCCCAGAAGGATGAACGAGGTTTTACGACTGCACGCGTTTCAACTTAAACAGACATAAACATGTGCAGACCTGCTCTGTGTTGAGCATCCATAAATGTACTATCACTGCCATTCACATACACACACTGACACACGTGCTCATAATCAAATAAATGAAATACCAGATCCAGCAGGACATTTCAGGTCAGATTTGTAAATTTGCATTCAAGCCTGTGGCATCCTGTCTTCTGAGGACAGGGCATAATTTCAAATGTGAAGAGCTTGTGAAGAGATTATTCATCCTCGTGCACACACATGTACGTGTGCGCAGGGGTGGTCGCACGCAGATGCACACACGTCCACACACACTCGCGCGGCCAGCATGGCACACCAATACTCGTATCCCATGAAGCTTTACACTTCATCGGAGCTCAATCTTTACTGTGATCGTTACACACAGAAAGCCCTTATACAATCAAGAGTAAAAGTAAAGGCTGAGAAAAACTGCACACCCACACACACACACACACACACACACACAAGCAAACATCACACATCATTTAATCCCAGGTGCCTTAGGGAGTCTGAGGGAAATGGGGAGGCAGAACATAATTCCTGAACACGAGCAACAAGAAATGGGATTTGTGTTGGACTCTCAGCCCCCCAGAGAGAAGGACAGGGGAAACGAACAACAACAGGATGAAGGATAATCGAAGGGACAAAAGAACAAGCTCAGCTCAACAGTCTTATCCTGATTCAATTGGCAAAAACAAACAAAAAAGACAATCAAAGTCATTAATTACAAAATCTACAGACAAACAGTGGCGAGGCCTAATCCTGGACAGGCAGAAAAACCAGGAGCTACCAAAGAGACTAATAGAATTAATGTGCGGCCGCTGATGGGTGGGAGCCATTTTGAGGCATCCAGTTGCCGCTTGGCCCCCTCGTCCGTGAATGGAGGGGCCGTGAGACTGAGCCAAGGACCGAAGCCGTGGCAGGGACAGCGGAGGTAAAGACTCCCACAGAGAATACAGAGCAAACACTCTGCACTCATATAATGGAGTGGAAAAATTCCTCGCTTCGACCTGAAGTATTAAGAAAAAACGTTCATATAAATGTCTGTTTTGCTACTCCATCACTGATTGATATAACATAATAGTGATTCATACTGGGTTCACATGAAAGGCTTTTACTTTATTGTTCTTAACACCTGGAGGTGGTTAGCTCTTTCCAAGTTGAAAAAAAAATCCTCTGGCACATTTAGTGATACATCTTTCTCTTGGAGCAAGAGCTAGCATGAGCGCCACCTACAGAAAGTTCTTTAAAGAGCGGCCCTTTGAATGACATGTCATCTTTGGGAAAATACCACAGCGGTGACGGCTTAGCATGTTGCCAAAAGCAGAAAAAAAAACTGGATGATGGCCAATTTAAGTGAACGAGGATACATATTCTATCGCTTCAAAAATTGGAGCAAACACTGGCTGAGGACCCTATCTTTGGATCTGTAGAAAAAAAAAAGGCAACCCATGACAGCGATTTCACAGACATCAACCGAGTTTCACGGCCGCGTCAATGGGACGGTGATTAAAGGAGGGAGTAATAAGACGTAATGCAAACACATGTCACACAGGCGCCACCGTATAGAGGAGGCAGGAGCACATTAGACAGGATATAAGAGGAGAAGGCCAAAGCCAAAAACTGGAGGAAATTAAAATGAATAAATTATTAAACAAATAAAAAGCTTCAGAAAATGGAAAGGACAGAGGGCGGAGGACGGAGAGGGCCATGAGAGAATGGCTGCAAACAGCCGCAAATCCTCTGGCAGAGAGAAAGAAGCGATGTGGAAGTCCTGCAGCCGTGCCACTAAGCCCCCGCTGCAGATTAAACTGTATAGTAGTAAGGAGGGGTGGGGAGGTGAGGGTGGGGACAGATAGAAGGAGAGAACGAGAGTGAGGAGAAAGAACTGCAGAGGGAAAATAAGGCTTTGTGGTCTGGCACCAGTTCGCTATGTCAAACCATCATGCGTGCCACGGGGATGGAGGACTGGGGGAGCACGGGTGAGACAGGGAGAAGACAGTAATTGAAGAGGAGGACAAGGGGAGAGAGAAAGACAAAGCCTTTAAATGTGAGCAAGAAACCGAGAGGAAGAGGAGGAGAACACTTCAGCGTCGAGCGCGGAGGACCGAACACGTCAGGCCTCGGATCGTGTGTCTGTCTGTGTGTGTGTAAGCGTGGTTGGAAAAATGGCATTGTTGTGGTTGTGCCTGGCTCCTTCAGAGTGTCTCCCTCTGATTGGAACATGGGGGGGCGGGGGGATCGCCTCGACCACAAACTCTGTCATTGTCTCTCTTTCTCCCCCTCTCTATTTATCTCTCACTCTCTGAGTCTCTCTTTCCTCTATTTTTGTCTGTTCCTCATTACACATACCCCATATCTTATGCCTCCTCTCTGTAAGAATCCAACACAAACACACACAGACGCACACACTCGGCATACACAGCACATGTAATAAATATGGAAATCTGACGCCAGCGCATCTCTGTTATGGAATAGTGAGCAGAGCACTGCTAAAAATGTCCGTGAGCAAAAAATGTTTGCTCGCTACGTACCGCCGCTGCAACACTTTGATATAAAATAAAAGGAAAGGAAACAACCAAGAAATTTTGTTCTGAGAAAAGGAGAGCGAGAGCAGAGGAGGAAGACATGAGAGCTACAGGAGACGAGACAAACAGAGAGAACAAACCCGCCTGAGTGGAGAACAGATGAAGTGAGGAAAGTCTTAAGTTAAATTTTTAATATCTCACCATATGCTCTTCTCCACAGGTGAAGACGTCTTTGCTATTAATTACCGATTCACAGCCTGTATGTGGGTGTGATTGCGTGATGGATGGATGAAAACGGAAAGAACAGAGGGATGAATGATGAAGGAAGAAAAAGGCAGCGGCCGACAAAGAAAAAGCGATAATAAGGCGTGGGATGGGCAAGTGGATCAAACAGGGAACAAACAAATCAAACAGGGAGGTGACAGAAATGCATCCTATCGATTAGGCTCAGATGTTGGAGAAGTATGGGAAAGTGAGAGAGGTGGGGGCAATCTAGGAGTCAGACAGAGGCGAAGACAGGAAGGCTGAGACACGGGCGAACCGACGGACAGATGATAGGGACAGCCGAGATAGATTGGAAGCTGTCCCCTCCGACTGCCAGGTAAATCAATAGCATCGCTGTGCCTCGTCCACTCCTCTCAGCTGCTCGTCCACCTCCTCCGTTCCTCTCGGCTCCACATCCCATCACTTGTGCGAGCAGCGACGCAGCTGGATGCTGGCTAACTGTGGCTGAAGCAGGAGCCTCCCGCCTGCCCACTCTGACTGCTACAGCCTGTTTTCACCACAAGCCTGTCTCTCAAAATAACCTCTTTACATATGCACTTTGATTCTTGTGAAGGAGCCCTAAAATTGCAATTGCCACAGTGAATAAAAAAAAAATAGAGGTATGCTTATTTTCTCACTCCTCTGCATGATCAGGCAAGAAATGAGCCAAACCTCTGACTATGAGACAACAAAGAGCTTTTTAAACAATCTTTTCTGTTCTGTATAATCTTGTTTTCTTTCTTGGCCAAGTTCTTTGTTTGCAGCAGGACAAGTTGACCCGAGCAGCGATCTGGCTCTGATGACCTGCTCGTGTCTTCCTGGTTTAGTCTGTGTTGGCCTGGTCTGTGGGAACCAAAGGCGCAGTCACTATAATTACCAACCCAACTCATAACATCCCTGACCTTAACATCACCTCTCCTATCCTGACCCAACCCTCAGGGCAATGACATGGACATTCACGACATACATGCATACATGTGCAGGCACACAGAAATGCGCTGACAAACATGTAACACACACACACACACACACACACACACACACACACAGCTGGCTCTGCAGACACTGGCATCCATCACATCTTGTGAAACTTAATCTCTCTGAGAGGAGGAACAGCTGCAGTAGCACGCATCTACATGCACACACACGTGCACATGTGCGCGCACACACACACACACACACAGCACACAGACACGGTGGAAGATCAGCTGGGGTAAAGCACTTGTTCATCCACAGACTGGCATGTGACAAGGCACCTCTGACCTGAGAGTAGCAGGCTATGGTCGTAAAACAGGTTGCAGTCCGCTGGCCTAATGTGCCCAAACATATCCAACAGGGTGCAACAGAAGTAGCTCTCGTCAAGACATCTTTAAAAACTGGACACATATTCTACATTCAATTCTAATTTAAATCTCATTCATTAGTAGTTTAGAAGATAGTTGCTTCAATTCACCACCAGCACCTCTGAAATATATACTTCTTCCACAGTTGGCTAAGAAAAAGCAACATAACTTGTCAATCACTTTGGCTATTAGAGTAAATATCATGTCAATGTTCTAGTCTATAAACAAAACGTGACATATGGCTCCTACTGTGCATGCTTTTTAATACTGCCTTAATATGGATTAAGGCACTTAACAGAGAAACTGTAATCAGAAACTGCCTATCTAAGATCAGGCAAATGCATGAAGGTACTGCTCTCTCTCTCTCTCTCTCTCTCTCTCTTATATGTCTCTCTCTCACATACACTCAAACCTAATTGCTGTAAAAGTACTTGCATGATTGATTTGTAAGCTAGTGAGGTCTGTAATGCTGCCATAGACAGTGTTTCAGCAAGACTGCTGACTACTGCCGAACACACACACGCAGCCATCAGCACATTACAGCACATTACAGTCATTGAATTGTGGCGGTGGCGTCAAGAGAAACGTAAATGTCACGCATCAAATACAAACTGTGTGCAATCATCACACCTCACAGGTGGAAGTAGATCACATAGGCTGCTAAATTGGTGATTCTGTGCTTCGTGGGAATCAATAATCAAACATTTCTACTTCCAATAACCTCTTTAAAAATATCTTTGAATACATTTGAATACAGGCTACACATGGCATGAACTCACCCATATAATCCACTGTGGCCTAATTGAGTATAAAGTCTTCACGCAGTTTTGCATAAATTCACAGACAGCCCACTCAAAACAGGTTGAAGCGACTGACTGCCATTCACAAACCCATCCTGCTCTGTGTCTGCACACACCACCGAACGTCCATCCGGTCCACTCTGTGCCGGTGGCGTGGGTTCAGTCGTGAGAAAATACCTCTGAGCATGTTTGGAGAGGGAGCAGCAAGCCCAGTGAAAACCAAGCGGTTTACAGCCTCCTTAATCTCTCATCAGCATTAAAAACCTCATTTCAAGAGGCGCCCTGTAGTGAAAAGAACTGTAATAACCTCACAGCACATTTGACAAGGATGCAATGCAATAACCAACTGTATTCACTGTATATTACCACCACTGTGGCACCAGAGGAAATAAAAGACAAGCTCACTACTGGGTGACAGTCATGTTGGACTGTAAGCTCATACACAGATAACATCATGAAGGCATGGCACATAATAATAATAATAATAAAGCACTGATGAGGCTAAAATAAGATCAACTCACTATTTGCTGCCACACACACAATCCCCCCAAAACAGGGAACATTATAGAAACATCACAGTGATTTTCCAAGGCAATTGGATCACCTGAAACAGCAATAAAACTAAAACACATCACGCTTCAGAGGAGAGACAAGGCAAACACAGGATGTCAGTCATGTGTGTTAGACACCAGACACACACACACACACACACACACGGATATATACGAACAGATGCGCGATCCAGAAGTTGACGCTTTGCACATATAACGCACGGCTGCACACGCAAAATCACAAGCTCACCATATCAGCATCCTGGTCGCTGGGGGGGGAAAAAACTCGCAGTGTGGATAGATTCAAGCTCTCCGTCCGTGCGTCGTCTTGACGGTGTAACATCCACCGTGGCTGCAGCCGCTCTGCCCAAATAATCCAGCGCCGTGCGTCTCCCTCCCTCTCTCTCTCTCTCCCTCTCTCTCTCTCTCTCTCTCTCTCTCGCTCCAATAATTTCCTCCAGGCTTCCCGGTGACTACACGACTCGGTGAGGTACTCCCCCCCCTCCCTCCTCCTCCCTCCGGTTAAGTTGGAGTATGGATGCAGACGCCGTGCGTAATCCCCTGCTGCGTCCTTATTTTGGGGAGTCCATCATGTAGTGAGGAGCGATCAGGAGCCCCCCCCACCTCCTCCTAAAAAAAGGCCCTGGTCTCCTTTGCCATCACTCCCTCACCCGGTAAGAGATGAAATGGTCAGACAGTGGAGAGAGGTGGATGGAGCGATGAGGTGCGCGAAAGACACACATGATGTTAATCTGAAGCCATTCGGCCACATGTGATTCTCATCTTTAATCATCAGCAGCATGAAAACCAAAGCACTGACACATGTTCTTGCATTTGTTTTAATAATATATCCTGCAATACATAAGATGTAAAACTCACTTCTTCAGCAATATTTTTCAATTATTTTGTTAGAATTTAAAGTCAATTCTAGATTAAATCTCTGTTGAGTTTTTGTTCTCATCAGACTTAAAAGACTCTCTGGGATAATGTTTGGTTTTGGAGATTAGGAAAGGGCCAATCACAGGCATAATTTATCCGTGGAGACAAGTGGAGTTGATCTTATCTGCAGTGAGGAGCAGCTCTTTGATGAAGCCTGGACATTTCATGTTATTTAGGCCGACAGCTTCCAAATCAGCTATGGAGTCATTTTTAGGGGAAAGAATGGGACTAAAAGTTAGTAGTTTTAATTTGAAAGTGTCTGCCGTCCCCCTGCTTCAATGGGAGTGCAAACAGTTGTGTGATAAAATCAAATCAGAAATCTGCCCAGATGGGGCTGCTCAGAACTACAGCGTGATATGCCAGCATGCATGTGTAGCTTTGTGTATTTGTACTGCAATCCCAGTACGAGTTTAAAATTGGATGCAATAGTGTATGTTGAAATCTTTTGTATCATCACGTTGCAACAAAACCAATGAAAGCACTTTCATCAAATGAATGACTTAATTGTGCATGACAGTGCATGAAGCTCAAGATTTTGCAGTCCATTCCAATTATGTCATGAGCTGCTACAGATACGACACGTGTTTTGTTTAGAATGTAGGTGTATGATCTGTAAAAAACATTTAAGAGCATCAGGACTGTCTGTTTGCGTGCTGACAAAGCGACAAAGAAGTCAGCGATAGAGGGAGAAAATTGGAGACTTTAACACTCATTTTCAGACTTTGAGCACATACTTGCACCACACACACACTCACACACACACACCTGCACACAAACTTATCTGGGTGTGCTGCTGACCTAGAACACCAAACACAATCAGTGGTGCAGCAGATTCCCATCAGCGCAATGTAAATGAGATGGAGGAGTATAAACGTGCTTTTATTGCAGAAACTCCTCAGCTCAGTGGGTACAAGAAAACACAACCTCAGGCTGGGGACACATGCACACACACACACACACGTGGACACACAGACAGATGCCCCCCCCCCACACACACCAGAGACAGATGTGTCTGCCCACACATACAAAATGGAGTTGTGTACACACTGGCACACACAGACACTCAAAAGATAATAACTCGCACATAAGAGATAAGGGTTTGCTATTGAGATAACTTCACAGGCTAAAATAGAATCTCGAGCTGTATTTGATGGGCCTCCTGTCATCACGCCGCACACACGCATTTGCACAGTGCGCATGCACCGAGCCGAAAAAGACAATATAGAGGTTGTAAACCTCCAATAAATGTGTTGCAGACTGCGTTGCATGTGACGTTTTTGTTTTGCTGCTTCACACCCCAGCGCCCTCTCACTGTCAACACATATCTACAGCGCTATCTAGCAGCTCTTGATTAAATATTCAAGCAATCCGCTGCTAAATATGTAGGGATATATGGGTTCAATATTCAGCGTGTGTGTATGCATGGATGCTTCCTGTATGTGAACACACACAACTGTCTGCACACGTGTTCACTCCGGTTCACACACTCCCGGCAGGCATATTGCGCATACTGTCGACCGACTAATTTATCAGTTTTCAATGTTTTTTAAGTCATGCATGAACTCCGCCTTTCCTCAGCGCTCTGTATCTACAGTCGCTAACCCAGCTCAACACATTCGTGTCCTCTAAGCCTGCATCAAGACACAAATTTGGGCAAGTGACAACTTTAAACTCTGCCTTTACTTTATTGGAGATATCGTCTGCAACAGGGTTAGCAAGCAGGCTTAATAAAATACTCCAGGCTGTTAAGCTGCAGCATGGGAAATTTTTATCAATTTAGAGTACATGCTTTTTCATAGAAAATGTCCTGCTCACTTATGGTTTTAATCCCGTGATCCGGAGATAATAAGTCCTATGCTCTACATATCACAGCAGCGGCAGTATGTGGGCTTTGAATGCTCTAATGTTCTAAAATAGGATAAATGGGACTGATGAACAATATATGTCCACCATTTCTTTGATTTTAAACCTACTGGCATATTAGATGAAGAGTGGTAGAAACCGGAACTAATGAATTAATTTTTTGCCAAAGTGTGAGTGAACCAACATCTAACTAAAGTCGACTTCATCAGATCGAGATCAGTGATTCGGAGTATGAAAAATCCTGCTGAGTAGCCACAATGAAAGAATCTTCAAGATGTGTATTTAGATGTACAATAAAGTGAAGACTGGATTAAAACAATGCTCAGAAATGAACTTTGATTGGAAAATCGTGACCTCTAGAAAATTCTCTGCTTTATTATTTCGAACGGTTCAAAAGTGAGGAAACCTGTGACCCAGACTTTGGCCTGATGGTGGAGATTTTACTACTGTACAAAAACAGCTTGTGTGTCCGCCAAACAGACCAAATTTTGCTGGAACAATGCACTAATGGGGCACTGGAGAAATTGTTTCTACTGTATATCTTGGACTGACCAAAATGACCTGTCCTACAGCAGATATTTTGACTCATCATAACAAGAAAAACACAAGTACAACCAATAATATTAACGATGGCTCCATTTGTGCCGGTGAGTCAGCATGCACAATGTTAGAGCCCTGAAACTGGAACACCTACTGTCAATGTAATAAAATAACCATCACTAATGCTGTTACTTGCGCCTGTTTTGGTCAACGATGACATGAGCTAGGGTGTCTTTCTTCATAAGAAAAGATTTCATTATTATTAAAAGAGAAAAGAGCACTGCCAATATACCAAATCTCATTAAAAGTGTCCAAGTCTGTCAGAGTAAAACTTGTACTCAAACATTATATGAGCTTTCACTAAGTTTTTCTAAAAAAAAAGAATAGAGAATCACTTTAATGACTTTCATTCACTTTCTATTTTTTGCTTCCTACTAAGATGAATGGCTAGTTGTGCCTTTCCAAAAAGGGAAGTTAAATGGACCTTTTCTTGTTTTGTCATAGCAAAAAAAAAAAAAAAAAAGTGTTCACCACAAAATTCTCCAAGAGATTTAAACACTTCACTCGTTAACTTAGATAAGGGTTGCCCTAACAAGTGAAGAGAAGTGACAGTAAAAGAAACAATGAAAACTAGTTTCCCCTTTCTGTGCAAAGGACATGTATCAGAGACTGTGGACTTTAAGATGGATACCAAACAATTCAAAGTAATAATCCTGTGCAATATACGCCACTGCAAAGCTCCAGCACTGTTAGGCAATGGCGGCTTATACAACATGCTTCAAGCAGGTTAACCTTCAATGATGTAATCAATTTTGATAATGGATGAATCATTTGAGCTATTTTTTAACCGCCTCTGAAATGTGAACATTTGCTGTTATTCTGAACTTCTGTGATATTAAAATCAATACTTTTGGGTCATCTTGGGCTTTGGGGAAAAAATCATTAGCATTTTGTGACATTTTCTAGACCAAACAATCAATCAATTAATCAAGAAAAAAAATCAGCAGACTAATGAATATTGACAATTATTCACTTTATTTGCAGACCCAGAGAACCTTATGGTGTCGACACATCCTTACTTGACCCTCAGGCTGCTCAATTTTACTGTGTGAAAGAGTGCGGAATAAAAAAATGTTTAAAACACACAGAAAGACTCAGCACACGGGTCCTTGTTTCGCCACCTTGAAAGTTCAACACATGACTTATGAGAAGGGTGCAGAGCGGCTGCCCATTAAAGCCATGACATTTCAATAATTGCCTTTAATCTCAGCATCATAGAGAGCCACAGTGCCACCCACTTGCACAGAAACACACACACATACACACACGTCTCAATCATTGATGCTCAATGATTAATGCTCCACATATAGACATGACCCCCCCCCCCCTCCTACTGACACTTGACCCCACCAACATACACACACATGTCTTCATGACAGACATCCTTTCTCTCAGTGTGTGTCGAAATGCGACTCTGTGCGTGCACACACACAGATGTGATCCGCTCACACACAAACACACACCACATCATTATCCCTTCCTTCCTTTAGGCACCGACTTGCCGTTTTGCCAGCTCTCCAGTCATTTGTTTTCCACCCAGACATGTGAGGCTGCAGTGGGCTGCTAACCATTAGTGGCTTGGCTGGTATTAGAGATGGCACCTTCCCTAGTTGCACCTGGACAATTACAACCATAATTTCATAGAGGGAGACACTAATGCACCTAACAAGGAGAGGGCAGTAGGAGGGATGTAAGGGGAGAGGCTGCTGGTTGGTTTATCATATCTACATGAAAGCTATATCCTTATCTACAATCAAATTACACTACAAGGATAAACAAGGATTTTATGGCCCAATTTGCTCCACACCTAAGCTTCCTTTTATGATTTCTTTGCCATTCGGGTGTGAAAAAAGCAACCGATGGTGTCCTTTGACTCCTGTTGTAAACATGTTGATTTGGCCCTGACAATAGAAGAAGCCTCCTCTGGCTTAGCTGAGGAGAAAAAGGTAATTCAGAACCTCGAATTGATCAATTTACCGGAGGCAGAGCTGAAACGTGTTTCTGTCTACATATAACAGTAAAAATCTCCATCGCTAGAATTGATTTTTCACAAACACATTACAGATGAGCTCGGCCGGGCTGAATTATACGCTGTGGGCTCAGAATGTTAAGCAGCATTACAAAGAAACACTCAGGGAACATGCAGTGATATGCACTTTAATCATATGCAAGAGACAGATACGCCGTGTTCCATGAATGGCAGGATGTGTGTGTGCACTTGAGTGTGTGTTTGTGTGTGTACGGAGTCAGAAAGAGTGAAAATTAGGGAGTGACAGGAAGAATAAAAAAAGAACCTGAGAGCGAGCAGCCTAGCAGTCCTAAAGAAGCTTTTATTGAACAGTAAGAAGGGAGTATAGAATGATGAACATCCAGCCTGCTCTTTTCACATCGAGGAAATTGCATTTGGGAATATTGAGCTGGCTGGTATGATGAAGTGCACAGCCCCTCCTCCAAACACGCACGCAGACACGCACAGTTTTTATGGTGGCACGTATTAGCAATACAAAAAATATCATATTTACAGAGTCAAAGCTGCTGCACGCACGCACGCATCACACACACACACACACACACACACACACACACACAGAGGATCTCATTTAGTCCTGTGTGCATGGGTTGGATGAGCACGCCCTACTATTGAAAGAGCGGAAATGAGAATTGGTGCAAACAGGGAGGGAGAGAGTGAGAGAGAAATGAGGGGGGAAAACAGCGAGAGGAGAGGAAGTGGCAGAGAAAGAGACAGAATACAGGAGCGAGGAGTAAATGAATGAATGATAAATGGGAAGAATGAAAAAGCAAAGAGAGAGTGTGTGTGTGTGTGTGTAAACGAGATGGAGTCGTCCTCCACTTGCACTGCGCTGCAAGTTATTTTAAAGGCTGTTGCTGATGTGGCGACAATTTACACATCAGGATTATTTTCCAGAAAAAAAAAAAATATTATGATCAGTTTGGAGTCAACAGGTCTTGTACAAATGGCAAAGCAGACAGACCATTAACCAGGGCTGCTGACTCCATCAAAATGAGTGACGAATGACAAGCTAAGCAGCTATCACATTAGTGAAGAACAGCAAGGCTGCATTGTGCCGGGCTCTGGATCCTCGAGGCGGGTGCATAAACCCTGAGAGTGTGAAATGAGAAGCACTGAGTGTCCATTTGTGCGAAATAAGGATGTTTTATTGAGGTTTTACCTGCGTACAAGCCTAATATGTCAATGCATCTGTGTAGAGGCTGCATAGACACACACACACACACATTATGATTCAGTAAAATGTTGGACAGCGGTGGATGTTCATATTACACACACACGCGCGCGCACTCATAGAGAAATTCATAGTTCAATAGAGTATTTATGTTTACATAAATGCAACATTGACAGGGATATAAACTACAAAGAGAGCTGTCAGTTACATACTGAACGGTACACGCTTGACTAGCAATTACTCCTATACACGGAGCGACAAAGGCAGACAGCAAAATAAAACACAATCAGCGCATCACACACATTCGGATACTCACGCTCGCACATGCACGCGCGCTCACGCGAGCACACACGGGTCATGGAGAAGTGGCTGTCACTGTGATTGGTTCCTGCTGCCGAGGGCGAACCCACAATAGCCAATTATCTGTCATTATACACCACAGCAGCTCTCGCGGTCTGGATGCCTCTGCATGTGTCTGTGTGTGCATGTGTGTACGTTCGTGCGTGTCATAGTGGGAGAGATTGGCAAATTGCTGGTTATAGATTTCAGCATACTGAAAGAAGAGAGGAGAAATGTTTAAGAGGAGGAGGAGGTGGAGGGCGAGAGGGGAGAGTTTGAGGAGGCCAGGCAGAAATATGCAGAGTGAATATAAAAGGATACAAAGGAGAGATTGATGATTGTATTTGACAGTTGTAGGGAAGATGGGATCGCAGGGAGCCGCGGACCTCCAGTGAGCTGGAGCTGATGACAGATGTCTGGTGACCAAGACATGCCTGACGCAGCGGGGCCAAAGCTCGGACGGCCACAGATTGAGTAGACTGACGAGCGCTCCATCATGCACCGTATGAGCAGCGTGTGACCGAGCCGTGACCAGTGTGTGGCCTGATTTTGAAACATTATATGACAATGTCTGGCGTGACAGTATCACTTTGCAATTTTATCTCACACAGGCACAGGCGCTGCAACATCCACTCCGACTCACAGCAGTGAGTTGCTTTCAACGACCGGGCTGTTTGTTCAAATTAACAAGGCGGGTGGTGGAGAGGTGAACTGTTGTCTCTCATTTTCTCATAATGTGGGTGTGCGTGTGTTCACCCACCCTGGTATCACGCCACAGTGTGCAACCGACCGGCCGGTCCACTGTGTCAGTGTCACACCTTGCCTCTCTAAGGAATCAAAAGAACATCTCTCATGCTGCATCCGGTCAGACTTTCAAAATAAAGCTTGCTGAGGCACCAAAACTCCTTAGTTAAGTTTAGGAAACTATCATGGCTGCAGCATGCAAGCAACAATGACTGGCAGTTCCCATGGGATTCGAACCCTCGTCTTCTGTGTGAGAGTCCTGTGTTTGACTCACCCATTCACCCCAAACTCATCCCTACACAGACTTTGTTGCTCTTTAAACTATGTTCATCCTTTACTCCTGTCCCCTGCTGGTTGTGAACCTTCATGTATGCACATACTTTTCACGCACGGGTGACATGCTGTACTCCCGTGGATCGGCGGGTCTATTCAGCTCTCTGGCGTGAGACTGGGCTGGTTTCCCACATTCAGCTTTACAATATGGGTTATGGTTAGTTAGCAAGTCTACCTGTTATGGTTGCTAATCTGACCACGGTGATGGCAGAAAGCTCTATTTCCCATTTTTCAGTCAAAGCAATAGAATGAATTGTTCTTGCTGAGCAGAGTTTGAACAGTGATTAATGAAGAGGGAGCAGCGATGGCAGTCAATTCATCACATCAAATGATTTGACAGTTCAGTTTAAGATTCACCCCCATCACCATACTTGCAAACTCAGAATGTCAAACTCAGAGTTTTTTTTTTTTTTTTTAAATTCATGTGACTTATCCACTCATTTTAAATTGCCTGCACAGTGTGATTTAGTGAAATAATTTGGTGTTAAAAGGGTCACTTCATCCTGATCATTTGTCCAGGTTTAGAATGATCCATCCATTCTGTATCCACCCTAATATAATGTAGACGAATGGGGCTTCACACGTGGTGCTTAACGCATTAGAAAATTACTTTTGAAAAACTCCACAGCGATAAATTATTGAAGAAACAATGTCCCGACTGCTGAGGATAACACACAGAGCACATGGTTTCATTTCAACTACTTTCTACCAAAGAAACAGTCAAAAGAAAGCTGTTAGGAGTTTGTGCGCATTATCCAAAGTAAATGGGACACGAGAATGACGAGTTGACGACTGTTGAATATTTAAAATCTAATCTTTCAACTCTGTGAACGTCACAAATGTCACTTTCCTTCCCTTTCATTATACTGGGGTGGCGACAGAGAGGGAGAAAAGGGCTCAGAAACCTCAAATCCTCATGACATAAAACTGAAAATATGTGGTTATGGATAGATAGCACGAGTGGTAAAAAGAAAATATGTTTACTGCTATTCGATGTGGGATGTGATCTGCCTCCATTGGAAGGACGTGACCCGTTCACAATAGTTACCTCTAACAACTATTTCATGGATTGACATGAGATCCAGTGGATGAATCCTACTGATTATGGTGGTCACTTTTCCTCTAGCTTTGAGTGGCTAAATGTCTAAACAGCTTTTGGATGGATTGCCATTAAATCTGGTGCACATGCTCATATTTCCCCTCAGGATGAATTTGAAAACTTTGTTAAACAACTTTTCATAGAGCAACAATCATCAGGTCATATTTTCACTTTGTGTGATACTTTGGTTTATGACCTACAAAACTGACATTTCCATCAGCCTCATCAGTACTTTGTGTTTCTCGCTAATTACCAACTAAACACACACTGAACTAAGAGATGAGCATGGTAAACATTATACCTGCTGAACATGTCATCACTGCGAGCATGTCAGCTGCTGACAAAGCTGTACAGCCTCTCTAGTGTTATTAGGTTATTAGATGTTGTGTGAAAATTTTCCACTCATGTCCTTCTGTCTGTTTATCTGTCCTTGTAGATAAAGCTCACCACTTATTAAAACTGGTGCCAGAGGTGTTTTATTGGTGCACATGAACTGAGTTTTGGAGGTGATTATGATAGGACCTGTTTGCTTGAAAAATATTGTTGTTGTGGTATATTAGATTCTGGATACAAGATAAAAGGGATAAAAAACTGAAGCAAATTTACACCTCATTGTAGTTCTCACTGTTGGTCATTCAGGGGTAACATTGAAATTCATGAGCATTATAAAATACTTTATGACCCGGGCATGAAATCTCTGCAGCTTTCAATTGCTGCCATTCTAGTTCAGTAAATTGATTGCCAAAGCTTCTTTGCGTCCCTATTGAACTGCCTCCTTATTTAAGCTTGAATAGTGTTCAGTCGTGACACGTGAACCGAAGTCATCACACCATCCACCTTGGGATAAATCCATCTTACTGTACGTCCCTAATAGACATCCAGTGTGTTTATGAAGTCTAACACTGATCTGTCTCTGCCTGTTTTACAGCTATGCTTCCATAATCCCCATCCTAATCCACTGCCTGTATGTGTATCTGTGTGTGTGTGTTGTCCCTTTATGTCTGTGTACGTGAGGCATGGTATTTAAGCTTCTGGCTTTCAGGGGCCCTCTGTTTCCCACGCCTTCCACACTATACTGTATGTAATACCATAGATAGCCTCTCCATCCATCGAACCACTCAACACAATGGCCCACCTGGACAGAATCACTCTGCACTGCGCCGTCAATATCTCCATTACCATTTCAGTCAACAGAATAAACATGGTGAAAATTGAACGGTTATGGGTGATATTACTTTTAAATGAGCTGATGAAATGGGTGCATGATGATAGGAGAGAGGGTCATGAGTGGCTGAGATGGAGAGAGGTGATTATGTCAGTGCAGTTAAGGATGGAAGAGCGGAAAATCAAAGTTGCATTCCTCACATTCTTACTTTTCTTTGTCATATGCTTTTACAATGTGGGGATGTCTTTTTATTTATCACCTCAAGGGCAGTTGACCGGCTGTAAGTCTCGAATTAACTGCTAAAAAAAAACACGCGTTCATGTCCTCTTTCAAACAAACAAGATAATGTTCCTTTATCTCAGTTGTCTAAATTTTGTAATGCAAACCGTTTATCTTATAATGAGTTATAATTCGGCTGCTTTTCTTTAGGGATGTGGTTCCTAACCTGGGGATCGGGACCCTACAAGGGGTCGCAAGATAAACATGAGGGTCATGAGATGATTAAGGGGATACAATGAGAAAGGACTTTCCTCTAATCTTGTTTTTATTGTTTGACCATTTTTCCTCTTCAGGCCTCTAATAAATATTAAATGAAGAAAAGAAAAACAACAAAGTGGTCACAACTAGAAGAAATAAATTCACTACAAAGAGTTGCATAAAAACATTCCTTAATTTTAACGGGTCGCCAGCTTAGAAGCCACTATTACAGTCTGCTCTTTTAAGTTTATTTTTTGGGGCATTTTTATGCATTTACTTGAAAGCAGACGGCAGAGAAAGAGACATGCAACAGAGGTCCCCGGCCGGACTTGAACCAGGGACGTCAGAATTACATGGTCAGCGGCTTAAACCCTGAGGCCAACGCAGAGCCCCATTGAGTCTGTCCTCAGATGTGGACATGCCAATAGAGGACATTCACCCAAACACTGAGGAGAAAGAGACACCTAGAAAGGTTTGTGAAGAAAGAAAGAAAGAAAGAAAGAAAGAAAGAAAGAGGTCATGTAGGAAATGACGGCTTCTCCTCAGCGTTTAAGAACGGTGCTCCATGATGAATAGAGAGGAGTAAGAAGTTGATGAGTGGGACCCTCAGCAATGATAATCCCATTAGCACCGTACTGCATGTTAAGCTCTCCGCTAATGACTGATGTGTGTGTATGTGTAAGTCACATGTGTAAGCACGAACGGTGTGTGTGTGTGTGTGTGTGTGTGTGTGGCTGAGTTCTGCTCGGACCATCCTAATTATCAGATGTGACTCATGTGAGGGTAATTACAGCATCGGAGACAGTGGGAACAAGGCTACGAATGACCCAGAAATCTACAGGCTAATGAAGCGATAAGACACACACACACACACACACACACACACACACACACACTCTATGTCTCACTCTCACCTCACACAGAGAGACAGGGGCAGAGAGAAAGAGACAGTCGAAAAAGACTGAAAGGGGAACAATGTTTCCCTCAGACTGCATTAGAGAGAGTGGAGAGATTTGGGAGGAGCTGTCAAGAGACGCTCTGTCAGGCGGCTTCAAGCTCAGCCCTCTTCCTGGTATGAACTAATCTGGCTGCTCTCTGTTCTCTGTCATATCTGGCCACGGCTCCTCGGCACTGTGGTCGGCTTCCACAGGCGTGGATTAAGCTCGGCTACCCGAGACTAAATTCTCTATTGAAGAATCATCTAGGTGTAATCCCTGTGTGAAGCCAGCCCCGTACGGCACAGCACATTATATCTCTCACCATGACTATTATACAAAGCGGGCTGCACATACACTGTGGCGATACAGGAGACAAGCATGAGGACGGTTTGCTGTGTGTGTGGCAGCAGAGCCTCAGGGCTGCTTTAAATTGTTACATAAAATGAGATCGGTTCACTTAAGGTGGCCCCCCCGGGAACGCATTGACTAATTCAGGGTTCTGACGGGATGTGTTTCACCTCAGTGATTAAAATATTAAAATTTGAACACACTCTGTTGTATTTCTTTAATAATCCTGTCTCCTAGTTTTTCGTTGGCATTAACATTTAACATTTGCATTTGAGTCTTTTTTTCTCTCTTCTACTGAATTCTCGGGAAAAAGGAAATCTGGCTTACCCACACAACATAAACACAAACACAACTAACAAGAAAAAAAATCAATCAATAAATATCATAATAATCAATAAATATGAGAACAAAACCATACAATAAATTGATGTTAACCACAAACACGTATATCAACTGTATCGAAAAAGAAAGAAAAAAAGAATGCGGATCATTTTACTTCTAATCAAATAAACTTGATTTTAAATTGGCCAAAAAATGTCCAAAAGTTAAAACTAATACAACATTACTTATTAATAAATATTGTAATAGATATTAAAGTTTTGTTTAGGTTTTAAAAGTACCATGACCTCCCAAACCAATAAACAGATGCCGTTCACAGTAGCAACAGAACTTTTAGCAGTAAACTGGCATCTTATTATTGGATGTTGTAAACTTATTGCAGCAGAACAGAACTGCTTTTCCTGTGTTTACGTTATTTTAAAGAAGAGGGCAGATGGCGAGGGATGCAGGGATCTAAGATGCTGGTGATGCTGAAGTTATTAAATGGATCAGATTGGCTGTGATGTGACGATTCACGTTAAACAGTTTTTCATCAATGTCATGATAGAATTCTGTGTTTTCATTTTCAGCTGTATTCACTCATTCACAGTGGGCCACAGCAACCCATGGGCTAATGTTATGTCTTACATAAAAAGTAGTATTAAGTATTTGATCTCTGTACTGGCATGACATCCTGAGTTGAGGTGCTGGAAATGGCATCAGGAGAGAAAAGGTTGAATCCTGTCAGACGGCTTCACAAACAACCTCCAACCTTGACTCCATCCACTGTGGCTTGTGACCCTTTAAAGCAAAGCAGCGAGTCTTGTCTGAGTTGTATGCAACCAAAGATAAGTTTTCCCTCCACAGGTTGTTTCATTTAACGTTATAGAGGCCTGAGGATGTTAAACTTCAAAAAAGAAAGGCAAAAAGTTAGAGACCCCTCAGGTTTATCTTGCAACCCCTTGTGTGGGTCTTGACCCTCGGGCTGATAAGCACTTAGAACACAGAGGAAAAACATTCAGCAAACTGAGCTCGAGCCTTGTTCTTGCAGCTGCATGGTGCTTCACACCACACAGTCTCTGTGCAGAGGGCATTTCTCTTGCTTGTACCAGTTTGCACAACAGCTCCATTGACGCGGCAATTTAAGTGATAAGTGATACGAAGTGCGACCCACTCATGGTGTTGGTCTGTGAGGCAGAGCAGGTTACCCTCAGCCCACGTTCCAGCCATCACAGGATCCCCGTCTCTGTCGGCTCCTACGCAGACTCAACATGTGTGTGTGTGTGTGTGTGTGAGTGAATTGTCTTGATCAAATTCCCAATTACACAGATGAGTGTCTCTCCAATGCTGTACTCTTTGTAGAAACACACAAACAAACAGACATAAACGTCACACAAACACACCCACTCATGCACACGAAAACAGAAACGCAGACACACACACAGGCCCGAGGCACCAGGCACTTCATTTCCTATTCCACCCCCTCTCCTCATCCTCGGCACCCTCATATTCCACTCTGGCCTCCCCAACACTCAACCCACAGTCACTATAGCAACCTCACACAGAGCTACTGGCAGCCAGAGGGCTAATCATGTCGTTATAACATCTGTCAGAAAACAGACACACACACACACCCTCACACATCTATGCAACCTCACATACCCCCAGCAGCACTTGGACCCAGGTGTCCATGCAGCCTTGCAAACAGATAGGAAAGCATGCATCTGTGCACACGCTCACAGGCATATGTTCATTCCCACACACACACACACACACAAGCAGAAATGCATGCATGCGAAAATGAGGTCAAGTTCAAGATGAGCTTCTTACCTTTGCTCATGGTTCATCCTGGAAGTTGAAGTTTAAAAGTGGGAGCTGAAAAAGAACAACGCAATTTGTTTTTCATGTGAGGTTGAACTGTCTGCACATTTGATCCATGAACAAAAAGTCATATTGACTAGTTTTCACACAGTATTTTTCTGGGCCAGGAAGAATCATTTGCTTGAAAACCTGCCTTGGAAGAGACTGAGAGATAGATGAAGGGAGGCCTACACAGGGATCTGCTGGTAAAATGGGCACAGTCTGCTACAGAGACATGCCTGCTGGGTATGTTGCTCTGCTGCCACCTGTAGGCCAGACCTGGTACTCCACCTACACACAGCCTTAGGACACTGACCTCAGAACACCCATCCTGATCCAGCTTATTAAACTGGGAAAATGGGAACTAGAAAAAAAGGAGGGACAGCTGAGTTGTGCAAACTAAGTTATTGCTGCACTAGACAGTCGTAGACCTGCAGTGTCCCACATGCTGTCTGATTCAAAATCAATCCCCTGACAACATCCTACTTCCTTCAGCGTACAGCATGTGCGACTCCCAGTGAAGCGCTCGCCTCAGTATCCTCCCTGCATCATCTAACGATACTAAGAGTTTGATGAAATCTATTTTAGGTTTTTTTTAAGTTTGCTGAGGCTTGCTTCCAAAATGAGTCACACACACACACACACAAACTCCAGCCAGCCTCAGAAAAGGAAAGTGCCACTCAGAGTAACACACACAGCCTACGTGCAGCCTCTGCATCTTTTAACAAACCGAAGAGGGGTGAGCGAATGCTTTATATTTAGAACGGTGACGCTATGTGAACTTGAGCGCTAACACGAGAGGAAAGCTCAGCGATGCGTTGGAGAGCTGCATATTCAATAATGTATCAGAGGCAGCATTTTAAAAACAGCTGGGGATCGCCGCTATGTCTTGCCCTGTCTGCCGGTCTGTCTCTTTGCATGTCTTTCCTCCAGTCTGTCCACTGCGACGGCAGCAGATTTGCCACTCCTGCAGGGAGCTGATGTTTGGTTAAACTTTCATCCTGTCGACAGTGTCTTCATTCGCTCTCTCTGTCCCCGAGGATGAGCCTCTCTCTGTGCCTCCCTTCGCTCTCTTCCTCAGAAGCGAGATCCCACCCCCTTCTCTTTCTTCTTCTACTCCTTCTCTGTGTCTTTCTCAGTGGACATGGCACAGCCTCTCAGCAACATAAATCACACACAAATCAGACCCAGAACAAATCTGCATTTGACAGCAAGGGAAGGAAGTTTATGTGTGTGCATTTGTCTTGTTTGAAGGTCATCCTGATATTCAACACTTACCTGTTTCAGTACACAGGTCCACTGTGCTGCTTCATCCTTGAGGAATGAAAGAGTAAGAAATCTCCCCAGAATTCTCCTGCAAGAGAGAAGAGGAGATACAGAGAGAAAGCAAAGGAGGGGTGGGGGGGGGGGCAGGGAAGAGGAAAAGTAGGAAAGGGATTAGGAACAGAGCCTTAGCCTTTCAGAACTCAACACTCTTAAAGCCAACTCTGGCTTTCAACTAAGTTCCTCGCGCTTGTGTCTGCTTTGCACTTGCCTTTGCAATCGTGTGTGTGCGTGCGTTTACGAAACAGTATTTAGATTGAAGCTTCCAGATCGAATGCTTTGACACAATTAATGCAATAATTGCTCCAAAAGCAGGTCAGGTCAAATGGACAGCCCAGGCTCGACTTCTATACCGGTGGCTTTTAAGGCTTTTAAGGCGTCCATGCCAGCTACTTCCAAGCCGTACATACTGTGAGGGGATGAGGGGCTAAAAAGCCAGAGTGGGAAAAGCATACAGCACCTCAGGATGATAAGTACACACTCTGACAGATCAAAGGGGTTGCATTAGGACACATGTGTGGATACTGGCATAGAGGCGTGTGAAACGTAAGCAAAGGGAGACCGGATACACATACAACTGTGCACACACTATCCCTGTAGGGACACTCCATTGACATAATGCAGTCCCTAGTGCCTTAACCCAACCTTAACCATCACGACTGAATACCGAACCCTAAAACCAAGTCTGGACCTTCAGAAAGCAGTCTGGACCTCATGGTGACAGGAAGTCCCCACGGGTTGCTGTGCAGTCTTAAAATCCCCATCGTGATGTAAAAACAAAAACTCACACTCACAAACACACACACACATCCAGCTGTTACTCCTCCATGTCTTGCAATTTCCCAGAATTCTTCTGCCATCTATGGAGCGCAGCAGAGCGCACCAAGTCAGAGCGAAATAGAAATCACTTTGCTGGTGGAGTGGAATCAGGATGGGTCTCATGGGCAGTTGCATAGTTATTTTTGTTGTGAAATCCATCCTCTGTTGAACTTTGAGGGCTCAGACAAACAACCTTGTGCAGTAGTGCTGTGAATCAGCCACTGCAGAAGAGCAGTGTTAAACTTTTATCCAACCTGAGCAGTGTGTTCTGGCTCTTATTGTAAGCCCTCATTCATAGTATGACACACACTTTGCTGCAGGCTGTGACAAGGTACGTGATATTTCACAGCAAAAATAACAAGAATAAAAGTACAGCATGTATACAATTTTAAAAATGGTGAGAGAGTCTGTCACTGGCAACTGGAGCAAGGTGCCATAACAAAGAGCCACCACTAGTCTGTGCTGTTACACCACTCCTGTGTTTGTGCTGCTGACCGACTTACTAAATAAGGGCAGAGACGATGATGGCAGCATACATTAACTGCAGGATCTGATGACGTAAAGACAGAGAGCTGTTTAATTACAGATAAAAATGAGAACATATGTCATTACTGTTACATGCCTCGACCTCTAAACACCTGTTGCTTCCAGGTCATAAAGGCCAATCCATCTCACATGCTATAATCATAAGCCATTTGAAGAATCTGTGCTCTGACGATCTGTCTCAAACACGAGATAGATTTTTAGTGCCATATATATACCGTATGCGCACTGTGGCAAATGTATGTGCACCATGTGTGAAAACTAGTTCACACTTTATTTTCAGTTGATGACACATTCCTCCCTGGATTCCTCTCCATTTGCACCATGTTTCTTCTCTAACGATCTGACAGTGGCTGGTGAAATCAGTTGGGTGGAGGATTATTATAAGCATCAGTTACCCTCTATTGTGGGCGCCAGCTTTCCTCTCCATCATGTTGTTTTCCTGTTGGTGTTTCAGTGCTCCCTGGTTGGAAACCACCTTGTTAGCGAGAATGTGCTTCACCTGTGCTGGCCCAGCAGAAGTAATTAAAGCCTCGGCAGCCTTGTGCGGGTGAGGGAGAGTTTGGAAACTAGATCATTTGGAAAGCTCATGTTGGCGAAAGCAATTTCAGTTTACAGGTCTTGCACAATAAGCTCGGACAAGTTATGTTTATCCTGTTTTCGGTGCACACGGCATTACTGTAGTTTTCTCCCTCCCTGATTTTTGTGTGATGAAGTGGCACCCATGGTGAAAGTCTGTCTGCGAACCCTTTTAGTTGCTTTGAAACTCTGTGAGGACTCCCATGGGAACCCTTCAGAGCAGCCTCTGAATCCTTTTTATGTTGATGGCTGAAGTGACTATTCAGTGCGAGTCAAAATGTTGATAGTAATATGAAGGGAATTCAACTCTTGTTGCACCGTCTGGACTTCACCTTAAAGGTTTCTGCTGGTGGCAAAAATGATTCACCGGCAAAGCTGCATATTATTTAGGTCACTAAAATGCTTTCACATACCCTTTTCACTCCATGAACCAAACTATTTCTGCACTGACCTGCACAGCAATGGCCCAGATAATTTTTTGATGTCTAACCCTAACCAGGGCAGCTCAGTGGAACTCGGTTTACTTTGGTTTGGCTTCACTCAGCATGTGTGAAACACTCTTCCTAGGTTGCTGTCAACTGGACTCAACATCAAGGCAAGTGGGTAAGCAGGGTGAGCAGAGTGGGCATCGGAGCCTACATCAGATGATCTCTTAAACCCTACTTTAAATGTAGTGTCACAGTATGGGCCCTGCATAACACTGACATGGTTACCTACAAACTTCATGACTTGAAAGAACCTCACACTGCGGCATCTTTTTTTTACAGTTGCAGTTTGAGGCGCTTCAAGATCATATGCTCATCAGTTGCGTAATTTTCTGGAGAAAATACATTTCAGCACTAAATTCAACTTCGTAAACATGTTTACTCTTTCGAGGTGTGTATGCAGCGCTAATCAAAGTTTGCCCAGAATGTTGAGGAGGTTGTTGCAGGTCAAGTTGGCAACAGGGACCCTCAGAGACTCATGACACAGTTCTGCGTAAACAGCTTGAACTTGTTTACAACTTGTGTACGTGCGTGTGTGTGACGTTTAAGAGTTTACACAAAGGAAAAGGTGTGTAATCGCCCCCCGCCGGGATGATTAAGCATTCTGAGATGATACATGATGCACAAATGCCTGCATAACTCGAGTGAGCTTTCAGAAGTGACCTGCTGCTCTCGAACCCCTCCAGACAGAAAAAGGCCCACAGTGGAATGAGGAGTGTCTGTGTACTCATCGCGTACATGAGACAGCGAGATAACAGGGAGACAGAGAAGAGGCACATGCAGCATAGAAAGTCACACTTTAATCCCAAACTACATAAAAAAATTAGCTCCTCTTAAAACCTAAAGCAGGATAAGTACAACTAAATCTGGCGTCTTCAGTCGTCAGATTACAATGCTCCAGTGTGCCTTCATGTCTTGATTTAACCCAACGAATGCAACTGAATTTCTTGGGACTTGAAGCAAAGAGTTGGTCTTACATCATGCCATTATTGGCGTTCTCGGGCAGACGTCTATCTATAATGCACATGTGAAGGAGAACAATGGTTGAAATTTTTAGATAAACGCGTATCTTTTGACTTCATGTTGACTTTTTTGGCTTGGGGTTAAGGAGTCGGAATTGTGAGTTCCTTGTTTCCTCTCAGTTATACAAACTATTTTATTGTCTTTCTGCTCATTGTTTTGGTTTCAACGCCTGCAACTTAACTGCCTTGGTCCAGTCACCACCTGGGGCATAGGTTTGCATATGGACGGTCCCTACCAATATTTCGGGAGGACAGAATTGTCCCTACCAATTTATCTTTGGAGAAGTCATATTAGATGAGTCTGATGTGTCCTCCCAGAGGCTATGTCTTCGAGACAGTCCATGCTGCTGTTGTCTCAGAACCATAGACAGCGCTGAGATAGAAAAACAGAGGGAGAGAGATAGAGAGAGAGAGAGACAGGCCCCCGCTGATTTTGACAGAGAATTGTTCATTTATTCAAAAAATATTCAGTGTTAGTGCTATGTTCTTATGTGAATGCTCTGATTAATAAATGTATTCTTTTATTTTGAAACAGTCGCCTCAGGGCTTGTGTCCATATAGCGTTTTTCTCTCTCAGCCCTCAAGCGCTTCATCCCAGAACACTGCCAGCACTTTTCTGCTACATGGACATACACCATAATAATAATAATAATAACAATAATAATAATTATTATTATAATAATAAAAATGATAATAATATAGCACCTTTCAAAATACAGTTACAAAGTGCTTTACAGTAAAACCAGATCACCTTTTAAACACAAAGGCTAAAATAAAATAAATGCCATAAAACGAAATCACTGAAAGGTAATTTTATAAAAGTAGGTTTTAAATTAAAAAAAAAAAAAAACAACTCCCAAATCAGGCAAATCCCGACTGCATCACCTCTGCACATCAATCTGAATCTTGAAAAAACATCAATCTGAAGATATGAGAATTTCCCCACTGTGGGACGACTGAAGGTATATCTTATCTTATAAATAACTCTCAGTCTGCTGAATGTGTGAACAGGCAATTCAACATGTTCCAACATTTCAACTTTATTAGACGATGATGTGTCAATTGTGTGTTAACAGCTTGTTGCACTGCCCCCAAGTGGCCAAAAAAATTGCAAGTTTAAATGCATACCCATGTTTCACTGGGCTCCAGTGATTTAGATAAATTTGCACGGCTTGCAAGAGGTAGATTGAAAAGAGAGTGGTCAGAATTGATGCAGCAGCGGGGGGGCATCTTGACTTTTAGTCCCTCGTCAAGCGTCATCTTGCACTTACCCACAATGCAAGTAAATACCAGCTTTTTTTTCAGACCCTCCATGTCTGACAGATGTTTAAGTAGTACTCAAGACTAGTAAACTGATATTCATGTGTAAAATTGTTGGAAGGTCTGGGTTTGCTAGTAGTCCACAACAGCACAGAGAAAAGGGTTGTAATTTCAGGAAGCTTTTTCTCTTTGTGCTTGCTGGGAGGAAGAGAAGCTACAGCAGAGGATGGCTGTAAGCGATCCACAACACAGCAAATTCCATGTAATGGCAGTGTAATGACGCAGCTTACATAAAGGGCACAAATATCCCTGCTGTGAAGTGGCGTCACGTCTTTGTGAAATAATCCTATATTTTCAAATTCTATTTAACGCCACAATGGCGAGAAAATCACGATGACTGTTCTCCAGAGCAGCAGATGCTATTGAGTGCTTGGGGTGGCCCCGCAGTCATGGATATATGGTGACAATTCTGAATTATCATTTGGTAGGTGCAACAAATTACTCAGTGGTGTCCTACTTTTAAAGACATATTAGACGCTACTGTGCTCGGGGGCCAAGAGAACGAATGACTGAGAGAGCAAAAGAAGTGAAAGAAAGTGTCTACAACACAGAGGGGAAACAAGAAAAATGAACCAGCGCAATGAGTTGAAGAAGAGAGAGGGAGATAAGGAGAATTATAGCAAATGAGAAAGGGCAAATGAGATATAAGAGGGAGGAAGCGCTGCTAAAGTGGAGAAACTCTGACAGAGCTTTGCCCTGTTCCATCTGCTCAGCTATCATCTTTGAAAGGCAAAATTACACAGTACATCTAATTCTCCCGCACAGTGAACATGGAAATGTCTCAGTGCTAACATTCTAATTCTTTCACTGGCAAAGACTCTGCGTGCAGCTTTTCTCACTAAGAACCTGCAAAGTTCTGGATAAGACACACCTGACATTTTTCTGAGCGGAGCGCTAATTTAGGCAGAATAAATAGAGAAAGGTGGCAGAATGTCACAGAGGTGGCGGCGGGTGAGACCAGCGCGACCTGACACCTGCTTATTTCTTGCTTTTGACGAGGTCACCGGTGTTAGGCTGATATTGGAATCCCACGAGTGCAGAATGGGAATACTGGAGCAGAATGAGAATGGCCGCAGAACGACTGCAACGGCTTTCCTAATGAAGCTTCTCAGTCCCTCTGCCAAAGTGACCCATTTTCTCTCTTTCTCTTCCCCCTCTTGCTGATACAGCTGCCCCAAATTCTTCACAGGAAAGAATATGCATAAATTTAATTAAAATGGCTAAAATTATTGGAAGAGATTCTTATATCCCTCTAAACCATTAGTCCTTGGGTTTGCATGGACTCCAGCAGGTGAAGAGTCTGATGGGGTCAGTCTTCATTCTCAGGAGAAAATGTCACCACGAAGATGGTAAATTACAATAACACAAATGAACTTTCACTTTAAAGGACAAGACTGGATTGAAAAGATGTTTTTAGCTGTGTGTGGTATTGAGACAATTAGTTGTTTTTTTTTGTAGTGCCAATCCTTTTTGAGTTTTTAACTAAAATGAGTTCCTGGTGGCTTTTCTGTGAAACTGCAAGACAATTAGTTTCTGCTCTGTTTTCCCCGTTTCGCTTTACATGCTGTTTGAAATTGTTTCTAAATGCTCACTAGACTACTTTGATTGTATTGTTCTGACACAATGGCACTGCTTTAGTTCAAATTAAAAGGATTTGGGAGGGTTTATGAAGTCAAAGTGTGGGGACTGGTCCAAATTGCAAACCCTTGCAAGATAGCAGGGGATTTTGCTAAATATCTCGCAATTACAAAATTCCCTCGAGCAACTGATTATACAGCACTCAGACACCCACTAAAGTGTACAAGGTTGTTCGCTGAACAGAAGATGATCTGTTTCCACGCTTGGAACAGGCTGTGTTTTACCAAGGGGTGCTTCTGATCATGGACATCCTGAGTGAGCTCAGACTGATGACAGGCTTCACATCTGATTCACACAGTTGTCACATGAGACTGTGCTCTTTCAGTTTGTCTTTTCTTTCTATGAAAATGGATTTTCTTTACCACTGTTGGGGAGTAACACATTCGTCACAAATTACAGTCATGTGATTGCCTTTTGTAATGCATTAATTACAATACGCTACACCAGGGGTGGAGGTAACAAGTCACATTTACACTTTTTTACACATTTCAGTAATTTTTTGAATTTTTTTTTTTAAATCAGTAACTTTAATTTTACTTATTTTTTTTTTTTTTTTTTTTTTACAAGAATTGTACTTCATTACATTTCAAGTCACATCTGAACCAAAAGTCACACAAAAAAGTTCTGGACTGTGAGTCAATGGAACAAAAGAAAGGAGATAAATCAGCAGCTGCAGCAGAGAACAAACTGCTGGTGTGTCTGTTCACCTGTCTCTCTGTCTGTCTGAAGCTGCTGGTGTGTCTGTTCACCTGTCTGTCTGATCACCTGTCTCTCTGTCTGTCTGAAGCTGCTGGTGTGTCTGTTCACCTGTCTGTCTGATCACCTGTCTCTCTGTCTGTCTGAAGCTGCTGGTGTGGACTGGTTATAGTGGGACACACAGACTGACTGGACTGGTTATAGTGGGACACACAGACTGACTGGACTGGTTATAGTGGGACACACAGACTGACTGGACTGGTTATAGTGGGACCAACAGCAGATGTTTGAGGACTTCACAGACTCACAGAAAGATGCTCAGACAGGTGAGCACAACCACGGAAAGCGACATCAACAACCACCACATTACCTAACGTAGTATAGTGTGTGCATAGAAACTGTGCAGCTCTCTTTGCTTTAGTATGTGTGTTTGCCGCTGTGGAGTTTATGTTGTTTATTCATCTCTGTGTTGTCTGCTTTGCTGATGTTTTATTCTTTGCTTTAATATGTGTGTTTGTGGCTGCAGCCACTGTGGAGTTGATCATGTTTATACATGTCTGTGTTGTCTGCTCTGCTGATGTTTTATTCTGCTCTTAAAGTGGGAGCTATTTAATTTCTGTAGACTAATTTACTTGTTGCACCTGACACGGTGTCCACAGCTCTTTTTTATCTATTGTTGGTCTATCGTGCTTAATTGTCTGTTTTGTCTCTTTTCTGGTGACCTGTAGTGAGGCAGAGGAAGGCTGATGTATATTTATAATAAATATTCAGGTGTACACACAAGCCATACACAGCTTTACAAATGGAATTTTTATTATTGCATTGTTGGGTTTTTACACAAGTATACATTTTAACTTGAGTAAAATCTTATTTAAAGTAACAGTACTTTTACTTGAGTATATAACCCTCATTCCAAAACAGCTATGATGCTGTGTAAAACATAAACAGAATGTGATCATTTGCTAATCCTTTCTGATGTATATTCAATTGAAAACAGTACAAAGACAATATATTTAATGTTTGACCTCATCAGCTTCATTGATTTTTTTCAAATATCTGCTTATTCTGAATTTGATGGCAGCAACATGTTTCAAACAAGTTGGGACAGGAGCAGCAAAAGACTGTGAAAGTTGTGGACTGATCCAAAAACACCTGTTTGGATCACTCCACAGGTAAAACAGGTTCATTGGTAACCAATCTGGAAAACCAGATTGTTACCAGGGCAAAGTTCAAAAGCCAGCATCTGTGATGGTATGAGGGTGTGTTAGTGCCCATGGCACGGTTAATCAATGTTGACAGGTACATACAGGTTTTGGAGCAACATATGCTGCCATCCAGGGACGTCCCTGTTTATTTCAGCAGGTCAATACCGAGCAACATTCTGTGTTACAACGGCATGGCTTCATAGTGAAAGAGTGCAAGTACAAGACTGGATCGCAGGTCTTGTGTGACCCCTTATGAAACACAGAACAGAGACAGGTTCTGATGTGATCTCCACATGGACTGCTTACCTGTATGCATTCATCTAAATGTTGCTCAGGAAATACATCCATAAGTAAATTCATTTCCTCTTTCTCACCAGTTAAATGCAGAGGATGTGACGTTTGGCTATGGAGGATTTGAAATTGTTTAAATGCAGATTTGATGATGTAACTGATTCAAGTTGAGTTTTAAGTAATCTGGTTACTTTTTTTTTTTATTAAACAATATGTACAACAATAAGGAATTGATTACATCTTCTGCATCACTTGCCCAGCACCCTTCTTCCCTTGGCCTCAACTCTCATAACGTAGAATATCTGAAAAACTATTTTACATATGTTTCGGAGGGAATTCTACAAGCTGACACCTTGTTGTGAGCTGTTGGTTTTTCTGCACTGATGGTATTCTCTCTTCACATCAGGAAGGAGGAGCAGATTTCTCCTGTCATTGCTCCTGCGGCTGGCGCAGGTATGTGTGTGTGCGTGCATGTGTGTACACGTGTGTTTGTTTCTTCCCAAGCATCTGCTGTCATACTGTTGGTGAGAAACGAGGTGCATATAAGTCATCCAGTGAGAGGTAGTCACTAATAGGATAGAAGCTGCTCCACAGGAATGAGCTATGGCCTTATTACCCGCCTCACTTCCTTGCAGCCGGTGTCCTCCCGTAAAAAGCACAACACTGTTCCTGTCCTCTCCTCTACACATACTCCATCCATCCATCTATCCATCCTCTTCCTCACTTACTCCCCACCTTTTCTTGGAGCTTTTCATCCATCTCACCCCCCCAGCCTCTTCACTTCCCTCCTTCCCTCTTTACCTCATTCGCTCCTTTGCACCTCCCGTTGCCTCCCCTTCCTCCCTTCTTCGCCACTTCCTTCTCTCCCCACCTGAAGCACCTGATTTCCACCCTGCATTAAAATAGCCTCTTCCGCACCTCTCCCCTCCGCATAGCACCTACCTGATTTGCTCAGATCTCTGCTTTCCCCATATCTTCCCCCCTCCTTCCTCTCCGCACCAATCCTACCTTAACCTGACCCATCCCTCTCCTTTCCTTTCATTTCCTTTCCTTTTCCTCACCATGCTCTTCTAAACTTTCATCATATGCCTCTCCGCTTGATCTATTAATCTCTCTCGGTCTTCCTTATCCCCTTGGCTCCTTTCCTCCCATGCTCCCTCCCTTCCTTCTTCTTACCCTGATTCTCAGCACCTGCTGCTGAAGCTGTCCGGACTGGCAATGAAATGAGGATGGAGGATGGAGGAGGTGGATGGGAGACAACATGAGTAGGAGAAGAGGAAAAATGTACCCCGAGAAGTGGGAGTGAAAGGAGGGGAGGGGAATATGAGAGAGATAAAGTGGAGAGAAGAGTCAAGTGGATGACGAGAAAGAGCGTCGAGATATTGTAAAAGGGTCCGTGACCTAAGGTGGAGTCGTCCACTTTTAGAAGAAAAGAAATTCCTTGTCACTTCTTTGTGGTTCCTTTTCAGTTGTCAGTTTAATTTTCCTTGCTCTAAATTGTTTGGCATCTTCCAGAGAACACAACAGCAATCATTTTCTGTGGTTCACAGCTTCACACCCACTGAACACCTCTGTCCACTCATCTGTCGTTTCATTTTTGAATGTTTTTTTAAGAGACGTGATAAACCTGCCCGATTCACACATCGTATCAAAGTGAAGAAACGTGATCCAAGGGGACTTTGTCCGTTTCTTCCTGATGTACGGCTTCATGAATGAATTTCGTCGCTCCCGTCATATTGTGATTATGGGTGGTGTGAGAGGAGGAGGGAGGAGGTGAGGGCAGGAAAAAGGAAGAAAACCCTCGGTGGAGTGATGAGGTAAATGAGGACAACAGATGCTAGATTACATCTTTATACGACAGATACACACTCACACAAGGGTTTTGTTTGATGGTCTGCCTGTTTGTGTGCTTCAGAGTGTATATGTGTGTGCTTGACAGGAGGAGGTGTCCTATCTGTCAGTAACAGGATGTGATAATTAACCTTTCTCCTGCTGAGCGGAGCTATTAAAGCTAAGGCTTTAAAAGAGTTTTCATCACAAACACAACACATTACACAACTTCAGTTGTTCAGAGCTGTTGAACACATACAGTGACATTGTGCACTGGTCCAATTCATGCATGGGTCATTCTGTCCTATTCATGTCTACCTATATATATATTTATCTGGCCAGCCATGAATTATTAAGTCATTAAATTAGCCTCCAAATCATCATCAGCTGAATTCCTTATTAATCGCTTGGATAATTACATAATGCATGCACAACATGCTCGCAACAGTAGCAGAGGAAGCATTCATTATTATTTAAGTAAAAGTAGTAGTAGTAAGTAAAAGAGCAAAATATCTGCAACAAAATGTGTCCAAATTTTCAAAAGCAATTAACATGCAGAATGGAGCCAGTCTGTTTTTATCATTGTTATTATTTTTGGTACAGTACTTTAATGTTGGAGTTGATCAAGGTGGAGCTAATTTTAACTGCTTTATATAGTTTAATCTACAACACAGGTTTTCAAACTGGGAGTTGTGTCTCCCCAAAGGGGCGGGTAGGAGTATGAGCTGTGGCTGTCACATACAGCACAGCGACAATCAGACAAAATCTGTATCTGCTTCAGTGCCGCATAACTGTACTTGAGTAAATGTACTTAGTTACCTTTCACCACTGCTTACAAAGATGCAAGTGCATGGAAAAAGAAACAAAATTCAGGCTCTTAAGTGAGGGCCAATGAGGCAGATGGGCCAGCAGTCGAGTAACATATGACTTTGTGCCCCCGAGTGAGTCTCCAGTAGCAGCGGGCCGGCCAAACCTTAGCCACTAATGAGGCTCAACACACAGTCCCAGCAGAGCCCACTCCAAACACTGGGAACCAGACACACACAAGGAGGGAGACAGACACTGAGATGTAGACACATGCCCTCGTGCACACACAGAAAAATGTTAAAATCTGACGCACAACCTTGGGCACCAAAGCAAACAAGCACTAAAGGGCACACTAACATGGCATCTGTGTTTGGTAAAAACCTTGTAGCTACAATTATGGTGCTTTTTATGTCTTAACTTCTTTGGAGGATTGGCATCCCTCTCTACTTGTCCTCAGTTCTGAGGAAGGTGTGGGTGCCTTGGACAAAATTCAGCAGTAATTACAGTATCACAGCCTTTTCTCAATATTGATGTGTGGCACTATTCCCTATTCAAATTCAGAGCGAAAACTTTAACAACCTCTTTGAGCCAAATTGTTTTGTTATTGTTCTCTGAAAATCATGATTCTTTTAAATATGTGTAACGCTTCACGTGGTTATAGCATCTTTCAAATTGTTCTGATTTTTTTCAATTTTTTCTCTGTAGTTGCTTTCAGCCTTTCAATCTAAGGCAAAATGAACAATTTCCTCTGCGTTTCGGCCTCTTGTTCACATACAAATGCCATTTTATGTCAATAAAACAGAGATTATTTAATATGCCTTCAAAGTCCAACAACAACGGACGGACGAGCATTGCTGGTCTTATATACATCCTTAGGTCTAATCATTTTATTTAAATAGAATAAAGTCAGTACACAGGCTCAGTATGTTCGTCTTGCCCTTGAAGCTACAACAAAGTTTGGTTTGAGGAAACTGCCAAACAAGCAGAGTATGTTTATGGCCATTCAGTCCAGAGAAGCAGTCTGATGAGGCACATTAAAGAAAACACCTATATAGATGTATCATTATCAATTATCATCAAATCAGTTGGTAAATAAGAAAACAACTTTAAGTAAATGTAACTAACATTATTATTTCTTAATAAAAGTGTGCAGATATATTGTAGTCCATTTGTCACGAGTGTGTGGGGCCTTTGAAATTAAATTTTTTGGTGACTTTCTTGAAATTGCACTGCGAACTTTGATATTTAAATTTTCTTTATACATTGTCAAACTAAAGTCATATGAAGACACAATCAACTGCAATCTTGAATGACAGGTCAACTGTATTCTGAAAATGATGCAGATTTCAAAGTTTTTTCATAGCAAGTTAGATAACCTCAAATCACCAAGCTCTCCATTTGTGATGAAAAAACATTTCAGGATAAAAAGTTCCTTATATAAAAAAACTGGCACTGCATGCACACCACATGGCTCGCCCATGCTCATACTGTACACCGCAGTCAGATATTACACACACATCCTGTATGCCCATCCACAAGGTCAGGCCCGGTTGAATGCTACTGTAGCACATTTAATTTTCTTTGGAAAGTATTGCCAGTCTGTTGATATTATTACAGCTCGTCCCAGCCTGAAAGTAATAAGTTTGAGATATACTAAAGCTGAAACCAGCAATCCATAAATAAACAATAACAGTGGCCTTGCCTTTTAAAAACTATAAGGCAGGTTTTTTTTTTTTTTGCAGACAGACCTGGTTATGACTAACTGCTTGTGACAGGAAGATTCAGTTGAAAAACACGGTGGAAGAGGATTCACTGTGTATTATTACTCTTTGTGTGTACTGTGCATAATTACTTCACAGCCTGTATATCTTATTGATTAAAATAATTTATTAACTAATGGCAGGATGTAAATGTATTACACATGCTGTATAATCCCTATGTAGGGTCCTCTTGGCTGCCGATTCACTTCTGTGCATTTGTGATCATGGCTTTACCAGGGGAGTGCAGTGGGAGTGCTACCCAGAGTGTCTCTTTGTTATCTTAACACAATGTTATTGTGTTTCAGCGAGCAGGATCCTGAGCCAAATAAATTTTGAGGACGCAGATTGTTTCGTGATACGCACACTGTGCCAAGTGCTGATGGCATGCTGTGTTTTATGGGTTGAAAATCAGAGGAAGAAAGTACAAGGAAAACACGAAATGAGAGTCTCTCTTACCTTAAAAAGCACTTCAGCGCGTCAAACTGCAAAGAGAAGGAGCGGAAAAGTGGGGGGGAGACAGAGGAGAGAGGAACAAGAGGGAGAGAGAGAAGAAAGGTTGAAATTAGATTATTATAGGGCGCAGTTGCAGAACAACAACTTTCTAAGACTCTTCACAGGTGAATGTGTGAGGTTCAACAAGAGAGATGAGACAGGATCTGCCGCACTGAAAACCATGTGACATTTGCATCATTAAAAAAATCACAAAAGAGACTGTCCTTAAATTTTCAGGGGGCTAAGAGGGAACTTTAAATAAACAGAAAGACCAAAAAAAAGTCTAGAAATAGCCCTCATGGATTTGCTGAATCTCTGGAACCTGTACAATATTTATTCCTCTCCTCCCTTCCCACTGCAGCTCCAGACTTCATCAGACCCCCCGGTAGAGCTGAACAGGAAGTAGGAAGACAGTCCTGGTTTGCTGGGTGTTGTTCTTCTCTGTCTTCCCTTGCCAAACACTGACCTACTGTACTTCACACTGCTACGCTCTCCTGGCTGCAATACATGCAGCCTTGGAAAGAGACGACGCAAACACCCTTAAGCTGCCAGGACGCTCCATCAGAAGCGCTTGTCGGATGACTGAGGAGCTTTGGAAACCCCCTCCCCCGACATGTTTCCCACACTAAATTACAGGGGTCTGTGTGCTACCGTTTCTGCAACTTTCCCAAACAGACAATCCGACATTCACACCCGCTTCACATGAGAAAGCAGCCAGGGTTTCAGCTTCTATCTCGCCCTCTATTTTCATTCTTGACACAACTATTTCTATTATTGCGATCAACCAAATGCAACACTATGAATCCAACAGCGACTGCGTGAAAATATGCACCATTATCCCTAAAGAATATAGCTTTTACCCCCCTCAATGTAAAGGTTGAGCTCACATGAAAAACAATCTATTCTTGCGACACAAATTAGCTGTAGCTTTCTCTACTGGGTTTCTGAAAAGGTCACCAAATAGAATCAGATACCCTTTTCTTATTTTACTCTAAAGAGAACTTGAACACACATAGGATTTTGAAGGTTTAAGTACAACCGGACAGTAGATTTTCACAAGGTCTGGGAAAAAAGGTTTTTGCCAGGTGAAAAAAAAAGTTTGGCAGGATAGAACTTTTATTTTGTGAAATGTGAAAAAGTTTCAGCAGGTGAATTTTTTTTTGTCAGGATCATTTTTCTAAGTGTTATTGTAAAACTCATTTTGGCCACAAGAGGCTAAAGTGCATTGTACATGAGAGTTTGCCTTCAGGGGTTTCTGCCATAAAGAACCTGCGGTTTAAAAAAAGTAACTTAGAAAAATGATCCTGGCAAAACTTTTGTTGTTTCACAGATGGAAAAAAGGAAAAGATTATCCAGGCAAAACCTCTTTTTTCCCCCCACTACGTGTCCTTAAGTCATAAACAAAGGAGAAAAAACTATTTAGATCATCAGAAAAAATTTCTTTCACCTGCCTTCAGGGCTCCTGAAGGAAAATTCAGGAGACAGGCTGATATAGTAGAGTAAATCTCACATGAGGATGAGAAGAAGTGAGGACTGACCAAAATCACCCAAATACTGTCACTGTGGGTGTCTTACACACACATACACAGTTCTGAGAGATATAATATGGGAATACACACACATACAGTGGATATGGATACAAGTATCTCCACCTGGTTTAAATCACAAATGGTCATGATGTTTGTATGTGATAACCATCAGTTGACGGAGCAGATTTATTTATTTTGTGGAATTGTGCCTTTTCTGACTGTCGAGATCATAAAAGAAACATGGCAGGAGAACAAGTGGCAAAAAAGGTCCATGTCCTGCATTGAACTGTGGATGCTGCAGTTACATTTCTGATTTTTTTTAAAAAAGGTTTTTTGCTGGCATTGTAGATGAAGAAATGAATTCATTTATTACCTTTGTGTGCCAATTTTGAGTTGTTACACTCTGGCTGTGCACACTTCATTTGGCGTTGATATTTTTATCATGGTGCTTACTTATAAAAAAAAAAAATGACACCAAAGAGACAGACAACAGAAACAGCAACAACTCTTTCATCTGTCTGAGACAATTTGCTCTTAAGTATAAAGGCACTTTGGTAAAAACTAATTTGAAAAAAGGTGCTGACAGAAAACAATGTGTTAGAATTAAAAAGTGTTGGAAACATTTTTTAAAAGTGACAGCCATGCAACAAACTATGTGTGTGTCATTACCACCATTTTTTTTTTTTTTGATTAGTACTGACATGTTATTGCATAACGACATTTGTCAAGGTGATTGTTCTTTAACACTTTCATAAGGGCACATTCGAAATGCAATTATGGTGCGTACATGTGTGTCTAAATGCTAGATACAGCCTGTAATTAACCTAAGAACAAACAGCATGACACTATATCCATACACTCTGGAGACAATCTGACACCCATGAATGCACAAAGACATTCAAACCCACACACACACTCACACACGCGCGCGCAGAGCGATTAGACTGTTTCATTAGTGAGGAGCAGATAGATTACCCTCCCGAAGGAGACATTGACCAAGAGGCCATTGATCTACTGAGCTAAGCCAATCTGTGTGTGTATGTGTGTGCAGACGTGTGTGTGTGTGTGTGTGTGAGTGCATGCATGCGGAAAGTAGCCTACTGATGGAGTCTTTAAGTTGTTGGAGTAAGCACAGTAAATCTAATCCAGTTGTGTTTAATGGAGAGAGAAAGAAACAGGCTGTTGACATATTCATTAGGTCCAATTACTCTGTCCAATCACTGCCACCTCACTCACTCACCAGAGAAATAGAGGGAGCATCAGCAGTATTTATGTCTCGGCAAACCACCGGGAGGAAAAGATTGATAGCACTTGAATGATGGATAAAAAACATATTTATTCCACTTACTGAATGACAACATGGTGCATTTAGAGGCATCTAATATCATTTGATCTCATTCAAGCCTAGCGGAGAGCTGAAGTGTAAATCAATCTGGCTAAAAGTGGAATTACTCAATTATACAGTCTTATTGATGATTCAATAAAGATCACTGGGCTCAGGGCTTGTAATCATGACTTATGGTAATAAAACAATGACACAGCCACATTTCCCATAACGAGCTCGTTGTAAACGCTAACAATCACAGGCAAAAACAAGAAAAGGCTATTTCTGGTGATACAGCATCTGCTACGTGTGTGTGCGTGTGTTTGAATGATCTACATGTGTGGGATTTGTAATTAGCTTTCTAGCTTGTTCTCTTACATTGGATGTGAAGGTAATTGGGGCTTTTGGACACTGCTCTCAATCTCTGTCAATGTGTGTGTGTGTGTGTGTGTGTGAGTGAGTGTGTGTGTTGTAGTGTCTGTATTCTGGAGGATAGCCAAACCATTACTGTGTGCTCAGCCTGCTCTAAAGCAGCTTGTGATTCATTAGTAATGAGTCCATTTGCAAACTAAATGAGTGTTTGAGTGGCCGAACAGCGACGTGTGTGATGATTGTGTCCACTTACCCGACACGCCGCTACGCTACTATTTTGTACTAAAGCTTGTAAAACACACTCAATCTCTCACTCACTCTCTCTCGCACACACACATACAGACTCATGTTGTAATGTTTTCCAAATGTATAGTATGTTTGCATGTCTGTGTGTGTGTGTGTTCAGCTAGCACAAGAAGCTCATGTGGAGATAATGAAGTCAGTCAGTTGTGTCATTAATTACTGTTTTACACCTGCTTGTCTCAGCTAATTAGACATGCTGACACACATACAAGTTTACACACACACTCTCTCTCACCACATGCACACTTAACACAATTACACACACGAAAAAAAAAAAAAAAAAAGCACATACTGTATTCTATCACACTCACCGACAGACTTGCGCACAAACTTCCAGACAAGTTTTTTTTTTTTTTTTTTTTTTTTTTTTTTACGCCGACGAGTCAAAAATACATTCTCATTTTCACTTTGAGGAAGGTGAGATGGCACTGCTAAACACAGCATGGCTGGGGGGATCTCTCTTCCTCTCTCCCTCTTTTAGTCTCACATACAAACACGTCTTCGTACACCTCCTTCTCCCTTTCTCACTCTGTCATTCTCTCGTCCTTGCACCCTTCCTTCCTGCACGCATTCGCTTCCCACTGTCTCTCGGTGCACTGTATAGTCTATTCTCTACTTCACTCACACCACACACACTCTCTCAATCTCCCAGTCTTTAAACTCTATCTCCATGTGTGTGTGTGTGTGTGTGTGTGAGTGTGTCTCCTCCCAGCCCATTTTCTCAACAAAGGCCACAGCTGCTGCCAGTTTGCTGAATAAAAGATGACAGAGCCATAATATCAGGAGATTACCAGCTAACGAAACAATGATTTTGTCCAATTTAAATAGTGACATCGCTTGCATCACAAGCACTTCGCATGTCAACTGTGATATGATAATGTTTGCTACCAAATGAAAACTGTTTTCATCTGCACAGAGAGACTCCCTGACTCTGTCTCTCTCTCCTCCTTTTGTTCTCTCCCTCCCAATCTCTCTCTCTCTCCCTCCACACACATATTTACTCTGGCTTTCTCGCCCTCCCTCTCTCATACACACACATGCACACACACACAGAGCACGTAGAGCATATGGCTATTTCTCTCCTCTTTGAAGGGTTGCTTTGAAGCTATGGCACCCGTATCGATTGGCGCTCAGATGAGCTCGCTTCGCCAGAGCCCTGCGATTATCTGTCGCTTTATTTCAAACAGAGCGCAAGAGAGGGGGGCTTACACACCCATCACTCACTCACACTCTCACAGTCCGTTATACACTCATACATGGGAGTGCACACACACACACACACACACTCCTGCGCACACGTCCACACGCAAACGGGGATAATGAGATGAGCTTACACGCTGAATCCCGATACTTAAGGCAAGCTGCGCTTCAGAGCTGACAAGTGAGTGGTGAATGTTAAGAGAGTGAGGACATAGCGAGAGAAAGAGACAATAAAGTCTGGCAAAGTGATGAAACTTAAGAGAAAAATTTCCCCCTACGGCTCTACTCTGATTTAAAAAAATCAGTTCCTTCACAGGCATTATGAAAATCACTTTGTCAAGATGAGCGTTTAAACGAGAATGCAAAGTTCATGTGCAAAATGTTGAGCTCGGGGTCAAGGTGAGCAGCTGCTTGTTAACTTTTTCAGCTTTTTTTTGAAAACAGAAAGAGACAAAAATCTTAGATCTCAGCGAGCACTGTCGCTGTGGTTTGCTTTCGCAGACTGTAGCGGAGATTATTCAAAGAGGGAATTTCTGCTTAATGCCCATAGGAGTCAGACAGAGAGCGAGCCAGGGTGACATGAAATGTTAATGGTCTGCCCAGAGCAGCAGAACCTCATAAAAGACTTGATTTAGAAACTACAGTGGCTTTCAGGAACAATGAATGCTGTCACATCACACATACAGCTGGAAACACACACACACACACGCGCGACATACCACTCACGCTTTGATTAAAACCTGGAGCTACGCTGCTGAGTTCTCATTGAGAATAAACATTTGTGAGTGTGTAATTCGAGAGAATCGCTCCTGGAAGCACAGTTAAACAACAGGAAACACACCAACAGATACACACACGCAAAGATGGCACACAGCTGAACAAACACATAGTCATATTGTAACACCACCAGAGCCGAACATTTTATTATTACAAACACTCGCATGCTGCTCCAATCATCATTATTTCATCACATGGGTTGCTCTAAAAACATATTGAACCAGTTCATTGACTCAGGGTTGATGAAGATGGAGGAACTTGGAGGAACTTCATGAGGCCGCGTACACACCAGGTGGGACCACATATGCATGTAAACACAGGCAAAAGTGTGTCATTGAGGCGTTAGATGTTGGGAATGATCATGACGTCGATGCTTGTTTATTAATGATGCTGAGGCAGGGTGATCACGAAGCTGACATTTAGTCTGTGACTGAGAAGCACAGACACATACTGTACACAGGAACATGTGCTGTTACGGTTTATCATAACAGAAACCTGCAGAAAATCTACTGCGTATGTGAACATGCTGATAAGTTCCCTACTGATGCGTTGGCTATCTCAAAAATCACTTCAGACTCGCTAAGCAAGGTGATGATCATCAGCAAGACCAGCAATGGTTAAGCTTAAAAAAAGAGATATTTTGATGATGTGATTTTGTTTTCTGTCGTCCAAATTTAGGATCCCAGGAAAATCGTAATTGAGAGAAAAAACAAAATTCACTTATTTACAATTGCACTTGCACTGTCTCACATGACAGATCTATGAGGCTGTAATGCTCATTGTAAAGAAAACTGTTAAACAGATACACCAAAGTAACATGTGGGGCTACCGACGTTCACAAAGACAATGAATGTCCACAGCAAACTGTCGACGGCGAAAGTTGTCGAGACATTTCACATGCACATTTTCAATTTGTGCATAAAACCCTTAGTGGAAAACACCAAAAATTTGGGCTGAGGTTGAAAAGTTGGTGTATCGATAAAAACAACAGGAGAAAAAAAGTGCAATGGAAACATAAAGCATGTGACTTAAATATTTCCTTTAGCCAACTAGAAAGACAAAAAATTGTGGCAGATGAAAACAGATTTGTGTGGAGCAATAAGGAGACTGTGCTGTGAAGATTTAATAAAAAATCTATATATCTATATAATAAATAAATTTGCACCACATTTGGATGAAGACCTCGCTACTGTAAACTGCAAATGTTGGCCTGCTGCTGACGCTGGAAGAAAAAAATCAGGGGATCACCAAAGTCATTAGGAGGCATCATCTGGGAAACCAGAACTATGTGCCAATCTGTCTAGAAGGTGTTGAGATATTTTGCTGCAAAGTGAAAACGTTGATCTGCTGCTGATGCTCAAGGAAAAAGTGAGGAAATCTCATTAGGATTTGAGCTGAGTATACAACATGTTTCAGTATATGGTAACTTCATCCTATTCATTTTCAGTTGTTTACATTTTCACAGCTCACGTCTTTGTTGTATCTTTTATACCTACTGTGTCTCTAAAATAAACTTTTTCATTTAAAATGATTCACCCATTATCTGCTCAAGGTTAACTATCACACTTGGGGTGGATTTTTCTCACAGCTGTTTCTAACCAATCATAAACACTCCGGTAAATGTGTACTGTATTTTGCAGGTTAATGTACAGGATGTACTAGTATGTGTGCTTATTTGTAGCAATTTGTAGCACTGTCAAAAGTAAGGAGGTGACAGGTTACTCAGCACAACACCTGACACCTGTCTGGTTATAGCGTGGTGTCCATAGCAAGAGAGAGTGTGTGTGTGTGTGTTTGTATGAAGGAAGGAAGTCCAGAGAGGTTGAGAGAGGGATGTCTGGGTGAGTAAGTTTATTAGCTGAGGTGGGAGGTTTATGTGCATAAGTGCACCTATGAGGGCCTGAAAGATATGAAAATGTGTGTATGTGTGTGTGTGCGGCAGAGACAGACAGGGAGAGAGAAGGAGTGTGTGTGCGTGCATGCATGTGTGTGTGTACACTCGTTAGGTTGGTATCCAACCATTGCAATCAGCGGTAATCCTGACTCAGCATCAATAATGACCCCATTAGTCACAAACCCCTACTGGTGCACACACAAGCACGCACACACACACACAAAAACTTAAATGCAGACACACACACACACACAGACCGCCAGATGGACACTTCCTCTCATTAGCGTGAATGTGTGTGTGTGCATGTACATGTGATATTTTTAAAAAAGAAAATGAAAGCTACAGAGATTCAACATGCGATGTAAGAACGCTCGGTGCATCACATCTCCCTCCATTAATGAAAGCTGCTTGGAAAGATCAGTCATCTTCACACCACTGCCAATGCAGGTGTTAGGTTGCATTGATTAAAAAAAAATGTGTAATATGTGTAATTTCAAAACTGTCATCGCAGCTGATTTTTTTGGGGTTTTTTTGTGAATTTTGGGAAGGTCAGTATTGACCGTAAAAGTTATCCAAGATCAGGTTTTAATCATCAGCTCTTATTCAGATTCAAATTAAATGGAAACATTTTAAAAACAATTATTACTATAAATGCTTGTGTTGGCTGAAATTTACAGCAGTTATACAGCATCATTATGCAAAAGTTCCTTCTGTCATTGTATGCACAAATTTGCCCTTTGGTTTGATCCTGTCTTTCAATAGATGTTTTTAATCATATGCACGCATAAAAGAAAGTTTTCTCTTGACTTTCAGAATGTAAGAAAGGCATATATAAAAAAAAATGTTTCTGCAAGGACATGAAGAATGACATTCAAGTATACAGTGATTTAAGAATTAGATTCAAGACATTATCTAATGTTGTGTCTGTATGGTGTTGCACTGTGGACTTTATGGATTACAACTGTATGCTTCTTTTCTGTTTTGTAAAGTTGAGATATTAATTAGAATATTTAGAAAAAAAAAAAGTCCGAACAACAAAAGTAGCCAAAGATTGTCCTTGAAAAGAAACAATCAAATCCAATCCCCCTCGCTTTTGACCCCATAGTTCGACTCCTCCGTTTGCAGTGGAGAGACTCCATGACTAAATAATCATGCATTAGTTTTAAAATTCATTGCAATATTTTAGTCTAATGATGAAAAGGAATATGTAATTGGATTGTTATGACAAGCATTTTAGAAAAATCGCTAATCTTGATAACAGCTTTGTGTAAATGATCACTTGTGAGTAAGGTTACAGTTAATGCCAGGTCCCAGATATGAAGCTTAAAAAATAATCCTCAATTCGACCCTGGATATTGTCAATAGATTAATTGACAATATTTGGCCGAGGGTTACAGTTTTGCCTATAAACTATGACCACCTGCTATCATATGGCTACGACAACGGAGCTATCTCCATCTGCAATGAGCTACAACTCCAGACAAAGCTAAGAAGTAGACCTTGAGTCAACATATGAATGGAAAAAAAATATACATACACAGAATAATAAAATGAAATTCTCTCCTTGTATTACATCAATATGAATACAGTGAATGCATTTTTTAACAGTGTTATGCAAATGCTGTTATTGTTCTGACACAAAAACACACACACACACAGATACAGAGTTTCAGCCTGGAGTGCGAGGAACTGTGAGAGGTCAGGACAAATTGTAGAGGACATATTGTTATCATCCCTCTATCAAAGGACACTGATACCGTGTGTGTGTGTGTATGTGAGAGAGAGTATTTAAACTTGTGTGTGCAATGTTGTGCATGTTAATACACTCTTTGTTTTATGATCGTACTTGTGTGTTTGTGTAGTCAGAGAGTGTGAGAGAGAGAGCAAGAACCCGAACAATAAATAACGGACTGGCTTTAGTGCATAAACATAAAAACATAAATACACATGCACACGCACGCTCACACACACACCTACACACAAAGAGAGACAGTCTGATGTGAAAGATGGGTCCAGTGAAAAGATGTATTGCTGACAGTGTAAAGGTCAAAGGTCAGATGTCAAAGGTTAAGGTCCAGTCAGCAAGAGTGGACCCCACAGGAGACCTCACCTCTGCTAGACCCCGCTTGTGTGTGTGTGTGTGTGTGTGTCTGCTGTATGTGTGTAAGTAGATAGACACAAGGAGATACATGTACACACATATGCACAACCACACCATATATTCTATCATGTAAGGTTGTGTGTGTGTCTGTCACAAGTTTCGCTGTAGGTACGTCTGCGTGTGTGTGTGTTTCATGTGCGTGCGCGTGTGACCCCGTGCCCTACATCCTGACAGGAAGAGCCAGCGGGCTAAGAGAGGAGCGCTGGACCCTAAGGTGTCAATCACAGATTCAGATTGACAGACGAGTTAGCTAGCGCCGCTCTCACATTCACCCACACACTCTCCCTCTCAGGACTGCACTCTGTCACTCTCAGGCTGGCTGTCTTTCACTCCCTCTTCCTGTCTCTGTTGCCTCTGTGTCTCCGTGCTCTGTCGCTTCCCCCCCTCTGTCTCTTTTTTGTCTGTCTCACAGCCCATGTCTGTACATCCACATGCTGTTTGCAGTTTGTCAATCCCCCCCCCCCTTCTCTCTCCCTCTCTTTCTTCATCTCTGTCTGTCTCTCAACCCCTCTCTCCTCCTTTTCTCTGACAGATGGGTGCCTCAAACCATTTCTGGTTCTGCTCTCTCTCCCTCAATACATCTCCCATTTTTGGTTTCCTAGTTTCCTCCACAGCACATAATGTGGTCATTCATGCATGCGCACACGTTTACCATGTTTGTGTGTTGAACGTCTCTCTGTCTAAATGTGAGTTTTAGTGGTTTTGTTTGGCTGTCCTTGGAGCAGCATTGATTTTTTGAAATGCATGCATGCTGTTTATTTCAGTGGAGACTGAAAATGTTTAGGTTATACAGGTTGAATTAAACATATCAACATGCAAATTAACATTTAATAGTCGCCAATAGAGGACTCATTATATTCATAATTGATATTATAATAATACTTTTTATTGTGGTAATATTTTCAAAGTGCTGTCAAATGTGAAATATTTTAACTTAAACATTTGGTTCAGCAGTCACAAATGTTTAATTAAAACCAAAGCAAAATATTCATTAACCATCAGAAAAACTGTTTAAACATGAACTTTTGAGGCTCAAATATTAATTAGATGAAACTAAAACTACTTGCAAACAAAAAGTTTGAAGGTCAAATACAAACTGATTGAAAGCACAAACAAGAAACAGACAGCAGTGCTTAACTTAATATTCCTGTCTGTAGTGGATATCACACAAGCTAAAAGTGCTTGAGTTCAGAATAATGGATAACTTCATCTTATTTTGGGGAAACACCACCCTCATAACTCTATTTGTGACTTGGCCTCAGATAAATCTGACATCTGAATACTTACATGCGCAGTTTTGGTATCAGTTCTTATTTGCACATGGTTAACTCAAATCTGAACGTGGCCCGAAATGCATGAATCGCTATTAACCATCCTCATTCTCTATCTTGGAAAATAGTGTTAATTGTAAGCAGCGGCATTGTGAAGATGAGCCATGTTTTGATGACATGAGGTGTCCAGATTGTGTCGACATTGCTGCCAGCATTGCTATCGCTGACAGACTAATATAGTGTGAACCTGACCACCAGTCATGGAAGTGTTCGAGCCTGACAATAAATGCATCCTGGTGTGATCGCGTTTTAATACTAAAAGTCACTTTGCCAAAGACGTTTTATATCACAGACACTTCATCATCTGTATGTTACTTATAGGTCAATGATGAATTTCTATGGTGTTTTGTTCTGTGGTCTGTAAATCTTGTGCAATGCAGCAACGTGCTAATTCTACTGTTTATCTCAGAAGCATCCAGACGGAGGAGCAAATTATTGCTGATGTGATAAGAGTTTTAAAATCCTTCCTCAAAGGAGCAGAAAGTGCTGTGCAGAGTCTCGTCGTATGATAAGGCTTCAGTCTGGACTTCCTGGTTTGTATCTCATCTTCTCACCAGCACCTGTGGCCACACGCCTACACCAGTGCAGCCCCTTGTGTTGTTTTGATGAAGGGCTATTTTTGGATAAGGCGCAGTTGTGCTTTATGATTTCTTCATAACGCAGGTAATATAGATATATGCACTTAAATCTGAAACATCTGAAAGCGCAGTTAAAGGACATTTCTCTGATTGACCGTGGATTAATTACTGTGGAATATCCAAACTGAATATACAGATATTATTGAATCTAAAATAATATGCCACAGTTTATTTTTGGAACTATTTTAACTGAGTTGACCATGCAACTATCTACTGTATGGTGGATGAATACATATAGCAGCACTTTTTCACACAGCCCACCAAATTTAGTTCTTATGGAGACGACAGCTAATCTTGCAAAAGTTAACAATACAGTAATAGTGTTATGTTAGTGTTATGTTATGTCATGTTCATTTAATAATCTTTGTCAGGTTTGTCTACGACTACAATCACTTGCCATAGATTAGTGTACGTAAGCGAATCACTTGAGAAAATGACATCATAGCTGATTATATTATGGTGAATAATAATGTTAGAGATACAGAAAAACAGCAATAATTGGATGTGTGGTGCGTTTGAGTGCGAATGTTCGACTTACTCTACTGAAGGCAGTCAGGCTGGGCTTCGAAGACGTATGTGTGTTTCCTCTCGGGGGCCATTAAAGTGTGTGAATGGTCTATTAGTGGGTTAAACCCGCTCACAGTGACCCCTTCAGACGCAACTTTAACCCCTCACAAGACCGGTGAACGAGCTGGTTTTAAACACGAATCATTTACCAGGGAACAAAAATTGGTTTGTGGTCAGTGTCGATGCAAGTTTCTCCCGGCGCATTTGTTTGTGAGTTTGTATTTGTGTGTGTTCTTGTCTTCAGGATTCGGTGAGAAACGGATAAAAAGAGGCAAAGTAAGAGGCAAAAGAGACTCAGTTATATCCGAACGTTGAGCCATTCTGTCAAACTATATTCAGAGACTGTTTTAAAAAACATAGTGTAGCCTCTCTTCCTATTCTATACTCTGTTCACATTTTTCTTATTCTATCTCATTCTGTGCTCCCCTGCATAATCTTCTCTTTCTCATCCCTTTCTTTGCCCTCATCCTCTGATTTCATTTCCTTCCCCTCTCTCCCTTAGTCATCTCCCTGTGTACTGCTCTATCTTCCATCTGCTCCCCCCCACTCCTCCTTCATCGCTTTCCTTTCGTCTCCACACCTGACAGAGACAGGATCCAGCAGTAAATCTCCTAAAGCACAGTCATCCACCATCGTTCACATCACAGAGCTGGAGAGAGAGCGAGTCAAGAAAGACAGGGAGACGGGAAGATGTTGAGTGTTAGTTTGTTGAGGAGGAGAACAAAAGATGCACGATAACAAAAAGACAAACAGACACAAAATGGCCCGAGACGCAGGCGTTTGTGAGGGGTGAAACAGACACTGATGGAGGTGCTAAAAGAGAGATGGAAGGGAAGAGACAGCGAGGGAGGGAGATAAAGACACAAGCTTTCACATAACTCACACACACAGTCCATGGTAGTCCATCTATGCACACACACACACACACACACACACACACACATAATGGTGGCAGGATGAGCAACATGATGAAGATTCCCTCTGGGCCAGAAGACATCCTTCCTCCACCAGCAGAATGGGACATGTTGGGCTAAGCTCCTTGGGCGGAAAGACTCAACTTATGGAGGACCGCCGCTAAACACTGGACGCCGCACTTTGAGCTACGTGTGTGCGCATATATGCGTCAGCGTGTACGGATATGTGTGAGTGTGTGAGCCAATGCAACAGCGCTATTTTTCATATTCGTTTGTGTGTGTGTGTGTGTGTGTGTGTGTGCTCACGCGCGTGCAAATCCGCCGCCCCGTGCACGAGTGTACGCTTGCATTCATTTGTCTCTATCTGTGTACTTGGGATTGTGTTTCCGTGTGTGGGTGTGTGTTTGTGTGTGACAGCGGGCTAGGCAGAGTCCATAGCCGGTGGTTTATGGCTGCTGAGGTCTGATTACATTGGTGCGACTGGAGGGGTGAGCAGACTGGTGGTTCTATCTGTCTTCTGTGTGGCTGACTGAACAGACACACAGCGAATGGAGATGGCTCAGCCAGAGACACTTGGCTTGACTCCCAGAGATCTCACAGGGATACAGCCACATAATGGATTCACACAAGAAAATGCACCCAATTCATGCTTGATTTGCGGGTTCCATGTCTGTCATTGAATTTGATTATTATTTAAGTTGAAAGTGTGAAACCCCGGCGGATGGGGAGTTGTGAATTGTGCTTTTCACGTGTGTAGATCCATATATTACCACATTTACAACACGTGCCTTGAATGCTTTTCAGTGCGAAATAATGAATGTGTCCACTGATCCCCCCCAAAATTTAGTTAGGATCACGAGCGAAAAAGTCTTTTTATATAATAATAATTCATCATCCTGCACTTACCTGACTGTGTTAGCTGGCTGCCAGCATTGCCAGAAGCTGATAACTCCTGATTTATGCTGCTGATCCCAAAGAACATGACCTGAATGTATTTACTGGTGTATTAAATTTCACAAGTCAGTTGTATGGGCAAAGAATGCAATATATATGTACGGTGTATAGCAGGAAGAGAGCGCCCACTGAAACCCACTGGTTCCTGTTCTATATTAAGTATAAATCCTCCAAAAACCACAATTTCATTCTATTCTATTTTTCATTCTATTTTAATCCCGCTGAGGACGATCATGGAAATATCAGCACGAATGTTGGCAGATATGCAAGAACACATTTCAATTTAACTTTATGTACATGCAACCCTTTATTACTTTATTATCACTTTATTATTATTTTCTCAATGAATCAGTTTGTTTTTTTTTGATTGTTTACATTTTATGTATATTAAGCCTTTTCTTTCTTTAGGGCTGCAACTATTTATGTACTATTTAACTAATTTGTCTATAAAATGTAAGAAAATGGCAAAAAGAGTCCAAGATGACATTTTCTTATGTCTCGTGTTGTGCAACCGCAACAGCCCAAAACCTAATTATATTCAGTTTACACTGACTGAGAAAACCAGTAAATAACACTTTGTTGCAGCTCTACTTTTCTAAGTTTGGAATATATTTGTTGCCTTTGTGTTTTTATTCAAAGCAACAGTATCATATTTACCATTTAATTCCTCAGCAATTTGTTCTTCAGAATTTTAGATTTTTTTCATTTACATACAAATTAAAGGATTTACAAAAAAAAAAGATGCTTAATGTTAGTTTATTACACCACAATCCACCACCGCTTGAGCAGTTTCTAACAACCTGTAGTGGCGTCTCGAGGTCGACACGAGCCTCCACTGTTTGGTGCTTTTTCATTTAGAGCAGCCTGAATGTATTTAGTATCAGAGCGTGCAGTACTTTTAAACACTTTTGTTCTAGTTAGGAAAAAAAAAAAGAGTGATACTTGCAGCCACTGAGCTAAAATATGCTCCAGTAAAATGAAATGTTGAGAAGTGTTAAAGGTTGCACAGGTACCTGAAAAATGTGTACGCTTTAGATTACCTACGATCGGTGACTTAGTTAGTATACTTTTGTAGTCTGTTTTAAATCTGGCCGTAATCACAATGTCTTACTATATTTGCATTGAGGCAAGATATTTTAATTCACTGCAACTGTCTGCTGCTCTTAAATCTTTTGCGGTGTCAACCTGCACATCACTGGAGGCGCTCGCTCTGGGATCACAGGCGCAATCGAGCTTTTAGTTATATCTGCTGCAATACGTCAATATTGCATTCGTCAAAAATGTTTATGTTCTTATGTAAAAAAAAATGCAGCTCAGATATATATTTTGCAATCTGAATCATCCTCAAAAAATCTCATTTGTGGCTGGTTTCTGTTCTATTCTAATTAAGTCAATTCTTTGCTCCAAAGAGAGTCTGATCTTTATATAGAATGAGGCAGTGTTTTAAGGTGTTCCTGCTTAATGATAACCATGGTGGTTTTATATAATACACAGAGGGATAAGGCAGAGGTTGCATGCTTTATCTTGTGACTGTAAGTGTGCACTAGTAGGAAGCCCGCCGAGAGAGGGAGAAGTGACAGGGAGGCGAGATGGGAGAGAGAGAGGGGGGTTATGGTAGAGAACAGGAGACTGCATGTTGTTACATTTATTGAGAAGTAGCTAAGCCCTTTGTGCTGTGGGAATTTGAAGAAGAGAGAGGAGAAAGGACAAAGATGAGGCTGGGAGATGGCTGCGCATTAGCTGTGAAAGAGAAGGAGAAGGAGGAAAATAAATAGACATGAAACCCAGAACAATTGTGGAGGGGGGGTGGGGCGGGGAAGGGTGTGGGTGGAGGGTGGGGTGATAGATGGAAAAGAGACAGAGAGCGAACGGCAGAGATGGACAGTGATGTATAGGTGTGCTGGGAAGTCCGGCACAGTGAGTACAGCGCAGGGTTATTCCCGAGTGTGTGCCATGTATGGAATTAGAGAGAACAGAGTGGCGTAAAGCAATGAGGGAGTCTCGGACGCTCGACGTCGTTTCTGTTCAATTGCGCTGTATCTGGGAGAATCACCTTCATCTCTATGGTCTGAGTTTGTGTTTAAGAGAGTGAGACAAAGAGAGAACGACAGAAGCAGGGAGCAAAAGAGTGAAATAAGAGAGAGATAATGAGGGGGTAAAACGTGTGCGTCTGGTGTGAACGCACATGAATGTGCATGTAAGTGATTGTACGTGAGAGCGTGCAATGTATCTGATTTTATGTCAATCCTAAATGTGGATGAAAACCAAGGCTTTAGGTTTTTAATCAGCCCCATCTGAGCACTGTATGGGGACTCTGAGAAGCTTTCATGTAGAGTTTCTCTTTCTCTCACACACACACATACAAAGCATCCCCTCATGCCTTCTGTTCTAAATTTACACCTAACATGAGAACAGGAGAAGGTGGGAGGAGGCGAGGAGGAGCGAGGTGAGGTAAGGGAGTGAAGAAGGAAGAGTACGGGACAGAAGTATGGAGACGGCGGGGGGGGAGGAGAAGAGGTGCACAGGAGACAAGCGCGTGAGAGGTAAAAGAAGTGCAGACAGAAATGAGGAAGAAGCAAAACTAAATGAGGAACAGAGGAGAGGAGCGGAGCGGAGCCAAATTTGATTTAGACAGCGGGCAAGAGAGATGGAAAGGAGGGGGGGGCGAGAGAGTTAGATAGACAGGGAGAGAGGGAGGGAGGGAGAAGGACAGTGGTATATTAGTCAAGGTGTCCAGTCTATGTATTGCCTGCTGTGCAATACCACCCCTCTGATTTACTCTGCCGAGTGACTGATGAGAGGGAGGATGAGAAGGAGGGATGCAGAAGATGAAGGGATGAGAGAGGAGGGAGGTCTCGCAACGAGCGTTTAGGCCAAATTAACGGCACCTCATAAATTAGACTAACAGCCAAAGCGGAGGGGCTGCAGGGGAGGGGCTGTCGAAGCGTGTGTGTGTGTGTGTGTGTGTGTGTGTGTGTGTTCCTGTGTACACAAGTAAGTATGTGTTGTGCATGTATGTGAATGATGACATGTCAAGAGGGAACAATTTGAACCAATGCAAACAGATTACTCTCTGATAAAGTAGCGATATCCAACCGCTCACTCATACAAACACAATCTTCCCTTGATTACCACACGTACTGAAGCAGTTTCTCCAGCATGATGTGCTCATAAACTGAAACAGCAGGGAGACTGTACACATCGAGGATGCTAAATATAAGTTGCCCACCTTTTTCACTCATGAAATACTCTCGCTTTTCCATCCTTGAATGAAGCACAATCATTGTGAATTTGACTGAATAGACTTGGACAAACCTGAATGCAGCCATGTCTGATAAAAATTACAATCAGAGACAAGTAATTTAAAATAGCCAATACGTTTTAGCAGGAAAGTAATACTATGGACTATGTTTTTGTTTTTATTAGCACAGAAATGGTCATATTGAATGTAAACCTCTAATACAAAATGTTCATACTGGATGTACAACCCCAATTCCAAAAAAGTTGGGACACTCTGTAAAATGTTTAAAAAAACAACAGATTTTGATGGTTTGCACATAATTTAAACACTATATTTGAAATAGTGCAAAGACAACATATGAAACGTTGAAACTGAAAAATTTTATTAGTTTTATGAAAAATATATGCTCTTTTGATATTTGATGCCAGCAACATGTTTCAAAAAAGCTGGGGCAGGGGCATGTTTACCATTGTGTTGCATCACCTCTTCTTTTAACAACACTATGTAAACATTTGGGAACTGAGGAGGAACCAGTTTCTGGAGTATTGAAGGTGAAATGTTGTCCCCTTTGTTGTATGGGGTGTCTCCCTTGATGTATTTTTCGTTTCATGATGCGCCAAATGTTTTCAATGGGTGACAAGTCGGGACTGCAGTCAGGCCAGTTTAGTAACCAGACTCTTCTACTACGGAGCCATGCTGTTATTATACGTTCAGAATGTGGTTTGGCATTGTCTTGCTGAAATATGCAAGGTCTTCCCTGAAAAAGAGGACGTCTACTTGGCAGCGTGTTGCTCCAAAACCTGTCTGTATTGTTCAGCATTAATGGCACCTTCAGTTGGTAGATGTGTAAGCTACCCATGCCATGGTCACTCATGCATCCCCATACCATCACGGATGCTGTCTTTTGAACTGCGTGCTGATAACGAGTCGGGTGGTCGATCTCCTCTTTAGAGTGGAGGACGAGGCGTCCGTGATTTCCAAAAAGAATGTCGTATTTTGATTTGTCCGGCCACAGGACAGTTTTACATTTCACCTCAGTCCATCTTAATAGACTTGGGCCCAGAGAAGTCACCGGCGTTTCTGGATCATGTTTATATAAGGTTTATTCTTTGCATGGTACAGTTTTAACCTGCATTTGTGGATGCAGTGATAAACAGAAAATGGCTTTTGGAAGAGATTTTGAGCCCACGGAGTGATTTCCACTACTGGCATCAAATTTAAAATGAGCATATGTTTTTCATAAAACAGTAAAACATTTTCAGTTTGAACATTTGATATATTGTCTGAGCTGTTTTCAGTTACAGGGTTTAAATGATTTGCAAACCATCAAAATCTGATTTTATCAACATTTTATACAGCGTCCCAACTTTTTTTGGAATTTTTTGTGTGTGGAATATTTCATTTATTCTCACTATAATCTGCTCCTTACTAAAGCATGAGTAATGTTTTTAAGGGTTTATCTTCAGAGTGCTTTAAGGTTAAAGTTAAAAGGGACAGGTTATAGTCTTGTTTAAATATTGAAAAAAATAAATGCTATCCTGAACCAAGTGGACTGGAAGCCTAAACATCACGACATCTGGGAGACACAAATCTCACTCCCTGGTGTCAAAGTCTTTTATGCTTTGTATACCCAATCATCCACCCCGGCCCCCTCTCTGTCATTTAATATAAAGATGTCACAGTTGATGGATGGGAAAAACTTTGCCACTGAATCTAATCCAGGCAGAACTGACATTTCCTCCATTTGGCAAATCAATTAGGAATATATAAAGATGTTTTAGGAGAGACAGGGTTACTGTATGAGAGCTTTCAGTTCTACAAAAGACTTCATACAGATTTTATTCCCTTATCTCCACCTTCACCTTCTTTCTTCTTGTGTGTTTTCTGTGACAAGCTACACACAATGTTCCCTTGTAAACATTATTCGTGTTGCTTCCTCTTCATTATACTGTAATGTTAACTCTATAAATGGACAAGATTTTGGTGTTGTAGGCATTCTGGTTTCCATTTGTAGTTCATTTGTAGTCTGAGTAGTATTGACCACTCGTGTTTGAGCGGCCTTGATTGCATGCAGGTAAACTGTCCATGTTCAGAGCAAAAAGAGGTGGAACATATTGGTCGAAATGCAATCTCAGAGCCCATCAGCCATCTTTTTATAAGCCTTTTAAAAATGTATCTGCTTTCATATGCAGATATCTGTTCGTAAAGATTAACTGAAACATCATTGGACAGAGTCTCAAGTTGCTAATTGGACTGTAAACAATGACCAGCACACGGAAGAGGAAGTCGTAACCCGGATACCTATCATCCATTATCCGGATATCCGCCGGCTCCACCGGAAGTCGTGAAACATTGGCCATTGCCCCCTGAGGCTAAATCATCATAGCCAATGGGTTCAGAGATTGCTCTGTCAGAAGTGCAGCCACTTGCCGATCGCTGTGCGATTACAGCAGTGCTTGACGGAGTGAGATACTAATACAAACACACACACAAACACACACACACACGCACGCACGCACACCAATCTTGGCAGTGTAGAGTTGATGCTCAGAGTGATTAAAGTGGCGTGCGTCTGAGTGTGTCACCTGGGTGCTGCTGTATCTTAAATCAGGACAGTGGGGCTCAGATTGGGTATTGACTGGCCTGCAGAAGTCTCCATCCATCATGCTGAGAAACGATAGCACAGAGGCCTGCCCTGATGTACCCATATACCACTGATGTTGCTCGCTGGCTGGCTGAGGTGACGTAAGGTTAGGGTTATGGCATGTACCGTTATTTATGCTGCATGGTAAGCAGGCAGAGAGGCGCGTCTCACCGGCAGATGTGGACTGACAGGCAAGCACATCTTCCGTCAAGATACGGATAAACACACGTTCAGAAGCCAACACAAAGGCAGGTGTATCTGTGACAAACACAGACTGACAGACACATATGCTCAGATGTGCAACACTTATCATAACAGATAAGACTTCCTTTTCTGTCTCTGTCCTGTTGTCTCTCACTCTCAGTGATGCACGCACACACAAAGAGAGACACACACCCACAGACGTACCACTCTGTTTTGAGGGTCTGAGCAGCATCTTTTGACTGTGTGCCTAATGATAATAAATGAGCCATCATGGGTGGGGAGGGAGGCACTAAGTCATCCCCTTCATCGACAGGAGGAAGACTGGGAGCCCCAAGGTCACCCCACTGTCAGCATCACTCTCCCTAACGACTCCTCTTGCTCTCTCACATGCATGTGTGCATGCATACGCACACACAAAGTGGCACAAAGTGTACATGCACAGCTTGCGCACATACACACACACGTGCACACGCTAGAGACCACCTGGAGAAGCCTGCTTCAAGACACTCCACTGTATTTATCCACTATATAAATCTTTCATTTGTTTGAAGAAGTGTGGGTATCTGCCAAGAGGTGAGATCATTTCACATTTTCAAATAATTCAGTGGTTGGAAACCTCTTTGGCGCGCGACCCTTTAAAACTACATTTACTTGCAACCCCATATCATAGGCTGCACACGAGGGCAGTTCAACCCAAGAATAATCATCTCAGATTGTTTCCTCTGAAGAGCTTTTGGGAGCCTGAAAAGTTAAAACATTCGAGTATTTCACCATAAAAAAGCAAAGATGAGAGAAAGGTCAGACAGAGAAGTGAAGATGTGCTGTATAGCAGAAATGTTTTTGTTTTGTTTATCAGATTCATCTTTCGAGCCCTTGGGTTGTTTCGACCCCAAGGTTGGAAACCACTGCGCTCATTTTTAGATTATATTCGAGTTCCTCAAAAAATAAGTAGAGAAAACTCTCCGCAACCTGTTAACTGGCAATGATTCGCTTGTGAACGTGATTTCAATACTTGAGCGGTTGACTACAGAACTCGCTACGAGAGGCAAACTGTTCTTTCCAGTTCTCTGGCAGCGCCCCTTCACCCGTGCAATCACCTTGAACAGTGTACAGAATATCACCAGCTTGCCTTTTGCTTTAGCAAAACAGCATCAGATCAGCTGAGAAACACAAGCATTGCATAATCGAAACATGCCTCTTTAACCCCCCCCCCTCCCGACCCTCCTGATTTCCGGCCCTGTCCCTAATGAGCTGCCATGCACTGGCATCCCTCAGAGGCACAGATCAGAATTCAAATCCAAAGGGAGAGGGGGGCAAGTAAATTCCTCTAGCCAAGAGACACAAACTAAAAGAGTCTAAACCAGTGGATGTTATTAATGCTGTACTAAAAATGTAAGTTTGTGGGAGAGAGGAGGCATCAGAAGACGCGTTGGAGAAATGAACAGGAAGGTAGCGCTTTCAACTGTGGGAATTCTTTTCACACACACACACACACACACACACACACATATAGATTACACATGCACACATACATGCATGAGCACACACACACACACACACACACTCACTCACACACACAGGTTGCAAGTTTAGACTGGAGCTGTAGAAAGCTAATTTGCACCACATTGAAATGCATCTCAATTAAAGAGAAACACATCGAGGTGCCAGGGGAGGAGAGAAGAGAGAGATGTGAGAGAACGGGAGGGAGGAACGGGGTGTGAAACAGATAGTGTGTGAGAGTATGAGAGTAATAGAAAGAGGGAGGGGGGGGTGAGTTGAGCTCAACTGTATTTGGCAAGGGAAGAAGGGAGGGAGAGAGAAAGAGAGAGGGAAAGAGAGCGTTTTCATCTCCCTCTCTTGGAAAAACATTTCATTTTGGGATGAATCAGATTTAGAAAGGGTGTTAGGAGGTTGAGGCGCAGCTAAAATCCTAACTAACTTCAACCTCGTTATCACCAGCTCTCTGGTTTTGTGCCAGCACAACAGGGCTGTCCCTGCTAAAACTGTGTGTGTCTGCATGTATGTGTGTTTGTACTCAAGATATTTTTAAGCCCAAGGCCACGTACTGTATTACAGAATGGGTGGAAACGTCCAAGACACAATAAGGTTTTATCTAAGTGTGTAGGCAAGTGTGACTGCAGCCCCGCGTCAATGTGTTTTTGGTATTTTTGAAGACGTGTCGAATGCCTTGTTTGTCATGTTAGTCCATGTTAAAAATTAGATAACGTGCGTAAGAGTGCGTATGTGCCTGTTATGTGCGATTTAGTAAGTGTGTGTCTGAGAGAACAAACAAAAAGCGGAGGAAAGAAGAAAAAAAAAAACACACACACACAATCTGTCACATGGAGAAATCAGGATTGGCTTTGTACGCCACTACCATTTTGCACGGACTGTCATGTTCTTAAGACTGCGATGATGCTGCCAGCACACCATCTTCACAACAACGCCAAATACAAGTAGATCCATTCTTTCATGCTGTCAAAAGATACTCAACTTGTCTGCTTCTTGCAAGAGCCCTTTAACCCGGTGTTTGCCTCTGTGCCAATATGAGTTGCACAGCTCTTAAGTCAAGAGCATTCTGGGAAATCAAGTCCTTTTGATCTTATTCTGGAGCAAGACGTAGCACCGTTCTCCCGACTGCAGCGCCACGATGTAATGCACCTACACCTGCCTACTTTATTATCAGTAACAGTGACAATCAGATGAAAGGTATCACAACTATCATTAGCCAGAATACTGTCATCATCATCATCTTGACTGCAATCAGCGACACCATCTCATCACATCATCCCAGAATGCGTCATCTGATTTTCACCTGACGAGAAACTGATGGGGGTCGCCGGGATTAAATGGTTGCATGATTGCCCGGCCATGTTTACAATGAGGTTAAACATCTCTGCTGAATCATCTGCGTGAATCCCAGACCGGCACTCATCTGAAGAGATTGCTGGAGGTAAATTGAGGAGGGATGACACGGGACGCTCTCCCATTGAAATAAATTCTTTGATATGTTATTGCTTTTACATTTAGCCAGAAACATGACACAAATCCTGATTATTAAATACCACCTGCTGGTGGAGCGAATCATTTCTTCCCGCGGTCTCTCACCTGAGCTTTTTGGGCCGCTGCAAAATACTGAGCGAGGAGGTACGATACAGCGGATCCTCATCCACTGTCCAGCAATTTCCTCTCACGCTACACCTGAGTTATAAGCCGTGTTCATTTGCGGTTTAAGTCGGTGGTCTTGTTCGGTCAATCCTCTAAACCTTCTCCTTGTTTGTCTTGCAGTGGCAGAGCTAAGCTAAAATAAGCAGTGGCCTTCTTTCATATAAACCTCATGCTGGTGACAAGCATGTCAAAGCCAGAAGAACCTACTGTGTATCAGCGAAGGCCCTGACAGCTAAATATATAAATATATAAGCTAAAAGAAAAACTGCTTACATGGGTTTTCCTCTTCCTCCAATACTTTGAGTTAGCATAATCTCTCTCTCTCTCTCTGTCCCTCTTTTCTTCTCGCTCACTTATTCTTTCCTTGCATACACATGACTGAGCAGAGCTGACACACACACAAACAGACACACACACATTTTTGGGGACATGCCTCACGGTGACGGCCCCACACTGTACATGGACAATAAAACACATCAGCAAACTACTCAAACAACCTCCACTGGCACTTTGTCACGTCCTCTGTGTCTTTTACGGCTTCTCAATCTGCCCTTGATGACACCGCTTACGAGCCTTTAAGCGGCCCTCTGTTGTGCACGGGCTGACAGATCGGAGTTGTCATTACATTAAGTAGGGACTCTCTATTAGTGCAAATGGTGGCACATAACCAGATAATCGGCTGTGGACAGCAAGTGTGGCTATGTGGGAGGTGAGATGCTAACGGATGGTGTGTGGGAGAGTAATGTTTTATGTTGGAGGAAGTGTGATATCTCCATTATAGACAAGCTTAATTGATAAACAGGACAATAAAAGCAGCGAATGGCCCCATAGATTTCTGCCTACAGCACAGCCAGCAGTACTGTGGGATGTCACTATATATATACAGCATATATAAAGAGGAATCATGACAATAATAGCATATTAAATAGAGGCTTTAGAACAATATCAGACAATAGCATCATTGTGGAGGAATAAGGGACTAATAAAATCCCTCTCATAAAAGGAGGGATGCTGCAGCTTCCCTGAGGGATCCCTCAAATCTTTCTTCTCACACTCCTCTCACCTCATCTCTCCCCCCACTCCCCTCACCCCCTCCTCCAATTTTACTCTCCTCATGATGAGAATACCGACTGATCATTGTCACAAATGCTTTCATTCTCGTGCATAATAAGCGAGAACTTGGAAGAAAAAAAAATTGGAAAGAGAGGAGCGAAGGAGGCTTTCGCAGCTCCCGGCGCAAGAAAATAGTCCACAAAACGCTTCTGTTAAAAGTGCGAGATGCATTTATAGACATGCATGTTTTGTAAATCTGCACAATGAATCAGAAGGAGCACTTTTAAGAAGAATGCAAAAGGTTCATATCATGCACATTTTTTTTTTTTTTTTTTTGTCAAAGTGCGCTCACCAGAAGATCCGGATCACAGCTCGGTGTACGGAGAATCCCGAGGAGTTTCCCCCTCTTTCTTCAGCCCCAAGTTGGAGACAGCGATCAGACTCCCACAGTCCCGACCGAGCTGCAGAGAGACACAAGGTAAGAGCCAGAAAACAGGTGAGACCACATGGAGAGAAAAAGCGCGTCAGCCTATAGACTCTCTCTCATCCCGGGCGCCAATCGAGGTCAACCCCCCACCCACCCAAATACAGAAAAGTACATCAATAATTACACACGTTCAGCTCTCTAATCCGGGTCTGCACCTCTTAAACGAGACGGGATGACCGGCAGAGAGTGAAAGAGACGGAATAAAAAAAGGAGGCAGCGGCTGTCAGATTTGACTTCAAACTGATGCTGACGATGCGCACCGAGATAAGCTCCGGATGAGAGAGAGAGAGAGAGAGAGAGAGAGAGCGAGAGAGAGGGCGAGAGAGAGAGAGATCAGAGGTGCAGTGGTGAGAGACAGATCCACAGGATTGAATTAAACAAAACCAACCGCTTTAAAGTTCTTCAAGTGGGTCAAGAGATGAGACAAAGAAACACCTTTGCATCACGAGAAAATAGAACACGTGAACTCATCAAAAGTGGCGATGCGTTTCCAGTTTTACAGAGGAACTTAAATGCTTCCCAGGTGCATGTTGAAGGTTATTATACTGTGATGTGGCTGGTGACACACACACACACACACATAACAGAAAGATTACACAATTCTTGCACAACCTGTCTTGGAAATATCACCAATAAATATAATTTGGATCAGAGGTGCAGTGGTGAGAGACAGATCCACAGAATTGAATCAAACAAAACAACCATGTTAAAGTTCTTCAAGTGGGTCAAGACTTTTGAACTCATCAAAAGCGTCGATGCATTTCCAATTTTACAGAGGAACTTAAAGGTATCTTATGCATGTTAAAGGTTATAATACTATGATGAGACTGGCAGTGACGAGGAAAGACTGTGCACACACACACACACACACACACAGGAAGATTAGACAATTCTTGCACAACCTGTCTTGGAAATATTACAAGCTGCTTATTTGCATCACCAATAAAGATAATTTGGATTTGAGATGCGGAGACAGATCCAAAGAATTGAATCAAACAAACCAACCATGTTAAAGTTCTTCAAATGAGTCAAGAGATGAGACAAAAGATCACAAAAGAATAGAACATGTGAACTCATCGATAATTGGATCAATAATTTCCAAATCTACAGAGGAACCCAAAGGCATCTGAGGTTCAGGCTAAAATACAATGACAGACTACTGGTGCAGTCAATAAGGACTGTCATACACACAGATTATACAATTCTTGCACAACATGTCTTGGGCTACTTATTTACATCACCAGTAAAGCTAATTTGGATTTGTTAAAAAAAAATGTGAGAAAGAGAGGGAGGGCGATAACTTCAAACTGCATCTACCTTCCTTCATGCTCTTCGAGGTACAGTAGCCTCCTCAAAGATGCTTTCAAAGAGATGACCTGGGACTTTTTGGCTCCCAGCCAGACTTACCTCAGGTGGTGGAGGCATCTCCAGAGATTTGCAGCACTTGCGGTGTTTATAACCCACACTTTAATTTGGTGAAAAACACAAATGCACGATCCCTCCTCCTATCTTGCTGCAGCAGATTTATGTCTCTGTTATATGGTGGTGGAAGAAATACTCAGATTCTTTACTTAAGTATCACACTGTTAAAATACTCCACTACAAGTAAAAGCCCTGGGGTCAAAACCTGACTTAAGTAAAAGTATTAACAGCCACATTTACTTAAACTATCAATGTAGTCATCCTGCAGTAGGAAGCTCCATCAGCCTTTTACTAATATATATGATGTTTTTGGATGAATATTATTGCTGCATTAATGTTGCATTTTACTGCTGTAGATGTTTAAGGTTGAGCTAATTTTAACAACTTTATATGCTGTTTAGTAGTTTCATCTACAGCAATGCATCATATTCTATTACATTATCATATGAAGCACGTACCTCTAAAAAGTCAACTTTTCACAAGCTCAGAAAAACAGTCTTGTTTTCAGCTTTGTGTAGATGCATTTTCCAGCTAATCCAATGAGGTTTTAAATTAGTTTATTTAGCTTAAGAAGGAGGAGCATTTTCTAAATCCATAAAGGAACACTTAATCCTTCAGTTCATCAGAAAAATAAAAATCACCAAATTTGGTGATACATGGTTTTTCATCAGGCAGGGAGGGGATAAAAAATTGTAATGTGAAAAGTATCGAGTAACTAAAGCTGCCAGACAAATGTAGTGGAGTATAAAGTACAATATTCGCCTCTGAGATGTAGTGGAGTGGAAATATAAAGCTGCAGTACAGTACTTGAGTAAATGTACTTAATTACATTCCACCACTACTTTTACATTAACACATTGTTCAGTTTTAAAGACATACTGTAAAATGAATGAATGAACTAACATGGGGCAGGTTTCACAGCAGCATTTTCAGGCTGCCTTGTCTTAAACAAAGATCACGCTTTAAAAAACATCTTAAAAATGAATACACTTTTATGAAATAAAGCCGTAACCTGGCACTGTTTCACACAACAAATGCCATATATTTAATGAGCGTCGCTATTGTTCAGGCCGTCATCTTCTAATTGATTATGAGACAAGATGCGTTGACATCTGGGAAGCTTAACACAGCGACTACGCAATTTCCATGGGGGGAAACAAAAAGGATAGCGAACAAACAAACATGATACTACATCCATTTCTCAAACACAGTATATCAGTAAATAAATCTAAACCAATTACACACACAGTACATGATATTTTTGCACCATGTACAGTAGAATATAAAATGATTTTGATTCTGTCTCCTTCATCCAAATCACACAGGTGACACTTGTCCTCCTCTTCACCAGTTCGCACAGCCAGATGAAGGCAGGATGAAGATCTTGACTGGAGACGAATGGGCTCTGGTCAGATATTACAGCATCATCACAGGAATACAACAATGACAACAGGAGATGAAAGCTACAAAAAATGTGTAGGTGTAATGTTGGTTTTTGTTTCTGATTCTGTTTTTGGTGTTTGGCAACAGTGCCAACCACTGTAGTATTTCATTTTACTAGTATTGTTTTCTATTTCATATTATACTTTTATATCAAAAAAAAAAAAAATTCTGCACATTCTGCAGTCAGAAGGGTCCCGATTCCTGAATATCCTCTGTTTTATTAACCGCAATCTTGACTTGCCTGGTGGCTGCTGCTGCTGCTGCTCTCAGGGAAAGACTGACAGACTTCATGACACTCTGCTGCACAAGGACACAAAGAGAAGGAATGAGAAGAAAAAGAAACAAGAGGACAGGAGAGAGAGAGAGAGCGAGAGAGAGAGAAGAGCAGATGGATGGAGGGAGGAGAAAAAGGGCAAAGTTCATTGTGAGATCCTTGTTGGTCTCATTCTACCTTTCCTGTCCACAGAGATAGAGGAGAAAGGAGGAGGAGGAGGAGAATAATTCCAAGTGCTGAATCTTTTCTTTTCATATCTCATTCCTGAGTCACCACTTCATCTGTCCACCTACCCCTGGCTCTCCTTTTCTCTCTCTCTCTGTTTCCATCCTCTTTGTCTCTTTATCTCCTCTCTCTCTCTCTCTTTCACGTCCCTCCTTCCCTGCCTCTCTCTCTCTCTCTCTCTTTCTAGGAGCATCTCTTGTTTGTTCATGCACCCAAATGTCTGCAACATCCTGCTCTCTATTTACAGAGCATGTGGGATGAAATGTGTGTGTGTGTGTTGTTTGTATGTGCGTGTCAGCGTTGTTACTTGTGTAACTCTATGTATCCGTATGTACATGTACAGTATGTGGGTTCATTGGCTTTTTCTGATACGTCCAACATTGCATAAATGTTGAGATATTGATCCGTGCCTGTGCTGTATGCTATCCACCTCCTTGAGTTTTTTTTTTCTTGTGTATTCAATTGAAACTGTTCACAAAGAAAGACAAGTGTTAAAAGATACTTCCCTATACGTGAATCAATGAGTCAACTGGTCATCAGAAAACTAGTTAATCAATCAGATCGTTTTCATTTCTCCTTGCAAAGGGCAGACAGAGGAAGTCATAACGAAGGGCAGAAGTGCATATTTTAAAGCCTTTACTTTCTGGATTTAAAGTTAGAGACTTTCCTTGTGAAAAGCTACGTTGGCTTCAGAGTGGTTTATTTAAGACACTCTGGGACTCAACACTTCAGTAGATTTAGGTCTAAACCTGGATTTCAAGGTGATGAATCTTATTGCTATGCGCCTGCTGTTATATCTGTATCCATCTGTCCATCTGTATTCGCTTTCATGATTCACCCAAATAATAAGAGGAAATTCTTTGCCTGTGTTTCTTATGCAGGCCCGGCACTTTTCATGTTGCTTTGCTGTACGTATTAAACAGTTGCAGACCTTGGAGATTGGTCGGACATGTTTTTGTAGACAAAGCAGACTTTTCACTTCTTTATGTATTTTATGCAAATGTGTACATTCAGAATACTGTATAGTAATAGTGAGTCTCCTGTAATCCAGCACTGATAGATCACTAAGTTGGTGAGAGTATCAATGTCCTTTACAATAACATTGAATAAGACCCATTGGAAAACTATTAAAGCTATATAGAGGCAAACTGCTCATCCCTTTGTCTTAATTATCCGTCCCCTGGGCCGTCATCATTAAGGCAAGCCAGACACTGGGACATACTTGGCGTTATATTTTTAATGCTACAACAACCGGTTCAGCAAAAAACCACCACAGATTATTCACAGCGTGTGTCTTGGCTCAGTTCCATATACTGTGACACATTATTATATTTCAGCCCTCCCTTTCTTCCCCTCCTCTTCCTCCTTCACCCCCCCATCCCCTCCCCTTTCCTCTTCTCTCACCTCCTCCCTTCCTTCATCCTTCCTTTTCCCTCTTCAGATGCTTTTCTTGTCCCTCTCTGGAATGAAAAAGGATAAAAAAAAAAAAAAAAAAACCTTCATACATGTTCTGTCGATTCGCTTACACGGTCTGTATTGCCGTGTGTGCGTGCCGCGCGAGTGGGGCTGACGATGCATTGTATGTGTGTCAGTTGTTTGTGTGCCTCTCCGTGTGCAGCAGGAAATTCAAAAACTAGGCCATATCGACCACCCAGGGGTTTGAAAGCTCAGGGGGTACCAAAGCAACATGGTTTAAATAAGAAAAAAAAAGAGCGTTTCAAAAGCCATAAAGGGGGAAAAAAAGACAACACATATGCACATTCTCACACAAGCAGACACACACACACACACACACACATGCACCCCTCCCATCTGATAAACCCCTGGCTCACATTGTGTTCAAAGAGCAACATCAAACACTTAATCATACACAAATCTAAATAAATCTTATCCAGCTTGATAAACATCCATGTTTCATTTATATGGTCCTCCTCCATCCTGAGCTGGTGGCCGGCCATTTTCCTATAGATTAGGACTTCCCCTGCTGACAACCCCAGAGCGATGAGCTGCAGACCTTGTCACTATCGATCCAGTTCAGAGCATAATGGATATGAATGGGATCAGCTCTGATTGGTTTTGAATTATAACTCAGAGGCAGCTGTTTAACTCACCCCTTCCACCACATCAGTCTCGGATGGGTTAAAGCAGAAGCTGTGTGCTCGGTTTGAAAGTGCTTATATAGTTAAACTACTGTGAGGAACAAGAGAACATGAATTCATTTTCCAGCATGTCGCTTTTCCCGACTCTGATCTGTTAAAGCTTAAATGTTTGAGAAAGCAAAATAAACTCCCACGAGACTATTAGTACTTGTGTGTAAGAGGGTGAAGTGGGGGTGAAGTGTTTCTTTTTCAAGATGACTGGGAATATCAATAATGCTATTAATGTTAGCCTATATCATCTTTTGCCACTACAGGTCATCACCCCCCCCAAATGTGTCTCCATTTAGACATTGATTATGTCATTTCACTGTTGACCTTAGACTCTGACACAGCAGAAAATAGAAACCTAATGTAACCTCACACCACGAGGTCAAGTCACCCTGTTGGATTTGGGAGGTTGAAGAAAATATTTATGATACCTTCTTTCAACTGAGGAAGGGGAGGCAGCAACTAAACACACTGAGTCATCTTGAGGATTGTGGCCTCTAAGCTTTCCGTGTGAAATACACTGTTGGTTACATAACACTTTTGTTCACCTCAGTGTCTACTACCCAAGCTTCTACTGCTACTGACTCACTATTATTAAAGGCGCAACCGGTGAAATGTGGCTTTGCACAAACGATAGCACACGTTAATGACAAACATCAGAAATGTTAATGAGAGTTTGTTTTGTCACACAGACACGGTAGAGCACAATATTTCTGATTATTCTGAATTCGGATACTTTTTTTTAAACCTTCTGTTTATACTGTTTATCACTATTTAACTACTAACTATGCCCTTTGCTGCTGTGCAATGTAAATTTCCCCACTGTGGGACGAATAAAGGTATATCTTATCTTATCTTATCTTTTCTTATTGTATCTTATTACACTGTGGAAATAAGTTGAATTCATTAATCATTGGTTCATTAAATTTGCTGAATACATTTTTCAAATACTACTCTAGGCTGATCTGATTTTTCCATTGTTCCATCAGTTGACCTTAAGTAATCTGAGGTCAAGATAAATGTTAACTTCTACATTAACAAACGCATCTCCACTGACTACAAATGCTGCGCTATAGTTCGCTGCACTTGGATTTTAGAGAAACTGAGCTAATGATTTTTCAGACAAGACAATTTGACAAATGACAGTAGGAGAAGCACACATATAAATAATGAAACTAATGATGGCTGAATTCCATTTAGCTGCTTCAGTTTCGGGATCGTGCGTGCTCGTTCACTGTCGCACTGTCGTTGTTTACTGGGACACTTGAGCAGAACAAAGTCATCATTAATGTTGCTGGTTCCACCTGTGCTTCTCTATGATAAGTCATATTGTCTGCTGTGAGAAAGGCCTATCACAAAGCACATGCATGGTGCCTCTGAAGCTAAAGTCTGGTTTGCGGATTGGAGTGCCTGGTGCTTTTCTGCGGCTTTTCCCAACAAATACACACAATAAAGCTGGCCCGCCAGTTCAGTACACTTGAAAAGCGCTTTTTAAGTAAAGCCACCATTGATTTAACAGAGGAGTGAATGACTTTGAGCAGCTGTACTTGCTTAACCCCTGCTGGTAAATTAATTATTCTGTGCAGTGAAATATTGCTGATTGCTACAGTTGGGGAAAGTTACTGTGGGAAAAAATAATAATCTGTTACTAATTTCTTCTGTCTCTAACAAGATTACGTTCTAAAAATCATAGTAATTCCTGCCTGTCATGGGGATCTTGTTCAGAATTTGCCTGACAGTCGCTGCATTTGCAACAATACCCAGCTCAGTTTCTCTGTAGGAATAATGTTGGATGATTCTGCAGGACAAGATTTATATTCAATACCAACATCCAGTGTCACTGCAACAGATAGATTGATGCTTATATAGTGTGGTGAAAGGTAGCAGTGTGAAGGTCAGACTCATGTTGGTGGATTGTCGTGTTATGTGGCCAGGGTCCATGTCCAGTCAACAATTTAGTTAAAATACGCTGTCAATAATTCTTCAAAAATGTTGCATTGAACATGTTTTACACGTTTTTAAAACCATCACCTGTTTGCTGAAAGAGTTGAGCCTGATACATTCATACATTCCCGTGTAGATTAAAAACCTGCTCAGCAGCTTGAGGCAGTCCCACTATTATCAATAACAGGATGAAGTTGTTGTACCGTGAATTTGATGACTGCCGCGTTCTATCATCGAGTGCTTTAACAGATTGCACATTTGTGGAGTTTACTGCAGGAGACAGGAGATCCTGACCTGGAGTCAACTTACAATTTTAATTTCTTTATGTGGCATCAAATCAAGAATAACTGCAATACCCCCACTTGTCAAAGCCTCTTTTGCACACATGCTTTAGTACAGTGGTGGCAGGAAATGATGCAAGACAAAATCGCAATAAACACAACTAATAATTTTCATCAGGGCAGTAATTGTAATTTAATTTCTGAAAATCAAACCTATTGAAATGCAGCACTTGCTAGGAAGAGCAACACACTGATTACTCATTTATGATATGGTCACATATAACTAGTTTTATATAAATTGCCCTTTAAGTCATTTTAGATTTGAAGCCTAGTAATTTTGCCTGCCTTATCTTTTTATATCCACCCAGACCCCTGGACCATTACCATAGTCAAATCTCCACACCTGCCATGTTGTCAAAACAGAGTGTATGCTTGCATCGTACTGGGATAGGTGTGCAGATGCGGCTCGCCAAGTCCTGCCAAATTATAAAAACGTAACATAAAACCTTCTGCTACTGTATAAACAGCAAGTGGCTCCAACCCAGGAAGAAGAAATGAATCATTCCTTCTCTGCAGAAGAAGAAAAATAGGAAGGGGGAAGAGGGAAGGAGCAGGAGAGGGAGCCCATTTGAGCCTGTCTCTGTGGCTTAAGATGTTATGCATTAATTCTCTAAGGGCCTTGGGGTCCCGGTTTCCCATGTTAATTGATATCCCCATTAAAGAGATAAGTAGGCTCGGGGAGGATGAGAGGGCCAGAGAGCAGAGAAGTTACTGCAGGGTGTAGTCGAAAAGAGAGGAGGAAGGTGAGGAGGAAGATGGCGGTGTGGAACAAGGACAGAAGACCAAAGACAAGCGAGGGCAGGTAAAACAATGTCCCAGTCGGCCTCTGGGAGATGACCCCGAGCGTTTCAGGGTTAGTCTTTGGGAAAAGGTGTGTGATCGTCTCAGTATCCGTCTCAGTAAATATCGCACAACGTGCATGAGAGAGATGGAGAGAGGAGAGAGGGAAAAAGAGAGAAAGAGTGTGCTTATTGGCTGACAGTGCTGCTCTCACCTAGTTTGGGATGAGTCACAGTTCGCAGAGCCGTTAATTACGCCGACTGCTGAATCAAAACTCGGAGAACGAGAGCAGCTGTCTGCGCATTTACATATCACACAGCCTACATGGAGAGGAAGGGAGGGAGGCATGAAAGATAGAGAGAGGGGAGGAAGGTAGAGGGAGACAGGCAGGAGATAGAAGGGGAATTGATACGAAGAAAAGAAAAGCGAGGAGGGACTTAAAAAGGAGAAACTTGGCGAGAAAATGCAAGGTAAAGAATCAGGGCAGGGGGGGAGAGGTAGTTGAAGGGCGTGTGACAGAAAGAGTGACAGAGCTGAAGTGATTAGACGAAAGTGTGGTGACGATCACTTCATCTGCAACACCAGTTGTGGGATGCTGCCTTTATTTTTTTTTTGTGCTTCATTCTTTTCCCAAATCTCGTATTTTTGCATGATAAAGTCACAGATGAAGTTTTCACACTTCCCAACACTCCAAAAGTTTTTTTCCTGCCCGGACCAACTCTGAAAGTAAAACCAAGCTTTTCGCACGCAGCTTCTAACTGACTTGCTGACACATAATCTTTCCTCAAGTCAATAACAATAACTAAAATAGGTTTTACTAATTCTTTTTTCCCCCTCACCGCATTCCTTAAACTGACAGCCTTGAGGCCAGCACTGACCAGAATAAGACTGGCTTTGATTTCAAAGTCACAAACAAGGAAAGCCATTAGCATACAGCTGCCAACAGGCAAGCCTGCAGCTGCACTTAAAGCCTTTACTTTCCTTCCAAAAATAAAGCGACGAAACAAAGCGAGAAGCACGACACCAAAACCGAGCGGTCGCTTTGCACTGGTTCACCATTTGGATAGCAAATACAAAGCCGACATTAATACAAGTGGCTGTTTGTGGGATCAGTTAGTACATCAAGTACAGTGTGATTTGAGCTTCAAAATTCCAGTCAAATGTGTTAAGATGATTTTTCTTTTCTCAAATAAAAGTTAAAGTGCTTTACTTGCACTGCTGCAGAAATGACTTCTGTCATGAATCAATGCGGGAATCTGTGAAAAAGGATTAAATGAACCGGTTCCTCTTTAATTCCTACACATCACATGCACGATAAACCATGTGAAAATCGTACTGACAACTCCTTTTTCCTCTTTATGTTTGAACTGTTTAAAAGTGGTTCGGGTACCTTATCACTGTGGGGTGGTGCTACTTTTTGTAACAGGGAGTTTTCTGAAATGAATGCGCCGCTGATGCGTGATGTGACATTGAGCTCATTGGTATGATTGCTATCCTTTATCCTTGAAACGACTGTCATTTGTAAATGTAAAACACACTTTCTAACCGGGCGCAGAACTGGAGAGGAAGGATGTGAGAAAAGCTGAATAGCAGTAGAAAAAGGACGATAAAGAAGGCGAAGGATAAGTATATCACATTCTAGTATCTCACATGTTTTGAAGGGGAGCTGTGAGTCAGTGACGGCGGTTGTAATTTGCCGCTGGGAACAAATTTAATTGAGGTGACTTCCAACTCCAACTCAAATTTAAAATGCCGTCTCTGGGAACACTTTAAAATCAAGTTTATGATCTGCTCTCATCAAACAGACTAGGTCACTGCTTTTTGGCAGTGGTGTTTACTGGCCGTGAGGGGAAGGCAGATGAGATAGTTGTGTCAATCACAAAGGCTTCGTTCATGACAAGCAGGTGGCTGTGGTGGTGGTGGTGCTGGTGGTGGTGATGGGGTGTGTGTAGGGTCTCTAGTGAACAGTCTCTCTCAGTTATAGTCATCACAGAAACTGCACTCAGCTGAGTTAGAGAGAGAGAAAAAGGGGCAGGATTCGATGTTAACAGACATGCGACTTTAAAGCCTATAATTGGTATTTTTTAATTTTGCAACAACAAATTTAGCTTCGTGCAACATGCGACGTGAGAAATGCCAAACACAACAGTCACACACTTTAATAACCATAAAAACAAATGGAATCATTAAATCATGCGACAAAGTACATTTATAAGCAATTCATACATTATATCTCCAACATGTGTGTGTTCATCATGTTTATAAGTAGCAAAGCTCAAAATGAACGTGTTTCAGATTTTTATATAAGTCATGCAGCTGCATGTTTTTTCTTTATCGCCTCTGTTTAGCTACAAAGGGATATTGGTTTTGACACAGTTTTGAATGTGGGGTCTGGTATTTGCATATTCAAATGATCAGTTGTGAAGCCATTGCTCAAACTGTTAACAAAAGAGACACATGATTCACGAAGTCCTAAAACTCACAGATGCTGCCACGCTGTCCTTCAGCGAGAAGAAGCCAAACAACTCTGAAAACTGCAGAACACAATAGCCTTTACAATTTAAAATGAAGAGTTAAGAATAGAAAATGAACAATCTGAGTCTTTTTCTAATATGCAAGCTTGTAAAAAGAAACAGAGATACAGCGCAGATGTACAGCAGTGTTTAGAATACACAATTCATGAGTAAATGTTTTTGTCAAATCATTACAAATGTTCACACATTCTTGGTCTACATTTATATTACAATTAACTAAACCAAAAGGTAGCCATGTCCCCCACAGTGTCACCCTCCCACACAACAGATCAGGCTCAAGAAACTCAAGGAGAAAAAAAAACATTTTTAAGTTTAACAAAGTTATTTATACAAAACTATATGAAAAAAAATGTACAAGAAAAGTCAATAATTCACTGACAGAACTGAATAGTTAATCAAGTGTAAGATGATAGAGTAGTGTACGCAAACAACTGTGACCACGCCCAAAAGTGATGTCACAGAGTACTGACCACACCCTGAGTACACTCCCACATCACTGCAGCAGGGTGGACAGACCTCCTGTTAAACCACTGGAGGTCAGCAAAAGTAAGATGTTCATTAAAGCTGCTCTTTAACTGGTTTTTGTAAGAGTTTGGATGTGTCAGACTTGATCAACCAACCTGCAGACAATAGTCTAAAAAAACGTGGCTATTTGGCTGAAGTCAGAATTTTAACCAAAGCAATGCAAAACAGTTGAGAACTGTGCTCTTCTGATGCATGAAGCAAAATTATTGAGGTGATCTATGGTAGATAGACGAGAGCTTCAGATTCAAGGGCGATCACAACGATTCTGAAAGCCTTCAGTTTTGCACTGTTCATCCCATCGCTCTCCTGGTTCCCTTCTCCTGGTCCAGATCGTGCAAGCGCTTAAAGTGTCTCAACACATCAAAAGAGCTGCTCCAGAAACCACGTGAAAGAAATGCTAAAAGACACGTGACACCTTGACATGGTACCCACATAAGGATGACACAACACACGAGCACTGGCAGCCAAGAAATTATAGCTCCAGCAAGTCTGTATCTCAGGAGCTTGTACTTCAGGAATGTCACAGGATGTACGGCTGCCAAATAGTGATCCAAACAGACACAGCTCATGAACGCGCCCTGAAAATAGGAATCCAAAGGAGAATCTAATTGCGTATCACAGATGGGTCAAATTCACAACATTGGATATTGTATTAATTGCTATTAAGAATATGACACGTGCTATAGAGATGGCAACCTCACAAACAGCCTGGTTAAGAGAAAAGCTTTCTGCAGCTTTATCTCCAGGTCCTGCCAATATTAACCACATGACACACATGTTGGCAGGGAGACCAAGAACAATATTGATTATGAATGGAGCCTGGGCATCTTCACAGTGGATCAGAAAAGACACACCAGCCAGTAGACTGTGATTTCCAACCATCTTGCCATCGAGCTTCCCTATAAAAAGACTGAGCATACTTTCAGAATATCTTCTATCGTCAGGCAGGGAGGAACAGGACTTCTGAAAAATCAGTTCCTTCAATGACTAACAGAGCTAAGAAAATCAGATATCTTAAATCTCTGGGAAGCAAGCATACTACATTTAAGCAATATACATGACAATCGAATTGCTGTGAGCCAGTGCAAGCATTGCTGGGTAAAGCAATCCCTTTTAGAGTATTTTAAAATACTAATATATGATACAGTTGTTATACAATCGTTTCACTATTGTCATTATTAGCTGTTTATTCAACTATACCATTAAAATAACTTTTTTAATTCTCAAACAGTCACCATGTGAACTATTAACAGAGTCTTATGATCTGTGTGCATTTACACACATGATCACCCTTGTAGCATCAGAATAGCACAGATCAGTAGTTGCCATAAGCTGTACACACAGGATGTGCTGGCTCCCTCATTATTATTACCACCATTATTTTCAAAACATAATAAGTGAATAAGAATATTTGGGAAAGTAACATCCAGACGAAAAGCAGTGATACCAAAGATGTAATTGCAGATTTGATAGCGTGTTGCTGGTTAATCTCTGCTGATATCTGGATATCAAAAGGTAAGAAGATGCAATCAGCTGTGTTGGTATATTGGCGCCAACCAGTCACAATTATGGTTTAGATAATTCTCAATAAAACTAAGTTGGCAGCTGAATTACCTTGAATTTGGAGGATGAAAACATAAACAGCTGTGTTTTACTTACGAGGGTGAAATATGGATTCTTGATTATAACATGGTTGTAAAAAATGACAGAGCCAGGTGATGTTTGGCCAAAAGACTGTGTCCGCTCTCTGCTCTGTACTGACATCTTACTCTTGTAGCATGAACCCAATGTTTTCTGTAAAGACGTTCCATCTGTTCCAGTGGATTTCTCAGCCGTTTGAAACTCCAGTGCTGATGCAAACCCTTTTGAAAATGATTTGCAAACACACAAAAGTCCATGAACTTTGATTATTTCTTGCAGAAATTGTAGTTTTGCATAATGTCCAAGGCTGACAAAATGTAAATCTTGAAAAGTCCGCTGTGTTACTGAAACGAATTTAAGTTGTCAGTTATGATGATAAGGTTGAAATGGGTGGTCATTTATAAAGAATAGCATCAAATATCACGCAGGTTTGACACTTCCATGTTATGGCCACTTAATAAAAGTCAGTTTACCAGCTCTCTGGAAGAACAGCAAAGCCTGGACAAACCATGTAAAGATGGAGCAGGTGTAGTACACATTTATGAGAGTCTGAAACACATGCACTGTCAAAAAATTTCTCACCATCAGAGTGGTCGTCAAGGGGACATATATGGTGATAACTGATACTGTGATGATCAGTATGATCCTAAAAGCCTTCAGTTTCATGTTGTTCATCCCCTCTCCCTGCCTGACGCCTTCACCTGGACCAGGCTGTTTTAGGACCACAAGAGTGGCAATACAACAGTAAATCATGACCACACAATACAAGGTGCTCTGCAGTATAATGGCCCAGCGAAATGACTTAAATAACAATCTGCCGGAGCAAAAAGACAGTGTCAACAACCAGATTATCCCAGACACGGCTAGCTTGCACTTCAGTGACTTACACCTCAAGAAAACCACAGGTTTAACTACAGCTAGGTAGCGCTCCACGCAAATCAATGTCAGAAGACACGGACGACCTGTGATTACAAATCCCAGGAAAAATATTGCGATCTTCAGCAAATATATGTTTGGAAAACAGTATACAATCAAAACTAAAATGTCGTAGAGAGAGACGAAGATTTCAAAAATTGCCGTTTTGAACGTATAGTACTCCGATGTGATCCAGTGTCTTGATATTATCAGCTGCAGGATGTAGATATTGGCAGGGAGTTGGAGGATCAGGGTGAGTATATTGGGTATCACTGTGTGTGGGTAAAAGATGGTGAGCCAGGAGGTGTTTCCAAGAGTAGTGTTATTCATCCTCGACGTCTATGGAAAGAAACACGACTTATTATTTTTAGAAATAAAACGTGATATCACCCAAGGCTTATTTAATATTTATTTTTGGGAGAATTCGTCTTAGCATTTTTACAAATTATAAAATGGCGTTTCAGTGACAAATAGTTTTGGTTTGATGTCTGACTAGAACTTTACTGGTGTAGTACATGATATATGCAGCAGCAGGTTTACAGACAGATGCAATAATCTGATCCGTAATTGCAAAGACACAAAGAAATTGTATCCAAAGCAGTAAAGCAGTTATAGTGTTTTTTTAATAACATGTAGCATACATTTTATCTCAAGATCACTGTGAAATCAGAATAAAATACTACATCATGAGGTGAGAACAGACCATGAAACAAAGCCTGTGAGGATTTGCAAGAAAATTAATCTCGACTGTTATGAAGAAAAATAACAATTATTACAGATATTTTAACAATTGAAATAACAATTTCATTGACAAACCTGTTATTTGCAGGTGTGAGCTCGCTCCTCTTGATTCAATATGCTTCTGCTGCCTTTCTCTCAAATGTTCCCCAATATATTGATACACTTTGCATCCCCATAAATTCTGAAGCCCGAGGTGCTCACAGCTAATGGTATGCAAATACTTAGGTGCATGGGCCATCACCTATGACATGACTGATCACTCTTTGGCCTTATTGTCGCTGGCCCGTGCTGAGGTTGGCAACTGAGGAGGAAGCAGTGATTATGGTCTGAGCATAGCAGGACAGAGAGGCGAGCTGTTTATGTAATATGGAAATGGTTGCCTTTGAAAATGCCATCAAATATCATATTTGAAGATCACAGATGAAAAAACTGAAATTTGCTAAAATGGACAGAGGTAATAATATTAATTGTTATGCAACAGCCTTGATATGGTGTTTGAAGTGTTATTAAAGTTCAGGCTTTAAATCAAATCAACAAAAAGCACAGATGTGTGTTATCAGACGTGTTTGAGATTGTACTGTGCAGCAAGTGGTGACAATTAAAATTCAATCTTACAATAACATAAACTATGCTTATATAGCACTTAACAATGTTACAAAGTGCTTATCAAAGTGCAGTTTGAAGATAAAAAATTGTGTGTTACTAAAGGTCAGCATAATGAACTTATGTTCCAAATCTCCAAACCACTTTCTGTGATCTACTTTGAGAATCCCATTTGCTCGGTAGCTTTCCAAACAGATGAAGCATTAAAAGCCGAAAGTACTGATGATGATGTTGATGATGTTGCTGCAAAGGACACAGGTTTCATAAAAAGTACCAAGCGAGCGAGATAATATCTAATGTCACCAATGTAGGAGGTCAAAAACTGAAGTCACTAAAGTCAAAAACAACATGACACTCAATACATGTACTTTTCTTCCAACTTTTTCTTCCACTCTCAACATTACAGGTAGAATATAAATCATTCTCAACCAAACCAACAGTTTTGGTTTTTCTCTGCAGAGAATTGAATCATCAGAGTCAACCAGCTCAGAACTTCATCTTTTGCTCGACATGGTCCTTCAAAGCTGGTGCTTGGTTTGCTCTGTGACACAAACCAAACTCCCTCTACAGCTCCTTACGGCTGCTGCCAGATAGAGGTTTTGAAGAGGGCTTCTTTGACTCTGTGTCCCCAGCCTCTGTACAGACTTGATCCAGCAGGATTTCTCAGCAAATCCTTACTATGCTGTATGTTTGGATCTACCAAACCTGTCTATCTCCAACTCCTTAAACCCCAACTCACTACTCTACAGCTGGTGCTTATCAGTAAAGAAGCCCAGACCCTCTCTTTATCTTTGTGTCCAGAACATATTGCACCACTTTTGATAAAGCACCTAAAAAGTTTATAATTGAAAATTGTCCCAGACCGCTCTGAAACCTTGTACTCCAAGTGTCCTTGTCTTTAAACATAGTGTTTTGTGCCACCAGTCTATGTCTACCTTGGATGTCCAACAAGAACTCCCCTCTCAGGTTCAGATGGGTGCCCGTCCCCCACCCCCCGTTCGATGTCTCAGTCATTGCCAGTTTGTGGTCTCACTTTGATTATGGAGTAATTTCTCTCAAGGCTACTGAGGCACAAAAGCCCCTCAGCTGTGATAAGGATGTATCTGCATTATTAATAATAAGCTATCAAAGATGGATTAAGCCTCATTTTCACTTTACCTTATTATGTGAGATACTGCCAATACCACTGTTTACCTTACCGTTGGTTTGGACATCCATGCTCGAAGATGATCCTACTTAGAGTAATATACAGTAAAACTGTGGGCAGCCATCTCAGGAGACATAAGTCAACAGGTGACTGATGAAGCAAACCTTTGACAGCCAGACATTTTCCTTAGGAGACAGAGATTACCTCTAAAAACCACTGTAAATACTGGATTTACATTCGGGATCATATGAAAACCTTTTAGACACAGACACACTCCAACACTTGATATTAGGCAAAATATATTTCTGTTGAATCAGGTAGAACTAGGAGGCCTGATAGCTCGCCTCGAAAAGCATGCACGGGACATACTAAGGTCCTTAACACAGCAGTCCGGGTTCAGTTCCAGCTCGGCCCTTTGCTGCATGTTAACACTTGTTATCTCTCTCTTTCTTCAATTGTCACTGTCCAATAAAGACAAAATCCCCAAAATAAATAATCTTAAAAAAAGATCAGGCACATCTGTATATGCGCTCATAATTTCATTCATCATTATTGTTGTGTGAATACATTTAGCATCTATTACGTATCCTATTGAAAGGTCTGTCAAAATGCTATTACTGTGATTAATGCAGAATCTGTAACAAGCAGAGCTTGTGACACATGAGACAAAGCATGATATAATCTTAAAATTGAAGAGAAAGTTTTATTGGAGATCATTTTCATACAGGGTGGATTTGAATTTGCACACTTGCGAAGGCTGAAAGAAATCACATCTCTAAGAAAATCTAAGTCTAAATTGTCCAAGAATGATTTGCAAAAACAATGACCCATGACTCTTTAGCTTAGTGTCCCGAGTCTACAAAGGCTATAATTTAGTTTCATATTTGCATACTTGCCATTTATGAGAAAATTCATGCAGGAACAGGTGGATAGACTTCAGGAAACAAAACTTTAGATGAGCAGCGCAGCATCCACTTTATATACTTAGCACTCACTTGTTTGGCTTAATGGATGAACAAAACCTTTGAGACTTTGACTAGATAACTTTTTCTTTTTAGGCCTCAGTGCTCACAGTGATAGAGGATAGTTTTCCAGCTGCTTAGAGGCAGAGGAGAAAGTGGAAAAGCACGTGGTAATAACAAATGCCGGGGCTAAGTCCCTTGAGATTAATACCCCCATAAGCAGGAGAATGAGTGATCACGACTTAAGGAACGCAATTAATCAGCGCAACAAGGGTTATTGAAATAATGAAATTGATGAAACAATTGTTAATCATTCTTCTGTCCTCACAGCCAGAGCAGAAATGTTTCAATGCTCTTGGAATAACAAGCCAGTAGTAGTAGAGCATTGTTGCAAACCATATAAACAGTATACAATTTCAAATTCCTGAATCTTTTTTTTTTTTTTGTATGGAATATAAACTGCTTGCAAAATGACCAGGTTGGTATGAAAATACTGATTGTTCCAGCTGACTTCCTTTATTACCAGAAAAATTAACTTGATTAACAGAGGATTGTTATTGGTTGCCTGCTGTGCAGAAACAAAAGTCACCATCTTTATTAATCATGTTAAAGATTCGATCAGATGTAAAGATCATTTTTGTTTTGCCCAGTTGTTAAGGTATGGCTTTTAGATTAGACAAGAAAGGCGCCTTGAACACTTTGAACTCTTACTGTTACTGAAACTAACAATATGCAGAATGACACATAAATCATCTCTGCCCCTTACTATGCCTTTGTAATCATGTTGCTATATTGTATTATCTAAAGTAAAACGATGAATGAACATATCCCTGCTGATGGGTGAAAAGCCGACATCTGACATCTCTAGTTTTCAAATGAAGGATTACATACATAAATCTTCGTTCCTCATAGGTTTATGAAGCACTTTAAAATCCATTGGTTGGAATAAAAAATTTCATCAAGCAATAACTAAGGCTGTTCATCAATGGACTAATTGTAGATACAAGGGTGTCACTCAACATCAAAAAATACAGTCCTCATACCTAAACAGGTTGTTCCTAAAAAAGAGTCTATATGTTGATTGCAATAATGATTCATATGAGGATTTGCCACCTCTACATAGACAACTAAAACTACTAGGTTAAGGTTAGGGAAGACCATGATCGTGGTTAAAAGACAGACAGCTAGAATACCAGTGGCCACAAGACGGCTTTGTCACTTGATGCGTTGTGCTGTGTTGTCATTTATCTTGGGAGGAAAGTCTCTGGTAACAACTTTTGAGAGAAGACGAAAATGAACACAACAAAATGAACAAGCGGTCGATGCATCATTTTTCAGTCGCAAAATCCTCTTTTTAAGAAGCGTTACCTACAGTCTCGGATTGTAAGATCACAAGATCATCTCATGACATGCTCATCAGATCTGTCAATCATCACAAAATGCTGTGATATTATTTTATTGTACTATTACCTCGATTCAGTTTTAGCATTTATACAACCAAGGTGTTAAGAGTCTATCCAACTTACAATAACTAAACCTTGAGTCAATCGCAAAATAATGATGAAATTTGAAGCATTTTTTAAAGCATGGCGATTTATTATTATTAAAGTGAATAAACTGAACAAAATCTACAATTGAAGTGATCCAAAAGCAAACTAAGAGGACTGTCAGGGAACCAGAGTGTCAATTATAATCCTGACACAAGTAGGAAGAGTGTGGTCTATTATGTGAAACCGTTGAAGAAAAAGGGAGAAGAAGGAAACAATGGAGCATGACAAGATTTAAGTGGGAACATCACATCTGTATTAGTTTTACAATTCACACTCATTTATCAATCCAGACTGTCTGCTACTCCACTGACCCAGAACTGTCCAGTCATTATCTGTGCATAGACATGTCTTTTCAAAGCTGGGAACCAACACTAATCTATCATGTCAAACAGATGTACAGCCTTAAGCTGTTCAATAACTTTTTTGGACGGTTCAGTATTTTGTCTATTTTGCCTCAGGAGCTTTCCATTATAACAGAGCTCTTAGTTTACCTCAGTTTGCAAGGACACATTATGGTTACTGTCATTCTTGCAAGGGCAATATAGCCCTAATCTAATATGAGTAAAGACAGCTTTAAATGTGGAAATGCGGTGCTGATTACCTCTTATACTATGAATATGCCTAACACAGATGGGCTCTTTTGAATGGTGATACTACACAGCTGCCATTAAATCCATGACTAGTTAAATGGTCTCAGATTGCCAACAGCAAGTAGCACTAAACTGAAATGTAATTTCATTGCACTTCAGTGGGACAAAGCCAGTATGAGAAGCAATATGATTGTGAGGAATTTGCTTTCATTAACAATAGAATTTGCAAATTGAAATACTACTTTTTTCTAACATAATATCGGCCTGGTCAGATAATCAGTAACTATATTTAATAGTCTGTAGTGTGATGTATATTAACCAAAAAAAAAAGGTTAAACATTATTTATTGTTTTTATAGTCGTTATGAAAACTAGATATTTAATCAGTAAATGGTGAAGGAGGATTTGTGCAAGCTGACTGGAAGGCTTGAGAAACATATAACATTACATATATGTTCCATGTGCAACAAAACTAAAAATGCACAAAACACCAGTTTATTAAATTATGATGAATAATGCATTTGAAAATAAGGGGCAAAGTATGCTGACTGAGAATATTTAGTGAAATTTCCAAAATGGGGAAACAAGTTAACACACACACGCTGAGTGGGAAGACTGAGAAAGACTTTCTGTTGTGGGCAGCAAATCTCAGGCAGCAAGTTTCACTATTTTCATGATTATTATTATCATGTCAGGATTGTTTACACCTACGTTATTCTTTTCTTCAGATGCCACTAGTACTTTGTGGCTATATACATGTGAGCTGAAGACAACTCCTCATTACTGTCGTCAGCTTGATGTGTTGTCATTTTCTTCAGTGTTATTTTAGCCAATGTCAGTTGTATAGTTTGTAATAACATTGCAAGAAGATGCTAAAAAACTTCCTCTTGTGCAAATCAGAAAGGGACTCCTTTTAGTTCATAATAAAAGCAAAAGACTGCTGATGCATTAATATTAATCTGATACCAGACAATATACAGTTATGGCTAATAGTGACTTACAGTTTCACCCAGACAGTGAGAACAACATTACATAATACAGAAATATTTTGACCTTCTTCACAGCAGACATTTTGACTTGTCATGGCAGGAAAAGCAAAGGTGTCACTGATAACTTTAATGATGTCTCTGTTCCAGACAAATACCAGATCCCTGAAACCTGCACACCAAAATCCAATGCAGCCAATGTCATTAATTAAACATGTCCTGCTATGACAGGTGAAAATGTGCACGTGCATGGTGGTGGATTTGCTTGTCTTGCTGGGACATTTACTAGAATTGAGTCATCATTAGTGTCATTAATGATGTTTGCTGTGAAAATTTTGGCTGCCTGTACAAGAAATGTACTCTGGTGCAGAGCAGCCTCCCGGAGCTGGATATATATATATTTTTTTCAATTAGCTGACCGCTAGCTGTCACCCTGGTCCAACATTAAAGGTCCTTCACCCACACACAGGTGTTTCCACTTATTCTGGCTCTACTTCTGCTCAAGTTGAGGATTTTGACCTCACCAAAAATGCTCTATTAAAAATACTCCAAGTGGAAATGGTCACTCCATAAGAGGTGCAATAAAACATTCAAGAGAAAAAAACATAAAAACTTCAGTTGGATGTCAGTCAGTCATGATGTGTACACTCTAACAAAGTCCTGTGCCATGATCTAGTTAGACGAAACAGGTGGGGAAAAAGTTGTATGTTCTTCTATGTCTTGGGATGCAAGATAATGTCAGTGTTTTGATTGTGCCTCTGCACCCACACACAACGACTCTTCAGTTTAATGATAAAATACAATCAATCTGCAATTATATGAGTTTTATAACTGCAGTTCATCATTAACATCATGCAGTTTAGTGCATATGGTGTTTGATGCGATTGTCTCTAATTAGACAAAAAAATAGATATGATCATCCAAAAAATAGCGTCTCTTGAGGTTGGTGTTTTATTTCTGTTCAATCTGAATAATGTGAAGCAACGATATGCCCACAGAGAGAATGCGTTTGTGTTGCAAAAGTAGGAATGAGATGACATGTCAGCATGGCACCGACTACCATTTCACTTACAATCAGTTAACCAGACAAGCTCCGCAGAAGGTGGTACGGCAGGAAATACTCTTGACAGATCTGGAAGCTCCTGCATGTCTGATGCTAATGAATATTTTGGAGAACAACCTACATGTTGAAGGCTTCATGCGCAATATAAAACCCCACAAAAACCCTGAAGGCAAATAAGTTAGATGGTCTCCGAAGCAGTTCGAATGGGAAGAGCTCCCCTCTCTGCTCCACTTACTATCAGCCACATGATGTAGGCACTGGTGGGAGGACCCCCGCGTGAAGAGAAAGAGAGTAGGCAACAGTGAAGAAGTAGTTGGTGGGTCGCAGTGTAATGCTCCAGGAAAGTTTCTGAGTGGGAGAAAGTCGAGCTGTTGCCTGCAGAAATGCTCATTTCAGCAGCCATTAAAATGTTCCTCAGGTTCTGTGATCGTTAGATTTAGAGGGTTCCTGGAGGCGAGATAGAGCGAGAGAACTCAACAGTCAGGGACCCCAGAGGCAAGACAACAAGCAGAAAACAGTGTAATTAGATGAATCCCATTAGATGAGGATGTGTAACACTCAATGGCAAGGAAATCTGTAATTATTGTTGTAACTATTAGCATTTTACAGAGATTAGAGAGATTTGAGCATCTGTCTTGTCCACCAGCGTCCAGTTTAACTTCGATCAACCCATAATGATATTGGGGAAATTATTGATTATTGATGAGCTGATTGTCTTTTGAATTTAAGTAGTATGATTAAAAACATGATGCTTGTTTCTTGTCACCTTTAAATAAGTTATTATGTCTGAATGAAAATGCACATTAAACAGTTTTTGACACAAGGTTCCACTTAGACACAAGTGACATCAAAAAAGGCTTCACTGTATTTTATTAATTCTAACTTTGAGGAATGCTTTTGCTCTCTTAATACATCTTGCTTGGCTGAATCTTCGTAGCCTTGCTCTTATAAAAGCTCCTTTTTTTAAACCACTCCACATGAATTCATTGGGTTAATTCAACTTTGCTTCTCTGGCCCTGAAACACAACGGTCAAAAGACTTTATTGTATAGAATGAAAAGTTAATCTCCACCTTTACTGTGTTCTGTGCGAAAGTCTTTTTAAAAAGAAGCAGTGTTGCTGTGTGGAAGCCTTCGACCTACAGCATTTCCTCAGATGAAGTCACTTCTTTATGAACCGCACAGCGCCGCGCAGCACATTGATCAGCCGAGAACAAACAACCGGTATGAACAATGTTAAGTTATTTTCTTCTATCTTACGTCATTTGCGAGGTGTCTTATCAGTTTCAGGGAGGAACAGCGCAGAGAAAGTGTGCCACCTGTCAGACGGCGTATTTCTCTCCTTTTTTTTTTTTTTTGCTCGCTTTCCTGTTCGCTCGTTCGTGCCTCTGTGTTTTCCCACCCTCCTGAGCATAACGGCAGAATTACAACTTTCATCTTTGCACCTAGCGTCTCGGAAAGCACTCAATTTGTTTGAAAGATATTATTTAAATGTTGTTTTATTTCAAATGTAATGTCAAATATTTGTGTATTTCCCAAAGTTACAAGGGTGAAGCGCCTTTGATTTGCTACAGTTGTCATCCAAAGATGACAGCTAACTGGATCTGTACTTTTTATATGTAGGTGAGGCATCAGGGACACTAGTCACACACACACATTTATTTGGAAGGGTAGAGCACACACACACGGATAGAGCGCTCGCACTGGCGCCAATGTTGTGCATCGGCGAATGCTGTAGGGAGGAGAGAAAATGACTGATTGCTTAATTCTTTTTATCAGAGGAAGTTTAGAGAGAGAGAAAGCAGGAGAAGAGAGAGCTGTCATCTCTCTTCTCCCGGTGACGGGATATAAATAGCAAGTAGGTTCTCTTAAAAGTCGAGATAAAAACATATGCTTTGTTTCCAGTGCGTAGCTGTAACACGGCTTTGAAACCTGAAGCAGGGAGACGACGCTCCTTCATGTCTCCCTCAGTAAGCCGGAGAATAACGAACAACAAGAAGGCTCCTCTGAAACGCATGACCTAATATTTGACAGATAGTCAAGACATATGTATCCAGGGACTAAAAGCAGTTTTAAGGGAAAGATGAGCTCATATTATATTTTATTTTACTATTTTATTAGGTTGCCGTCACTGAACCACTGGTCCACAAAGGGAGCTATTTCCTTTCTTCTGTTATCAGAGCAAATTCTGGTACATAACCATTTATACTGTTGTGTAATTGTGTGAAACCTTGTTAAGATAAAAATTACATTTTTACATAGTGGAAAATGTCATGTATACCCCACAGAGCAGACACCCATCAGCGCTCATGACATTTCAACGAGAGGGAAAGTTAATACTTCATAAGTGTTGAGGATGTTAATATGTTTCATAGCCACAACAACAAAAAAAGACTTCCTCATTTGCTCAGAGGTATTCAAAGGCTGACTGACAACCTGTGGTACTCCCCATCCCAACACAGATGGCGCGGTGTACATGATCTGTCAAAAGTAAGGGAAACCCTCTCAAAAGAAAGAGTTGGTGGAGGACATAATGATGCATTATATTCATGAGATCCGCCAGAGTTTTCTTATCATACTCCCTGTTGTGTAATTGACTAATCAACATCATCCAAAGTACACAGTCTTTGTTCTCTGGCTAATGCATTCTGATGGGTTCAAAGGCATGGAAAACAGAGAACGAGCGAGCGAGAGAGAGAGAGAGAGAGAGCGAGTGCGCGTGAGCGTGCGATCGCATGTGTCAGGAGACCAATTACATTTCCAAGTTCTACTTCAAATGAGGCACAACGAATCGCTGCCCTTCCCTGATTTGGCTCCCTGCGAAAATGAGAGCATACCTTGACTATATGCGCGCATGCACATATACAAACACACACATGAACACGTCCTTTGTCTATAGTAACTCACCTGTTCAGTTTGTCGGGCTCCGTGCTCACTTGCATAAGGTCTTTTCCCTGCGATGGCAGCTGCTTTGCTTAGCAGGTGAGGATATAACAAAAATATTGATTCTGGACAAACAAATAGCTACCGACTCACTGACTGGGCAGAACTTGCAAGTAAACAGAATAAAAAATAACAATATTGATTCTGACAAATAAATAGCCACCAACTGACTGACACGGGCACAACTTGTAAGTAAACAACATAGCACGATTCAATTTTGAAATGGAGGCGGCGTATCTCAACAGTTTGTCATGTGTCGATTTAGATTTGCTGACTAATCTTCCTCCCGTCGCTTTCTGCGTTTGAGAGACTCAAAGTGCCCCCCAACTCTCTGTGGAGGTAATCTCACTGCGAGAAATCTTTAAGATGCATGAACATGGAGGGAGAAAGCCCCGGATCCAAAGCTCATATAAAGCGTAAATATACTCGCTGTTAGGAACATAACCCGACACTGTATCCGTGCATGCATTAATCCCTGGTAGTGAGTAATCCCAGCGTGTTTATGTACCGGGCTAATCTCCCTCTCTTCTGCTAAGGGACTGAGGACTAGGCTTCCACTCACAGGTAAGCCTCGTTCCCATACCTCGGCCATAACTGCTAATCCCACTTCCAGATACAGATGAGAAGAGCCGGAGAGAGAGAGAGAGAGGCAGCTTATGTGTGGTTGGTTTGTTTGCGTGTCTGGCAAGTAGACACCACATTACAGCCATGATCTAATGGTTGCTGACTAATTTCAGTGACTTCCGCCAGCAGGTCATGACCTGGGTCTTACCCAGATTCAGCTCTAAACGTACACTCTTTAAAAGTTGGGAATCACCTATTTTTTTTTCCTTTCCTTCATTAAAAGCTATTTTAATGGGACACAAAGAAGAATGATTAAATGATCAAAACTTCCATTTAATCAATGTCCCCACAGTGTTGCATGACAGGGGAAGAATATTGTTCTGTTGTAATATTGTGTGTAACCATTTTCCCCCAAATACCCTTCGATTTTGAATTTGTTTTCCAGAAAAGCGTAAGTGACCTGAGATCAATACTGAACAACAACAGAGCTTGAAATTGGGCTCTAAATATTTTGCTAGTCTGTTTTTCTTTGGGCCCTCTGCGGTCTACTGAGTGGTTAGATTGAATAGGTTTAAACTGTGATTTGTCCGTCCACAGTGTGTTCAGCTTATATTCAGTGAAGTTTTAAGAAGAGCTTTGCTAAAGCAACACGCCTGTTAATTCCAACCTGGCATTAATGTCCACTTGAAACTGAAACAGGAAGCTGTTCCTCTTTAAATCTGAGCAGATTTTGATGCAGTTTCTTTGACCAATGGCTTTTGATTTCTCGCTCAGAGGTGTCTTTGTCTCTTTGTATCCTTCCAACTGTGAGTGTGGTTGAACCATTGTGCAGTGTACAAATATAGAGCAGTCCCCTCGGCCATCTGACTGTACCAAAGCAGGCAATGCTAAACTTTTGAACAGCAGATCCTGTGGATCGTTGAAATAAAACAAAACTGAACTAGATGTTTAAAGAAAAACTGAAATGAAACAGAATTACAACATACACACCAGAACATGAATAACACTATATCGTCTATGGGTCAGTCTAATGTATATAAAACGCTGTGCATGTTAAAAGCTATAAATTTCCGTCTCTTTGTTGTGATGAGAAAAACAAATCATAGCCCAGCCAGCATGATGATCTTGCTGTCATATTTTGCTTACCCCATCAAAAAAGTGAGACACCAGAAAGTGAGTATTTTGGGGCTTATTCTGAATTCAAATTGATGCCACTGCTGTTTGTGCATTTATAACCGTTGCCAGGAATTTAAGCAGACGTTTTCTGTGAAAAGTTAGTTGAGGGTGTGTTTAAATCCAGTGGAAATATTTTGCAGAAGAACTATTGATCATGTCTCTGTTTTCAGTTTCAACCGTGGCTAAAATTCCTGTTCTGTGTATTAAACATATTCCCCCAAACACCTGAAGCCGAAATGACATAAACATGAACAAACTGAACCTGAGTCCTGAAGCTGGATCCTACAGATGAAGGTTGTTCAGTACTTCCTCCCATTTACTCGCATTATGTACCATATAATTAATACAGTTTTACCACTTTAAGATCTGTTATTTTTACACTTTTTTTGCACTTTGAGCAGTAATTAATTAGCACCACAGCATCTCTGTGTTCTACAAATGTCATCACTCTTAATGCAAATTTAATAGAAGACGGTTTATATTTTATAAGCTTATTAGAGAGCGAGATTTAAAGTTCAGAGGTTTATAGTCACAATGGATTTTATTCCTTCTAGGTTGTTCTTTTCTGTAAATCTTATTCTCAACTGAAACTGAAACTGAATGATTGTATTGACTTGAATTTTGCAGAGATTCATTCTGTCGTCAGGATTTGTTCCACAGTTAATTGTAGTTTTTGTTAATATTTATATTTGTTCATTTCCATTGTGATGGAGCTGCTGTAGACTGTTAGCCATGAATTGTGGCCATGGAGACTATGGAGGGTCTATGAAGGTCAGTGCTCATTTTTAGCTGTATGTTTATTTCTATCTTCCTGAAAATTCTTCTTGGAATTGCATGTAAGGACATTTAGGGCAACTAAAACAGAGTCAGATTCCTTGCATATGTATACAGACTTGGACAATAAAGCTGATTCTCATCCTGATTTTCCAGTGAAACACAAATTACTCTTACTCTCTTTTTGTATGTGTGTTCATGATGTGACCAGAGTAAAGCAAAACAGACAGTGGCTATATGTGTATATATGGTATGGATTACAGCATTGTCTTGGGACTGGATGGTTTGTGTTTGTTTGTGTGTGTGTATGTGTGTGAGTGTGACATAGACAGAGAGGCCAGCCTTCTGGAGGCCCTGAGGTCTCTGACCTATTTCTGCCTGGGAGGAGCTGCTTCATCACATGCAGACACCAGCCACTGCACCTGGATGGTGTGTGTGTGTGTGACTGTGACTGTGTGTGCATGTTTGTGTGTATGTGCCTGTGAGACGATGCACCCTGTGTCTCTCAGGCATTACTGTACAGTTCTGTTTGGTGCTCGCTGATTTGAATGCACACTCACTCCCTCCCCCCGTCTTCTTTTTCCACTCTTCACCTTTTCATAGAGCAGCATTTTCCCACCACACACACACACACACACACACACACACCTTCCTTCCTCAGTCTCTCTCAGGTGCTGCCTGCTGCGATGTCCAGTGCTGAGTGTTGCTGTATCTGCGTTCACAGCAGGACATGCACACACGCGCACACTCACACAAACCCACACACACACGCCCACGCAGATCCTGTTACACTAAATGTGTTCACAGCAGGGTAAACCTGATTCAAACAGCTAGCAAGAAAGTCTAATGATTGATGATAAGACTGGAATATCCGCAGCCACAGCAAAATCACACAAACAGGTTATCTGGGACCTCCAGGCACTGAGCTGCTTTCACATGGCAGAGGAAGACTGCTTGGGATCATTAGCCCACACACGCAGGGCTGCAACACTCCCCCCACCCCAACCCACACATTCACATGCATGCACCGACAGACCTGGGCCCAGAATATGTACAAATGCCTGCACATGCGAGCTGAGTCTCATGTGCACACACCAGCTCTTCACCCTGCCGCCGCCTCTCTCCTCTCTCCCTTCCTCTCGTGTACTTTGAGACAAGTTTGTGCTGAACTGCTGAGGAGGCAGGCAGGTAAGCAGGCGCATCAGCAGCGGGGCAGAGGTGCTGTTAGTCTGATGAGCAGTAAAGCTGTCTAGAACACCAAAATAGTTATGAGGAGCTGCTTTTGCTCTCGTGTTTACCAGCCTAAAATCCACTCTGCCTTGTACCGTCCTCCTTTTTACGCTACAGAATATTTAACATCTCCAGCAACGTGCAGTTTAACCTTCAAAGAAGCAGTAAACATCACATGTGCCAAACTGAATGTCATAAATCTTCTGCAGTGTTGGGAGCTGTTAGGCGCTGATGGACTGTATTTGTTGTTGTGTTATAGCATGATGAAGGTGTTGCTCCTGTACCAACAGTGTGATTGGAGTCTTTCCCACTGACGTAAGCCGGAGAGGAGTATTCTCATAGAGAACAGTGATGTAATGGGCCGTGAAGGTACTAGTCAGGCTCCTTCTTTTCGCTCCCTCCTCCTCGCTGTCTCACTGTTTCACCCTCCCTCCCTCTCTCTGTTCCCATCTCTGTGGTTTTTTTTTCCTCTCTTTCTTTTTTGTCTTGGCAGGCTACTCCTTCTACTCCTCTGGGACCGCCGAATTAAAACCCAACAGCTCCCTCGCTCGGTCGCAAAAGGGAAGTGCTTCCGGAGATGTCGGCCGGCGCCTGTATACTCCCTCCTGTATCTCCATCTCCATCCATAAATATTTCGCACACTCCTCCTCCCTCTCTCCTCCATTTGCCTTGATGTTTTTCCACTCAGTCGCCAGTCGCCATGCTACGATACCCAGGTCGGCCCTTGAATGGTTTGTCAGGTACTTTCCAGACGCAGACAGTTCTTTTGTCACGTTAACTGTCAGAAACGTGAAACATTTATTAGACTCAAGTTCCCACTAAGGAGTCCCATACTAGTGCTCCTCCTCCTCTTTCTCCTCCTCTTCTTTTCTTCTCTCCTTGTTGGCTGTCTTCATCAAAAGAGAACCACCAGCTCTGTCTGCCCTGGGGAGACGGCGCATCGAGACAGACAAACCTCCCAGCTCTCTTCTCAACTTGACCATCCCAGTGTGAGGAGGAGAAGAAAACCACATATGCGCACATCAATGCCCTAATGACAACGCCACTCCATCTGCACACACAGACACACACTCCAGCAGTCTTGACTTTCTCCTGTGGGGGGCTCTCCTTGACTTCTCGAACCACCGCACATGTAGACACCCAAACATGCAAACACACACACGCGCATTGTGTTTCTCTTTTTAATCTTATGACAACTGTTGTCTTTTTTTCCAAGAAAACTGCAAAAGCAAAAGAAGTAACACACAAACACACAGACAGAAACATGAATGTGCACAGGTTGGTTTGCATGTGCACACACATACTATATCCATGAATGCACACACACACACACACACACACACGCATTGCAACTATACTGTGTACAGTATATACTATACATACACACGTGTACACAAACACCAAAGTGCAATGGGGGTTTTGAGAGAGGAAGCCCACAACATAAATATCCAATTACCAAACACATCAAACGCACAGAGGATGAAATATTGATAACTTTGAGACATTTATGTAATCCACAATGGTGTCTTATATAAGTGTTCCATTTTACAAGGAGAAGCAGAAATGTGCAGGGAGGTATTGTTTTCTCTCTTTTTTTTAACAACACAGAAAAAGAAAGAAACTGTTGTATGTTGGCAGACAATAATGTGAGCATATGAGAGTAGCAGTTGAAAGCAGTTGGACAAATGTGTTCCCTCCCTAGCTCTCTCTCTCTACCTCTCTCTCTCTCACACGAGGAAAAATGCATGTGACCAAACACATCTATAAGTAACATGTAGCTCCGAGGCATGTATAGAGATCATTGTCTGAGAAACCATTATGATCATGCTATAGAAACAATAACACAACAAATGAAAATGTAAGTAAAAAGGAGTGATGACAGCCACTCGTGCAGCTCTATTCTGGTGTTGGATGTACATTTATGAGGGGGAGTGACTGGGATGTTTCATTTGGCAGTTCATATGCGGCTGTCAATCGCTCAGTGATAAAGGCTCCTCCAAGCATATGGACCTGACGGGGGAGGTTTTGGGCTTCTGTCTTTGAGCTTGCGGATCATAGAGCCTCTGCGAAGGCATAAACCAAGGAAATATGGGTTCTCTCTAATTAATTGTAAATTGTCACCGCTTGAAGTGGGGATGCTGAGAGATGTGTGCATGGAGAGTATGTGTTTGTGTTTTCATGTGAGAGAAAATGAGAGGGAAAAACAGAGGGGAAGACTGAATAATTTGACTTAACTTTCATGCCTTATCAACAAGCCACTCTTCATGGTTTTTCCTTTGAAACTGCTGTTCCCCACTAAGGCCGAATAAATTAGAACTCTAAATAGGAATAATAATGAGAGCATACATTATTCCTGTTGTTGGTACTGGTTGATGTTGTTGTTGTTTGTGTCGGCAGGAAGGCTCAGATCTCCATATATGCAAAAAAAGGTAACTTCTCTGCATGTTTTATAAGTTTGGAGGATCATTTTAATGGTGACCCAAAAAGATGTCCTAGATATTTGGGGAACATCCTTTTGAAAAATTCCTGAAACTACAGACAGAGAGACAGAGAGCACAGAAGGGGAAGACAGAGAGAGAGAGAGAAGAGGGAGAGATGAGATGAAATGGAACTTCTTTCTGTATTGTGAGTGACATTTTATTTCAAACGTTCCTCTGTTAAATCAATCAAAAACACAATTCTCCTTTGACTACAAAAAGCCCTCGATATGTTTGCTACATTGTGGAGACACGGCATGGTTGTACGTTACATAATTATTAGCGCTCATGCCCTCAGACTCAACCACCGCTCAGCGAGAGTGAATGGTGAATCATGTTGAAGATGATGGACATGCTGTCATTACTCATGCCAATTTAAAGTCGATAGCCCCCTCTGCTGGCCTCTGGCAATGACCTCAACCTCAAGAACCCTCAGTGAGCTCCACTAGTGCTTTAACAAGCCCTTCCTGCTGCCATTGTGAATACTTTTCTTTTACTCTGGAAACTCAAGGGCCTTTTGTGCAGTTGACCATTCAATGTCTAATGTAAACTCAAGAGGAAAGAAATCTTACCCAGAATCCACTGTGAGCACAAGTGAGACAGACTGTATGTATGAGTAAATAAATACGCTACTTTATAGAACCTACCTGCAAATATTTTATTGCTATTCTTCATTATTAGGTCAAGTATGGTCCATTTAAAAATCTCAAGACCAAGACCTACCCTCTCTTTTTGTGTTCAGGCAATCTGTTTAGACTGTTCTTTAACCCCTCCTGCCTTCTCCAACCAGGAGGACAGTCCAATTACATTTTGCATGTTTAAAATGTTAAACACTCATGTGGCCGTAAAAGAAACACAGTTGTAATAATGATTGCAAAACTGCAGAAGTCATTACTTTGGCAGTCTTAAAAACACATGCGCAGACAGACTGAGTTTCATACATTACATGTCTAAGGAACCAATAATGTCAGCTAACTTGTAGATGACCCCATGCAGTGATTTCCACTACAGAGTCATGTCTGTTTCTAATGCAGTGCTGCCTGAGGGCCCGAAGATCATGACCATCCTTTTGTTGGCTTTGTCCCGTTTGTTCAGAGATTTCTCCAGATTCTCTTAATGATATTATGAACTGTAAATGATGAAATCCCCAAATTCTTTGCATTTTTACACTGAAGAACATTATTGTGAAACGAACTCTCACAGAGTGGTGAACCTCTTCCCATCTTCACTTCTGAGAGCCTCTCTGAAATGCTCTTTGTCATGTTACGAACCTGTTGCAAATTAACCTGATTAGTTGGGAGAAGTTCCTCCAGGTGCTTTTTTGGCATTACACAACTTTTCCAGGGTTTTGTTGTCCCAACTTTTTTTGGAACATGTTGCTGGCATCAAATTTAAAATGAGCATATATGTTTTTCATCAAAAAATACAATTTTTTCAGTTTGAACCTTTGATGTGTTGTCTTTGAGCTATTTTTAATTAAAAAACAAGGTTTAAATGATTTGCAAACCATCAAAATCTGTTATCAACATTTTACACAGCATCCCAACTTATTTTCAATTGAATTTGTAAATTAAAGTCCTCAAAATGACTACATGTGCCGTTTTTTTTCTCCATAAGATGAGTAATAAGTGTTGGTGAGTATGGAGAGTGGACCAGGCCAGGGTAGAGGTAAGTGTTCATTACTCACCTCCACTGCCCCCTTTTCATGGAGAGCACATCTGAAATTCCGACATTGACATGTGAAATACAGACAGCAACTCCTATGGACTCACAGCAGCGCACAGGGTGCCGCTCCTCCCAGGCCTAAACATAGACCAGCTTCAGAAACTACATAACCATGCACCAGTTTGACTTTCAGCACAATCATTTTGGTTTATCAAATAACATGTAACAAGGGTGATCTAAGCTGAAACCCATTTCTTAGAGTGAGGAAATTGTGTAACTGGTCACTTCTATAGAGAACTATGTGATTTCAAGTTTTCAAGTTGAATCCTAATAAAATATAGAAATTTAGCACTTTTTCTTTTGAGAGTAGACTTGTTTGTTTTACAGATCTACATTATAAGCTAATTTGACCTTAAAAAAAAGATATGTGTGCAAAACTCACTCACTTGAACTCAGTTTTCCAATACTGTACAATGTGTGTATCATGAGTTTGTGTATATGTATTGTACACGTGTGTGTGATGAGGCATAGAAGTAAACAGTTTGAAGTGGCTGTGCATATGTATGTGTATGCAGACAATATACAGTATGCATCAATGTAGTAATCCCCCTCTCCAGCCCAGTCACAAGCCCAGTATGAAGTGCTACTGCCTGGTAGCACAAAGCACAACGTGAAGTTCATGTGACTGTATTAACCTAATCTCCTGCAGTCACGAATGAGAGAAAATGAGAGAAAGAGAGAGAGAGAGAGAGCAATCGGACATTTTGAAGTCACAGAGATTTCAAAAGAAGGCAACAAAGTAAGCAGAGAAGCGAATGATTCAGATACGTTTTGTTGCTACTCTGAAGCCCTCAAGTCTCGCTTCCTATCTACGGTTTGTTCTGAGACAGAAAACACAGACCCCCCCCCCGTGTCTTAAAAAGCAACACAAAGACCACAGAGAATAACACTGACATGTTCTTATACAAACACTGACAGCGGAAAAGTCTCTATTATTTCCGTAGTTAGTTTGATAGCTTGGAGCAGACTGTCAGCATCCCTGCTGTGGAGCCAGCTAGATAATAAGCTTGAGGGTCAAGAGATCTCATTGGTTCCATGACACAGGTTTATAGTTTTTGTCACGCTGGTCTTTTGGCATGAGAGTCAATGGAGCGTTTGGTTTGGATCAGCTGATTTCATTGAAGGCCGGCATTAAAGCTTCCCAGAAGGGTTACTATTATTGCGCAGATCACAGGGCAACAATGTATGATCCACCAAAGGCATATTATTCTTCTTGAAGGGAAGGGAGGCGGTGAAGGGCAGACAGATATCAGACATATGTGCGGTCAGAATTGATATATTCAGCCGGAGGAAAGTGGAAAAGATGAGAATTTCACATTTCAAACAGGCTCTCTTGCAATATTTCATTCCATTTACTCCGTTTAAACTAAACCACTTAAGCCTCAATCCCTATTTCCCACTGACCCAGCCATTAATGAATAGAGCTATTTATGCTAAGTATAAATGGCTCTTTTCATGTAGCCACAGTTGATGTTAGAGTGCATTTGCCGTGACAATAAATGATGGTAATTGAATTAAGCAGCTGAAAAATAAAGATGGATGGTGCAAAATCTATCAGAGTGTGACTCGATATGTGAGCTAGTATGACCAAATTAATGTTTATTAGGCACTTTTGATCCTCTAGTGTAGTAAACTGGAGTGATTTCAACAAAGCTAATTTCTCTTAACTCAAGAATTATGCTCCATTATTAAACTAGCCCGACTGAAACAGTGTGATTGTCTCGATATCTAACAGTTTCCACAGTCAATGTTTTGAACCAAATGTAACGTCAGCATGTGAACATGCTCACAATGACAATATATTAATGTTCGGAAGGTATATTGTTTACCACATTCACCATTACTTGCTAATTAGGATTGAAAGTACAGCTGAGGCTCATGGGAATGTCAGTTTTGCCACTATTTGGTCATAAACATAAAGTACTGGACAAATTCAAATTTTGGCCTAAAGGGTTAAAGGTCAACAGTGTAATGGAATTCATCCTCAGGGAGCATGAATGTTGGTACCACACTTCATGGCAATCCATCCACTGAGGTAATTTCACTCAAAGCCACAAATGTCAATCTCATCATGAAGATAAAGGAAGAGTAACCAGAATCAATCTTGAACATTTGTACAACTATTTTAAGATAAGATGAAATAAGTGGGGAAATTCACAAAACAGACTGCGTTGTCGGCAGGATTCGAACCTGCGCGGGGAGACCCCAATGGATTTCTAGTCCATCGCCTTAACCACTCGGCCACGACAACTGTGAAGTCTATGATGATCACTTTCATGGCAATCCAAGTTGTTGAGATAGTTCGGTCTGTCCTCAAGGAGGTGGTCCGACTTTCATTGCATCCCTAGAGCCACAAAGATAGATTATCAAAAAAAACTAGGCCCACTCAGCAGCTCCCCAGCTCCTAATACCTCCACTGTATGAATACAGCACAAAGTTTGTTCATCAATTTCATCATATCTTCCAATGTTAATAGAAAAATGTGTGGTTGCAAAACACAGATGCTCAATCTCATACCTGGTTGCATCCGCAGAGAAAATGTAAACACTTCAGTCCAAGTGTTTGTTGTGTGTGCTTTGGATGTCTCAGTGATGATAACCTGCATATGAATATAAATAAACTTTTGCACAGAAACTCAACTGGGGATCTTTCATCGCCTCCAGCAGTACACCGCGGCTGACACCGTACATTTACAGATAGATCCCAATTAATGTAACACCTACATTCAATTTCCGTGTATTCCTACACTAACCATGCCGTCGTGAGACTGAACAGGGACACGCTAGACATCCATGCAACATAAACATTCTTTGTATTACATAACATGATAGACGTGACTTTGTCAGATAACCTAACAGTTGGAAACCATGAGGTGTTCGAATCCCAGCTATGCACACAATTCTGAAGACATGCAGTAGATGTATAGTGCATAGTGTGACAGTAGAAATAAGGCCTCGTAAAGTGATTCATAAAAGCAGCTGTAACACACGTGCAAACACAAGAAACCATTTCACATCTCCTGCATGAAACACTAACTCAAGAGAAAACTGCTTTTCGTCAAGTGCATTGTGATTTTATTACAAACTCTTGCCTATAGTATTTTAGTGTGACACGCAGATCTACTTTCTCTAGCTCTATGCCAAGCCCTAATGGCAGCATCACTCACGCCCCAAACTCACAGCCCACCTATAATTGCTCCTCCAGAGTTCATTGTGTGTGTGACATGCCGCCTGAGCTTCACCACAGCCCTTGTAAGGGTCTCAAAAGCATTTAACACTCAAGTGCTACTTTACTGCCTCCCCCCCCCAACTCCCATAGAGACACCTGGTGGCACGAAGACACCTCGGGGTGGCAATATTTAACATGGCGATGTTCGTTTTTTCACCCGCCCTCCTTTCGGCGTCACCTGCTAACATTACCCTCCCTGCCCAGGCCCAATTTACTGTTCAACCATCCGGAGTCTACACACTCAGTGTACGTCTTGTGCTGGTGTACACACTCGACATTTGAGCAAGATTGAAGGAACGAAAGGAAGTAAAGTGTGTTTTCCTGCAAGAGACTGGGATTGTTTCGGAGTATATTTTTTATGTTTCCTCTGACAACATGGAGTACTGCTTTTTGAAAAGATTCGTAGTGATATTGTTGATACAACACTGCACGTCTGAAGGTAGAGTGGCATTATGGAAATAGGTTTGATTATCTATGTGATGATATCTTTGGATATTTTGGATATTTGTTTTAGTTGAAAAGAGACACGCAAATTAATTTACTTTATTTCCTTGCACCTACATGTTATATGTATTTAACTCTTTCTGTTTTTGTATCTTGAATCATCATTGAATAAATGAGTGAAAGAATGTATGATTGAATGAAGGAACAAATAGTTAATGCATTAATGGCACAATGAGTCAATCAATCAATCAATCAATCAATAGTAAGGATGCAGAATCATCAGTATCAATATAATGTGCAACATCACTGGTCATGTATTCCAGGTTTGCCTGGTGTTTACAGCTTCTACAGCACAACACAGATGTTACAGATACTATCTCCTCAGGTCTGTCTACCTCCATCCAATCCTCCACAGTGGTCACCCTCCAAGAAGGCCAGGACTCACCTCAGGACCCAGAGCTGCCCCCTGCAGAGGTGGTGCCCGTGGTGGCCCCCCCTAGCCTGGAGGAGGTGCAGCAGGCCGTGCAGGAGGCCTCGGAGCAGGTGGAGGGTCGCGGGGCGGAGGAAGTGCTGAAGGAGCTGCTGGAGAGGGTGGTGGAGGCAGCTCTGGGGCAGGTGGAAGCAGGGAGCGAAACGAAAGCAGATGAGGCAGCAGAGCGGGAAACGGCGGAGGAGGATGCGCTCGGGGCCGCGAAAGGAGAGACTGAAAGTGACACCGAGGCAGAGGTGCTGCAGCCGGCAGTGGAGGAGGAGGCGGAGGGTGAAGATATGGACACCAAGGGGGGAGATACTGGCGCTGAAGGGGAGCAGGAGGTAGAAGAGGTCGATGTGTTCGAAGATGTAGCTGATGAGGAGAAAGGAGCAGTGGAGGGGGAGGTTGAGAATGCAGCTGGGTCTGTGGAGGAGATCGCAGCAGGTGTAGAAACTGGAGGCAGCGAAGCAGAGGAAGTGGAGGTTATTGAGTCTCTAGACACCAAAGTCAGTCATGAGGTTATAGAGGACACTGTAGGTGCTTCAGAAGAGACGGCAGTGGAGGAGGCAGGGGTGGAGGAAAACAAGGAGCAGGTTGAGTTGTCAGAAGAAAAAGGAGCAGCTGGGACAGAAACACAGCAGGTGGAGGAAACTCCAGCTGTTGTGGAGGTCAAAGTAGATGGAGAGCCAGAGCAGGAGACTGTGGTGGACCCCACTCTGGCCGATGTGGAGCAGATAGGGGATGTATGGGGAAAGGAAGAAGCTCTGGAGGAAGAAACTAAGGTGGGTGTAAAGGAAGGTGAGGTGATTGTGGCGCCTTCTGCTAAGTACGAAATGGAAACCACACAAACTGTCGTAGGAGAGCCAGCAGAGGGGGAGGAAGAGGTAAACACAGTGAAGGACGCTGAGGGACCAGAAGTAGAGGACGAGCAAAGCCAATTAGTGGAGGTGGAGGGAGGAGAAGCTGAAGAGGTTGGAGCAGAAAGTACGGAAGTGGGAGAAGCAGAAGGGGGTGAAAGACACGGAGAGAGTGTAATCAAGGAGGAATCAGTGGCATTAGTAAATGAGGGGTTGGTTGACCAAGAAGCAGGAGAAGAGGAGCAGATTGCAGAGACCTCACACGGCAGCGAAAAAGAAGATCAAGGTGAGAAATGGTTGAAATGGTGCAAAAATATTGGGAATGTGTTCATGCAATGGAAACAAAACACAAAAGACTGAGCTGCAGTGGGACGGTCGCAAACTGGCACCACTGCCCCCGTTGAACTTACAAACATCTGAAACCTCAAAACTCCCAACAAATCCAAATCTTCTCGTGGACTTACATCCCATTTTGCTAATAAGCTCCAGACTTCAGCTGCTCCGTTCATTTTCCCTTCAGCACATCCTTATCTATTAACTTTCTGAAATGTTGAATATGTAAAACCTGTTCATAATTTGGGTCACAAAAACCTTAAACTGCAATGGTATTTATCTTTAAACATTCAGCTACATTAGACTCAGCAGCTTTGGTAAAGCTTGCATTCTTCGCATCTTAACCTACTTTAAGAGAGGAAAGCTCTTAAATGAAGATTGTAAGGAGCTTTAATGCACTTTACAATAATATTGGTTACCAGCCCATGTCCTGAAAACTAAGGTGAGAACATTCAACGTGGGCTCGTCTGGTTCCAACTGTGCACTTTAGTTGGAAACGAGGATGCTTTTGAAATGTTTCCACAAGCTTTTGGTGGAAAGCACTTGAGAAAATGTTTACTCAGAATATTCTGACATGAAGGTTAATTATTTATCAGACGAAACGTCTAAAATTCTCTTAAAGCTCAGTGATTATAGTGACACATGCAAAGACTGATGTCAAATACACAACTCTGCACTGTAACGGTACTGTGATACTATGACTTACATACAAATCACCACCACCTGCTACTCTCAGCTGCAGCACATCTATGCATTATTCTACATTCCTAAGGTCCACTCGACAAACCCTAAACCTTGGCCTCTTGGCTTCATTTTCATGTTTGTGTCACATACCAAACCCCTCTTCTAGAAGTGCTGGTGATCTCTGCCCCGGAGCCTGAAGATGGTGCTGACGCCTCCATGGAGCTGAGCCCTGAGAACCAGGCTCCCACCACGAGTCCATCCCAAGGTGGGGCAGAGGCCGAAGAAAATACCTTTGGTGATGAGAAATCGAACCATGTCAATGACATCATCACCCCCACTGATGACCTTTTGGCACATGACCCTGTTGTGGCCCAACCCACACTGGATCATTTTGTGAAGGATGTTCCAGCCGAACCTCCGCAGGCAGAAGAGGAGGAACCTGGAGAACATAATGAGCTTGTGGAAGATCCAGCTGGAACCACAGGTAAAATAAAAGATATTAAAACAGAAAAGGAAATTATATAACAACTGACTCCTTAGGCCCATATGCACTATTTAGGTTTTCATCATATTCTTTTTTTGATTTATAATAAGCACCATTTGAGGGAACTTTAAAATACAAATAATATATACTGTAGTTCTCAAATGCAGTTTCAGAACTGTGCATCTGACTATAAATGGATTTGGTCATATATTACAGCAGATTTTCTGCAGCTTAAAACTTGGGTAGGATAAAGAAGAAGAAAACAGACCATAGTCGTAATTCTGCCAACAAAATATGCAGATGGCCAAGTTGATGTTGATCCATTTGAATAAGCAGTGGAGCGGGCTAACTAAACACTGAGTGGTGGGGGAAGACCAGAAAGTTGGGACCATCTCGTCACGATATAATATGCTGTTTTCTGCCTCACTAAAAAGGATGAAAAGTATTTACTTCGCACTCTTTTTGTGCCGTTATACATCTCACGCATTCCCCTTTGAGCCAGTGTGATTTAAAACAGCTGGATGGTAGATTGTTTTTTTCTGGAAAACTGTGACGGTGTAAAATAGATGGGATGTCAGTGGGCAGTTGAGAGACAGTTGATTTAGTTATTGCAAAGCCTACTGTGACGGATTTCTTGTTTTTGATGGGTAACCAACTGTATATTCACATCTAAATCCTCCCTCCTCTCCTGCCATCCCTTTTGCTGTCTCTGCCTTAATGTGCCTGTTTAGAAACAAGTGAGCTGGGCCTCGAGGCGTGGAAGATCGGGGCTATTTCTGCTGCAGTCTTCCTGGTTTTGGAGACTGTTTTGATCAGTATTTATATCTTCAAATGTCGGAACAAAAACAGGTATGTGGCACTGGTTTCTGTGTAATTACTCTCCAGGAACACACGTCTTATATTGCAAAAATTCAAAGTACAGTCCAGACATCTTTTACTTAATTCTACTCTACTTCTAGCCAATATTATTTCCTTCCTCCTGCCATCCATCGGTGTAAATGCAATGCAATGCATGCAAAAATAGATTTCCATCACAACTCGAATCTTACCATACTGTAGCATGATTTTTTTTGTTCTGGCCCAGTCTTTGTAAAACAGACTCTTTCCCTCGCTTTATTTTTTTATGAATGGGAATTAAAATAATACTTTGTCTGCACTCACGCCAGTACCAACCGCATCCCAGTGCTTCTCCTCTAATAGCCGAAATAAGCCGTCTGATTGCTCGCTGTAGTACCAACAGCGCTACAATCACAGATGGGACTTACAGCAGCGCTGGTACGTGATTGCCTCTGATGTTGTCCGAGCTGCAGCTAACATTTCCACGCTGATAGATGATGACATGAGGAGACTGTGCACAGGATTGCTTCAGAGAATGGTCTTTCAGTAATATTTTTTTTTTTTCCACATGGCCCAAATGCAACATGTAGTTAATTTGTAGAAGAGCATCGCCCAGCAACAGCAGTAATATCTGAGATTTGTGTGTGTTTGTTTGTGTATATGTGTGTATGCAGCACCCTGGCCCTACAGCGGGCATGTGAGGAAGGGTGTGTTGAGCCGGAGGCAGCTACGGGAGGCGACTGCAGTGACGACACACTTCCCGCAGGCAATGGGGATGCTCAACAGTATGTTTGCATATAAAACTTCTATCTAGCATCTACAGTGGGTACATATATAACTGCACACATGGATTCACACACATGAGTTGTAAATTAAAGGAAACACCAGAACAGCTTCAGCTTCCTTGACATGTTTTTAGATCACTATTGTAGGGATGAATACCATTCTTCTAAAATATATTTCCTCATGTCGAACATCCGTCGTGCTGTGTATGGAAGCTTTTTTTCTCCTTTTTACAGGTGCTGAATCAAAAATTAAAACTTAAGGTAGAAATCAGACAAAACATCTGCACACTGTTTTGATATCTCCCAATATATTTAATAAAGCAACGATCTCATAGTCAGTCTTCACAAGCCTTCATCACAGAATGGACATAACATTTCATTTTTTTGTCTAATTTCAAGGCTTCATTTCAGGGTTGACATGATCTCACTGAGCTCAGAGAGGGCCCCTCTTCCTTTCTCTCTCCCAGATTCTCTCTTAGAGTCTGATTTTCTGCTACCACACTTTGTCACTAACACTAGCCGGATGTCAGCCTTGTCCATTGTCAGCCGACTAAATGTGGTGCACTGACCTGAAAGCTTGTGGTTCACAGGAACCACCGGTTGTGTGCTTCTCAGCTGATTCCCTCCCGGCTGTTTTGTAAGCTATGCGCTCAGGGGGCTGCTCGCTGGGTCACATGAGAGTGTGAGTCCCGTGAACCCAAAGCATTACTGGGTAATACCACTATTTTTCCTAATCAGACTAGCAGGCTTGGATCAATAATAAGCCAAAAGTGTGTGACCATGTGAAAGTTAAAAAATAAGAAAAAACTAGACTGGGAGAGTATAGAACGAAAACTGTGCACTCTTTAGGTTGCGTGTATGTGATCCTATGAGTGTATGTCTGTTGCTTGTGAAGGTGCAAAACAAGTGGAAGGCACAAAGAGAGCTCTTGTGTGTGCCTAGCACAGATGATAAGAAAGCAACGCTGAATTATTAAACAGTCGACAGAGTCATCTTGAAATGTATCCTTGTAAAGAGACTTTATAGCTGCAGTGACAATCCAGTTGTCAATGGAAGAGGGAATCACTAAAAACACGGCCTTCAAACACCAGAAATGACTTTTAGAATATTATCTAAAAGTCATTTCTTTGGCAGCAGTATCTTCTCAATAGTAAAGGTGTAAAGTGCTGCCCCATGCACATGCAAGGATGCAAGAAGCAAAGCAAGCAGAGAGTGTAGATGAGCTGTGGAAGCCACAAGAAAAGCTTTATGAAGACTCTATTGTGCACCATGGGTGGACAACAGCAGAGGAAGTAATGAATGAGCGGAATGCATTCTGGGTGAGATGCAAACCCTTCAGCGTACATGCTTTACACATCTGGGATGACACTTAAGATGGCGGTGTGCGATACCCTTGAGGATAAATCAACTAGGGCAAAAACGCACGCAGCACTTTTAGAAATCCTTTCATCCAGGACACCATCACCTGCAATTAGTCAACAATGTCAAGTGATCTATTTATATCTGGGTGTGTCATTACCTCCCAGCGTATATCCTTCCACCACAGTTTGTACGCTTCTCCATCTGGTGTCATTAAATAAACAGACCTTGCAGTGAAAATATTCACATTTGCTCGCGGCGCCATATTCAACAGCACTTCCAAAGCCATTATGAACGCATCAAATTAAGTTGTGTTTGAATTTAACTGGTGCCCTAAGTGTCCCATCCGAATCAGCCCATCTTCGTTTTCAAGCAGATTTTACCCTCATTTGTATCAAATAGCTACCGCATGCACTCTGACAGTGATTATTCCTGCTATCAAACAGCCTTCTCCCTTTCTGCAATTTAGCCGTCGCAACTGTTAAATGGCTTCCAACTGTCCTCTCTACCAGGATAGCGGCGCTCGACCCATCCGATGTGGCTTCGACCCTGGCCCAAAACAAAGAGCACGAAGAGGAGCATGCGATAGCCATGTCCGACCTCCCACCCGGCTCCAAAGAGGAGTCGGCCAACACTGGACCGGGACCAGACTCCTCACAAGACCTCAGGACTTCCATTCTCTAGGGGGTCCATCTGTTTTGTCTGTTCCTACTGTGTCTAAATAAAACCCCCCAAAGCCACTCTCCACCCCTGCACCCAATTCACCCAATGAACGACCCTAAATTCTCAAACCCTAACCAACCCAACACAGACTGCCCTGGATTGTGACTATAATAACTACTGTATATGTAACACATTTGTATTTGGTGTTCACGGCTGTGTGTCTGAGTGTGTGGAAGTGGGTGTGTGCACTAACAGGCGAGCATGTTTGTGTGAATGACTGAACAGGAAGGTTTTAAAATACTCGGAGCATGTTTGTATAAATGTGATAAAAATGTTGCGAATCTAGTTGAAGAAATGTTTTTCATGCTGACCACATCAGTCAGGCTGTACAAAGCTGTCGAACACGATGTGAAAGGGGCGGCGGATATGAACGAGCTGTTTTTATCAGCAATTCAGTGAGATGTATTCACAAAGTGCTTTGGCTGTATCATAGAACACATACAACTCATTACAGAGATGAAGTTTAAACTTGATTTGATTTTTATTCTGCATAATGTCTGATCTTTGTATCATCAGTACCAAAAATTAAAATGATAATGTTGAATTTGTGTTTTCCTTCTTGCCTCCCAGTATGGATTTTCCTGCAGTTACTCCACAGGGCATGGTTTGACAATTTTGATAGTTTGAGCACACAATTGAAGTAATTAAGGGGAACAAACGACTCATTTGTGCGCACAAATAATCAAGAATGTTTCCCCAGACACCTGACCGTCTTCACAGAAACCAGACGTCACCATATTATCGCTGACTAAATTTACTCAAGTATGACTTAGGCATGAACGCTATCTCACAGTTGAGTCTTTTATTGTGTGAGTGACCACACACACTGGCGTCATTTGGGTTATGATCACAAGGCATATGAATGAGTGTCTGAAAAATCACTTGGACCCTCAAGTGTATCCATGTGTACAGTGCGTGTACTGTGTTTAGTGTGTGTGTGTGTGTGTGTGTGTGTGCTTACACAAGGTCTGGTCATGCGCTCGATAGCTATTTAAGCCAGGAAATTGGAATGGGCCGGCTCTTGGGGGGCTACAGTTTTTGCAGACAGAGAGGAGCAGCATGCACAGTCAGAGGTAGGGGAAACACATTACACGGATGCTTTTTCACATAATCAACTGTAGAACCAATTGGCTAAACGAAAGTGAAATAAAAAATCAGCTTTGATTTCAGATGAGGACATGCAACAGATTGCCACGTAAGAGCTCATGTTGTGTATGATTGAGCAGTGCAATCATTCATAAGATGCTGTGTGTCTGCAAAAGATATGTAAAACATTTTTTTTTTTACAAGTTTTCTTTTTTTTTTTAATTGGTAACTTTTCTTGTGTGGCTTTTATCACTGTTTTGTGGTAAAATAATTGTTCCTGCCAAAATTATTAGTCACTCCTTCATTCATCCCTAATCAACAAGCTTCAAAAGACAAGCAAATCTAACCCCCGAAAAGGGTTGAAGCAAATCATCTCTTGCCGTCTATTGTTGAAAGCATTTCTGAACTTGTAAGAGTTGAAAGCTAATGGCTTTGTGAATTATGAATAATGACTCGTGCTGCCTGCAGGGGCGTGTGAGAAGCGTAAGAAGTGAAGTTTCACAAAAACGTTAAGACATTTGGCTTTAACAAGAGAACATAAACCGAGTGAGTTGTTCTTGAGCTTAATTGAAGTGTGTGTCTGCAGTGTATTGTGTTTTTTCTTACCATTTGTACGCTGGGATAGACTCCAGCCCCTTACAACCCTCAACATGATAAGTGGTTTAGAAAAAGATGGATGGGTGGATGTAAAACAATTCTCAGCATGTAAAATGTGTCTGCTCTCTCCGCGTTTCTTAATCTTCCTCTCCTTAACTCACCTCGTGTTCCTAAAATACTCTTTCATCTTCCCTGTCTCTCTGGGTCTTGGCAGCATGTGGAGAGCCGTTCTCCTGGTGGTGACCCTGTGCGTCACCCGAACGCTGGCCCAGTTCCCCAGGGAGTGCGTCACCCCCGAGGGGCTGCGGAGCGGCCAGTGCTGCCCGTCTCCTACGGGGGCGGCTGGGGACGAGTGTGGCTCCAGCACAGGGAGGGGCCAGTGTGTGACCATCGCTGCAGACAACCGGCGCCACGGACCCCAGTACCCTTATGCTGGGCGTGATGACAGAGAGAGGTGGCCGCTGAGATTCTTCAACCGCACCTGCCAGTGTAATGGGAACTTCAGTGGCTACAACTGTGGGCGATGTCGACACGGGCTGAGTGGACCCAACTGCGACCAGAGGGTCTCTGTGGGTAAGAGAATGGATGCTGTCTAAACTCAGCATTTGGCAACCTAAAAATTCATTGCCTACCTCCTACTGTACCCTTTAAGATCTCAGTGGGCCTCAAAGATGTAGGAAAATACATCAGTCCGGGGAGCGAAGGCAGCATTTAGTGTCAGGGAAGAGAGATGTCTATGTTAATTTTTAATAATATTTTTCTTTTCTCCTCTCTTCCCACTTTTTTCCTGCACCTCAACAACCCCTTATTCTTGTCTGACATTCCTGTCTTCTTCCTCCTCCATCAACCTCGCTCCAGTAAGGAGGAATATTATGCAAATGAGCACAGCGGAGAAGCAGGCATTCGTGAACGCTTTGGACCAAGCCAAGAGGACCGTCCACCCCGACCTGGTCATCTGTACACGACGGTACACACATGAACACATGATTCCAATCATTCTAGACGGGCTCGAATATGATAATGCTACAGTGAGAATATTTAACGAATTAATGAAGTAATTTCAAAGGAAGACTGATCTTTATTCCACCAGTCTTTGGTCTCGCATCAAGACTGTGGAAGAGACAGTTTTGCCCAAGGACCTGCGGGCTCAGTCTCGCTGAGTCTGGCAGTTGAAAGCTCAGTAATATAGCTAAGGGTGAACCCATGCTGTGTTTTGAAAATTATCAGTAAAATCATAAAATTTCTCATGGCAGCTTTCTCTTTAAGCTCCAGGTGGAAGAACAAATTATCAGTTTAGGCAGGAGTAAAGGGATTTATAATCTTCTAAGTAACACTACATTAATCTGTGAATAACCTCCTTCCAAGTCAGCTGAGGATTATTAGTAGATTAATTTTTAAAGCAATTCTCAGCTGCAGGTAGAAGAACCCTTTTAACCTCCTAATAAGAAAATTAAATTTCTTCTGTATTAATGGCCGAGCCCAGGATCTCAGCTACGGGCCTCATAGTCCAATCCCCTTAGGCAGCTACATACAGAAGTAAAACGTACACACTGTTTCTACCAGTTTAACTAAAAGCAGATATTAGCACACATCATATCAACCAAGATGAGTTTGGAGGATAAACAGAGCAGTAAGGAGGGAAAAAAAACACGAGGTGACATTTACCCTGCTGCTCCCTTTCATCTGTAGGTACCAGGAGGTGTTAGGGCCTGATGGCAGCACCCCGCAGTTTGAGAATATCACCATCTACAACTACTTTGTCTGGACCCACTACTACTCAGTCAGTAAAACCTACCTGGGGCCAGGCCAGACCAGCTTCGGCGGCGTGGACTTTTCCCACGAGGGCCCCGGATTTGTCACCTGGCACCGTTTTCATCTGCTGCAGCTGGAGAGAGACATGCAGGTGAGGGAAGGAAGGGAGGGAGAAAGAGGAGAAGGGGGGAAAGGAAAGGAAAGGAAAAGAGGAAGCGGCTTTTGGGCTGATGGAGTGATGAAGAAGGAAGCGAGGACGGGAGAAAGGATGATAAGGGGAGGAAGGGGGGAGTTTGGGGATTTGAATAGATGGAGACAGGCAGCTATCCCGGAGGAGAAAGGAGGGGAAGGCAGGGAGGGAGGAGAACATGGGTAAAGAAATATAGGTGAAAAATGTTAAGACAAGTGGTGAAAATAATAAGGTGAATGAAAGTGCAAAGACAATCTTCAAATGTTATTGCTATTGATCCATCCCTGAACACCTGCCTTCCTCCTTTATTCCATCTACCATATGCAGGACATGCTGGGCGACCTCACATTCGCCCTGCCCTACTGGAACTTTGCCATCGGAGGCAGCGAGTGCGACATCTGCACCGACGACCTGCTGGGAGCCAGGAGCTCCTTCGACATGAGCTCCATCAGCCCCAACTCCGTCTTTTCCCAGTGGAGGGTCATCTGCGAGAGCGTGGACGACTACGACACTCTGGGCACCGTCTGCAACAGTGAGGGCGTTTGCAGGAAGACACACCGAACCGCGCTGTGTTGATATACGGCTCTGTCTCAGCTGCATCAGAAAAGAGGGCAAAGAGCTCGTAAAGAGAGCATGTAGAACATAAGCTGCTATAAATAATACCTCACAGCTGTTGTGCTGCATTCGATATCGCTCGCTGTTACTACAGTTTGTTTGAAACCACCAGACTCGTTAAGCAACTCCTTCTCACTCGCTGTGTGCATCCAAAGTATCGCACACCCCATCATGAATTACTGGATTTTTTTTTAAAAACTCACATAGCCTAATTTCTCTATAGCAGACATCAGAACACACAGCAGTTTTTCCAGTGTTTATTCCCAATGGTTCAAGAGGTTTAAACTAGAATAAGGCAATTCTGTGTAACACCGTAAAAAGCTGGACTTTAGGTGATCAGATTTGCAGGGATTGGATCTAATTCCACACTGGCACAAGATTACAAGCCCAAATCACTACTTTTGCTTTAGTTTCCAAATATACTTATAATTTTTTTTTTCTTTCATCTGCTATTGTGAAAGAATAAATCCTCTTTTACTGTAGTACTACAAACACATTCAAGGTGATGGAGGGGGGGGGTCGTCTCTGAACAATTCTGTATGTTTAAGAATTTGGTAGCAGGTAGAACATGTGAGTGGCCAACGTGTGAGCGATCTGTCTCATTAATCCCCTTAGAGAGTCATGACAGGCCTGGTATTTCCTGCGTCAACAAGCAGTGTCTCCTTAAATGGGTTAGGGGGGTTGCCTCATTTGTGCATGTGCTTGTCGAAGACAGGAATCTAGCAGTCTACTGGTTCCTTTGATCTGAGGGAATAATCTTCAAACAGACAGACAACTCAGTTATGTAGCGCATAAACTCTGTGCGTGTGTGTGTTTTTGTGTACATGTGGGAGAGAAAGCACACAAAAAAAGAAAGAGATCATGCATGCGAGAGGGGAAAAAACTTGTTCAGTCACAGAGCTCTCACTCACTACTGTTGACTTTTACTGAATTATTCAAAAAGAAAACTGCCATCCTGTCATGTTTAAGACTGATCAAACTAGTCTAGACTCCTACACAGAATTAGAAAGTAGTTAAATAATACAACATATCTAATCATCTCTCTTTCCGTTTCTGACTCGAGTCTGACTTGAGGGCCCCCTTAACCAAAAAACTTTTATACCTGTTGTCTGAGACCTAATTATATTTGACTCGAGTTTGGATAATATTATCTCTGACCTTGGGCTCTGTCCTGATCACCCAGACACAGAGACCAGTCCCATCAGGAGGAACCCAGCAGGGAACGTGGCTCGGCCGATGGTGCAGAGGCTGCCGGAGCCCCAGGATGTGTTGGACTGTCTGGAGCTCAATACCTTCGACACCCCGCCTTACTACTCCACCTCCTCCGAGAGCTTCAGGAACACTATTGAAGGTGTGCAGTTGTGCGTCACGGGTCAGAATCAAAGCGGCACTTAAGATTCAACATCATCCCGTCAACCAAAGGGGGGATATGCTGGTTCGCTCAGCTCAGACTGCAAAGCTGCTGAAGTGCTGAGTGACTGCACAGATACAAACACCAAGCCAGAAACGCACACACACACTAAACCCTCCACCCACATGCGCATATGGTTAGCTCCAATATGGCATTTGTTGTTCCTAATTTTGGCAAATCAGAGCTTTTATTTAATGGCTTTTTCGGTTCATATTTTCTAGGCTACAGCGCCCCCCAGGGGATGTACGACCCGGTGATCCGCAGCCTCCACAACCTGGCCCACCTCTTCCTCAACGGGACGGGTGGACAGACTCACCTCTCGCCCAATGATCCCATCTTCGTCCTGCTCCACACGTTCACCGATGCAGTCTTTGACGAGTGGCTCGGCAGGCACCAACCAGGTATGCACGCACTGAACCAATGCAAACACAGAAGCATGTCCCAGTCATCTGTTCACAAGGATGAGTAGATGAATGTTTTTTCTCTTCCTGCAGGTGAGATAGTTTACCCCGAGGAGAATGCTCCTATCGGGCACAACCGCAGATTCAACATGGTTCCTTTCTGGCCTCCTGTCACCAACGCTGAGATGTTCCTCACCGCCCCAGAAAACCTGGGATACTCTTACGAAGTCCAGTGGCCAAGTGAGTAGCAGCACACACACACATCGATTCGTCCGCAAAACCCAGCGACCCCTGACGACCTCCCTCTCTTTTCCCCACAGCTCGTCCCTACACCCTGTCTGAGATCATCACCATAGCCGTCGTGGCGGCGGTGCTGGTGGTGGCAGTGGTGGGTGGCGTCATCGCCTGTGCCGTGCGCGCCCGCTCCTACCGCTCGGCCGAGGCCCTGGAGCCACTGCTGGGAGAGACTTTCCGACGCTACTCAGAGGATGACCGGAGGCTGGACAAATCGCAGTCTGTTGTCTAAATTCACGCCTTTCTAGAGAGGCCTTAACACTTTCATGCATTTGTTTTGCTTTTTTTTTTATTCCCCTACTTCTTCTAATAAAGTTGAACTGGTTTTGAACCCAGAGTCTGTGTGTCCGTGTCAGTGTGTTGGCTATAAATTGTGGGGCTGCTGGACTTTCAAATGGTTTATTTTTGACTCATCAGCAGAAGAGGTCAGATGACAGTAAAGAGGTCAGACTGCCTGGAGTCTGTTGGACAATAAAGGGACTATGTCTCCTATAGGATCCCTTCTTCAGCTCCCAGTTACATGCTACTAATATGTCCATGCAGACAAAGCATGACGTCGTGTTCCTGTTCCTTTCATTCCTCACTTCATCTCGCCTCCATGTGAATAACATGCTGTACGGTATGAACAGACCACAGACAGGTCTTAATACTCGAGGCTTTTTGCTGCGGGCACAAATTTGCTTGTCTGAAGCCTGAGGCTTACAAGCAAATCAAACCACTTAGATTTAATGTTGCTTCTCACCAATGAGTCAGATCAAGTCCATGCAAATATCCATGCCTTCATAGCAGCACACACACCGCCCCCATGTGGATATAATGCATTGCTGCAGCAAGGGGTAACACTTTTTGGGAAAGGAACGTATCACATATTTCAGTGATGATTAACTCGCACATGATTCATAAAAACAGGGTGTATCATGAATTCTTGTTACTCACCATTAACAAATGATCACTATGTCTTTATGCGACTAGTTCACAGTTAATATTTAATCAGTTAGCTGGATTTCACTTACATACAAGTTTATCTATGTTTATTGTGTAAATGTTTGCATCTGTGGATCAGTTTGATTAAAAAATACCTTCATATGTCTCTGAGAACAGGCACTGTTCTGCTTTCAGAGAGGCTGAGCAAATACTTGGGGCTGAAATAAAGTTTTATGTAACTGGAATACAGCTAAGTGAAGACCAAAATATCTCGCTGTATGTAGGGAATAAAAGAGGTCGGGCTGAATGAGACCTGCAATTTTGCTGGACCAGAAGGACAAACAACTGAAGGATGACTAAGGTTTTGGACAACAAGGCATAACAGGTATAACTCTAATCTCATGATGGAAAGTCATTCGGCAAAACACACCATTAACTAGGACGATGTCATCTTGAAGCTGCTGCATCCTGCACCTCACAACTTAGCAGTGAAAGAGAAGCAGGATCAGAGTACTTGCACACAGCCGTCAGCGATGTAGAATCATGGTCATGTGTTTGCTTTCGTCTGGACACAAGCACAATTTGTTCTCACACGTAAGCCTACATGATTTTGGCTTGTTCCTGTTCCACATTTTGCAGAAAACACGTCACCAAAATCGATGTAAATCTAACTTCATTACCTTAAATAGCTTCTGTACTGCACAATGCATAGAGGATAAATGCTTCCTCTGTCCTGTTATGTGACCTTTTCATCTGTGGGAAAAGGCCACAATGGGCTTTGAATTGTAGTCTTTCAGAAACCGCAGCCACCTGCCCCTGGGTAATTACGCACAAAAGCAATCAGACAGAATGTACTGCGTAGTTATGATTCCCATGTAGCATTGGCGGAGGATTAAGTCAGGGCTGTAGCTACCACTGAGGACACAGAGGTCATGTCCTAATATACCTTTCTGGGTATTTAGGAGGCTGATGTGCAGTTTACCTTTCATATTTAAAGTTACACATAGTGAGTTTTGAAAATGCAGATACCAATATTTTTTAGATGCAGTGTCTTAAATTTGGCCATTTTTAGGATATGGAAGAAAATGTTAATAAAAAGGACAATTAGAAGTTCTTTTATTTTAAAGATTTAATCGTTGTGCAAAAGAAATAATGAGATGATGCCAAAATTAATAGAAACATGTGCAGGTTTTCAAAACTGCGTGGGAGTGGAGGTGCTACTTAAGACTTTCTAAAATCCCTACAGTTGGATGATGGAACGATAAAGGAGAGAAAAGCCCTAATAATCTGCATTGAAAAGAGTGGAATCATTTGATCGACAGATTTAAGACAGAGCGGTTTTAAAACTCATAACAAGAAGATGCCACATGTCATGCAGTTCTTCTCTGATGTAACTGCATGACAGCGTTTAATTGTTTTTTGGCTTCAGGCTGCGCCACTGAACAAAACGGCACAACACAGGCACACGTGCTGCAAATTTCCCATCGGCCCAGCTCATTGTTTGTGACAACCTTGACTCACTACTGATGTGGAACTGGTGGGATCTAATTTGGTAACTGTAATTTACTCTAACTACTACAGAGTTACAGTATGAACAGTGACTACAGCAAATCTGCCTGTTGGGATATTTTTATCCTGCTTTAAGGAAAGCAGGATTTTAAGACTCAGCACTGGACTGAATTACTTAGGATTGGCAGTTTTGCAGAGCAGGCTGGTATCTTGAAAAAGAATCTCATGGGAATGAATGGAGAAGAAGAAGAAGCGATTTTTTTTGGATCCACCATCAGTTGGCTCTTCTCTCTGTACCAGCAGGTTACACTGACAGCAAAAAGATGCAATCCTGTAGATTTATTAATATGGATAGATGTGACAGTCGCACAGAGCCATCATTTAGCCACTGCTACCCTCCTGGGAGAGGGGATCATCACTGCCTTTCATGTCAAGTGCGCTCTCACGAAAGTCATCTTATTCTCAACTTGCAGCAAAACGCATTACAGTTTTGCAGCCACAGTCGATCGGCCTCACTGCAGGTTTTAAAAGAGGGCAAGAAAGGCCATGCTGTGGAAAAGGTCCCTTTTGCCAGTGGCCTGCTGGCATACTGCTCATGAATGTTTGAGGGAAAGAGAATATGAGCCTGCTCGTGAAACCCAGCAGATCAGTTTTCTTGCTCGATGAAAGAGAAGAAATGGATGATGTAAATGCATCTACGACCTGTTACTCCCACAAGAGCTGTATGGCAACCCACTGAAGTTCACACGACAAAAAATATAGTATTAAATATATGCAGATTTGCATTAGATGCGGAGCATTGTTTTTCACAAAAGAAGAACCATTATATTCTAGTAAACATCCTTTAAATGCACAAAAAGCATTTCCACTTTTCTCCATGTTAAAACCCTCTTCGTGGCTGCCTTTAGGCAAGGCAATCGTTCATCTGGATAAGGATAAACCAGCCTGCGATGGCGGGCTTTCAATAAAGCTTGCAATGTGAACAGATGGCTTTGATTAATGCGGAGGCTCCAGACAGGATCTCCCTAGATGCCTTCTATTTCCTAAATGAGACATTTGTGTGCAAATGTATTGTTTGTCAAGTTGTCACCAGTAACTCCAGTAATTAAAGTGAAAGTTCTGTGCATATACAGACAGAAAGGCACAGGTTTACGCTCCCTTGGCGTTTCTCTGACTCAGGTTGAAAACGTCTTTGTCCTAACTTTGGCCTAATTTCGTCAGCTTCCTCTACCATGTTGTACTTCTCGAACTAATCCTCTCCTCTCGTCTCCTGTTGTCACTCGAAGCCGTTCTCTGTGATTTAGTGTTGCCCTGTCATTCCATGATATACTGTTTGACACACAAGTCATCCTGGCACCTTGACTAAACTTGAGTGATCCTGAATATGTATTCATGTTTGACAAAGATGAAGAGAAAGCGCGAGAGACAAAGAGCATAACCACGGCAATAAAACATCTCCAAGGCAAAAATTCAGCTCACTGGTTTGGAAATAGATGCAAAAATATGCAAAAAATGCTAAAAAATTCTCGCGTCTATCCTTAAAAAATGTGACTGCAGGCACAGACGTCCTTGTTTAACAGTTCAGGAATCTCACATTTTCTCAAATACTTCTTTCTGGTCTGCATCTGTGGGCTTTGAAAGTCAAACAATGTGATATCCACTGGCTTATCCTACTTAGTATTATTCCAGAGAGAGACATCACACAGTATCAAATAACAAGAAAGGCTTCTGTGTTGTTGTCATCCCTCATTAAAATGTGACCATATTTAAGGTGACTGCTTGTTTCATAATGACATTATACACAGACAGGAAGTAAGTGAGAAGAATAATTAAAGTCCTGAAGTATAAAAAAAAAGTTTTGTAAACAAAAGTCTAACAAATGGACATTTAATAAGATCACTTACAGTTATACAACGTTACACAATGCCTAGCACACAGGTGTGTGTGTTGTGGCTCTACTGACATAAATGAAATGAATAACTTTGAAGAAAACATAATATCACAGTGCACATACATTCATATAAAACAGATACGAGAAGGTTTCTAAATAAAGATTGTGTGTTACACTATAACAATACTCATTTGAAGTTCTAAAAAAAACAAATCAAGTTAAAGATTATGAAAACAGTAATAAATAATAAATCAATCAATAAATAAATCTCACACAGCTGATACTGGGAGTAACTGGTATTAACAGCTGCTTTTAACAGGTGTAGCAAAATGAGCTTTTTTTCTATCCTACAAGCTCAACATAAGGTGATTATCATTGCTAATTATCAACATGTCATGCAGTACATTGATTATTGAAGCAATCGCGACACCCTTATAACAATTAGAACACGAGGACAAAGAACAAAAGTCTTTCAAAGCAAATGTCCTAAAACCTTATTGCCATACAAAAGATTGGCAGAAGCACTTGGCATGTTTTGGGTCTTAGGAGTTCATCAGAGGAGTTAACTCTGAAGTCTAGAGACGTCACTAAATACACATGACATTGTGTATTAAGAGATGTTTCTATTGCGTTTCCATGCTTGGTCGGCTGATTCAGAGGTTTGTGGATGGTAATTTATTCAGTGTTTACATGAGCAATGATGCATAACAATGCATAACCATATCATAAATACCTTGAACAGGATAACTCAGACGCAATATATCATCATCAGTTGGGACACTGAGGTATTGGCTTATTTAACATCAGCTTTTGGTGCTTTGGTTTCTGCAAAGATCACTTTCATGGTAATGTTCAAAACATCCAGTTTGTGTGAAGACAGATATTTGTGATCGGAGATGCATATAACATGAACACTTCACAGGAATATGAGTTTATATCGGGAATACTGTGTGCATGTAAACACACCCAGGCTGTGTTTGCAGTTAGAGGTAGCTTCCCCAAACTAAATACAGATCCATTTACATTTCTTATGATTCTAAACAAAACATATATCACTTTAACCATCCACATTTGCCTTCAGGAGGCCGCTACATTATACTACTTTGCAATGACATCATGACATAATCTCACGAGAGGACAGTGAGGACCACAGTCCCCTTGGTCTTCTTCAGGATGTCCACGGCTTCAGCGTGACTCACGCCCTCCAGACAGTGTCCGTTCACGGCGATGATCTGATCTCCGCGTTTCAGCCTGCCGTCCTCTACGGCCGCCCCCTGCGGAGCACAAAGACTGGCAGATCAACGTGTGCGCATCAGAGATCACAAGCTGTTTACGTCGTGATTACAGCACCGAGAGATGCGGACAAAAGGCGACAACAAAGATGCAATGATTGAAAGGAGATGTAACGACAGATAACATGTCTTTCTAAATTCAATCCCGTTAAATATACTAAACAAGAAAAGACAGAGAGTTAGAGCATTATTATGTCTCACCAGCTGTTAAAAATCTGAAGCCTTTTATAGTTTATAATTGTGGCTCCCTACCTGTGATTTCCTGTCTCTAACATGAGCACTCTGCCAGTATAAGTGAACACCACGCTGTGCTGAGATTACATTTCTGAATCCCAGGGTCTCCAATGAAAGATTTCTCCCTGGAGGACGTTCGCTCACCTTGTTGAAGACGGTTTTGATATAAATCGGCAGGTCTCCGTGAGGGCTGCCGAACCCTCCTACGATGCTGAAGCCCAGGCCCGATGAGCCTCTCTCCAGAGTGATGGTCTTATACCTGCGAGCGCTGTGGGAATACAATGCAAAATGAATGTGTTGCTGGGCATGCAAGTGAGCACGAGAGCAGGCGTTGTGCTAGCTCTGTGTGTTTGTGATCTCTTCTCACTAGAGGCAAGAAGACAAGAGGTGAGAAAAGAGAGGTGGATTTCTAATGTGCTGGATGCTTAAATGTGATGAAGCCTTTTGTTTTCAGAACCAAAGTGCAATAATCAAGACCACAGGGGTTGGGTTGCCTGTTTTGCAGACAGGTGCAGCAGATTTAAAACTGGTATACTGATGCTTCCTGGATAAAATAAGCTAGGGTTATAAATAACAAATGTAAATTGTAAAGCAATGAATGTACCAGAGTTTTACAGTGCTTTCAAACTTATTATTTAGCTTGCCAAAAAAAACCTGTGTTTGTCCACAAGGAAATTAAACAATTTGGTCTTTGGTATTTTTGCTGAAAAGTGCCTCAAAATATATTGAAAAAGATCATTTGAAAACAAAGCACAATACACCAGAAACACTGCAGCTCGTTCTGGCCAAAAGCACATTCGTCCCACTGCTGCTCACACACACTGACTGCACTTTCTCATTATTGTCAAGGGGACCAGGGTCTGCCGTTGTCCTTATTCAGTGAACAAACCAGGAGGGAACCGAAGTAAGATCGTACAACAGCAGGAGACTGTCAGGAAACTGATTCTCACCGGAGGTTGTTGTGAAAGTGGGGCAGGCTGGTTGGCTGGTGTGATGACCGGGCATGAACATCATTGTGGTCCTCTGTGCTGCAGCCGCCAGAACCTGCTGCCACCTAGATACACACACACACAGTATTATGAAAACAGTAGGAGTAATTATAGAGAGAGACAAACATGTTTCTAAAGCTTTAAATGTGGACAACAACCAGTCGGACAATAATCGATATCCTCCTGTTGTAATAACACGGCCATGCCTGTCCCAATGTTAATACAGTTGAAGTAATAAAAAGCTTGTCATATTTTTTTCTTACACACAATGTACTTGTCAACTGGTTCCTTACAAATACATCTTCTTTTGTCTTACAACAAAAATCGTTCCTTAATACACCATGAAGACAAACTGTGTGAAATCAGTGTCAAACAAACTATTATCTTAAAATTACAGCCCAGCGTTCACATTGAAAATACTGGTAATAGAAGCACGACTGAAACTATAAACTATTTTTTATTCATTGTTAAAGACTTTTAGTTTAAGTTGGTTTTATATAAAGTGATGTCTTTTATAAATGTAATAATGACCTAGAGGGATGAGGTTGTGGTCCATTACTGCCTTTCTGTGACAACACTGAACTAAAACTTGCTGATGTTATTGAAAACTCGGTGCCTCACAGGCATTGTAGATTAAGTGTGTGACACGCTGTGACAGTACCTGCAGACTGATGGTTCCGGTGGCATTGTTGAGCAGGACTCCAGCCTGGATATGAGTCATTCCCTCCATGGACACGTCATTGATACTGAGGATCTTGTCTCCGGTCTGAGTGACACACACAAACAAACTTGGACTTCTGTATTCTGTAAGAACATTTTTGTTGACTTGCAGAACATTATGTCCCTGGAGACAAACACTAACCTTAACCAACACCACTACATAACCAACCTTTACCTATCCTTAACCTTCCCCTTTGTCCTTCTTATGATTTGATTACACCCTCCTTTCTTTTTGAATTTTCTCCTGGTCGAAAGAAGAAAAATTAATTCGCCACCTTTTTTCATAATCGATGATTCATTCGGATTGGATTGGATTTGCTGCTTTTCTTTGACGTTATGAAAGTAAATTAAGGTTTTGGACTGTGGGTTGGACAAAAGAAGCAATTTGAAGACGTTACGTTGGGCTCTGAGAAACTGTGATGGGCATTTTTCACAATTTCAAAGACTAATCGACTAATCGTGAAAATAATCGGCAGATTAACTGATCATGAAAATAAGCATTACCTGTTGTACTACAAATGTTATGCTTTGTAGATTATGTCTCTGATGTTGTTTAAAGTATTTCTACATCGAACGTAACAGGTCAATGTGCTATGTATAACCAATAGTTCATTTTTAAACCCTGACAAAGACAATATCTAATTAATATGCCTCTGCAAATATGCTAATAAATATGCATCAGTCTGCAGCTTCACCTTAGTTTCACCTTTCCGCAGTCGTGATTCAAAAGTCTTAACCCTAAAATCATTACACTTAAATAAATGTTTAACCTTGTGTGGACTGACTACGTGACCTCAGACATGAAGGTGAGCGCTTATGATGTGATGATGACGACAATATGTCCGCACTGTTTGGTGAATACACAACACACACACACACACAAACACACACACTCGCCCCTCCCCACCTGTAGCTGCTGTGTTTTGGCAGCCAGTCCGTTGGTATCCATGGCAGCAATGAAAAGAGGTACGTTGTCATGGGGACTGCCCGGTCCTCCCGCCACACTGATGCCCAGAGAGTCACATGGACCCTGTGGTGAGACCACACACACGCATTACACACACGTCAGATAGAGCCACCGACTCACATGGCAGATTCTGCACATGACACAAACACCTGGGGTCCAGCCAGGTAAGGAGGCTGTGTGTGTGTGTGTGTGTGTGTGTGTGTGTGTGTGTGTATATACTCAAAGTCAAATGTACATGTAAACACAGGGCAAATCCATCTACCCCGTCACCCAACAATGGCAGCATTCATGGAAGTGCACATTGTTAATGGTAAGCCATCAAATAAAAGGCCACATGAATAATAGTATTTAAAATAATACACCTGCACCCCCTGGCTTATAAGATAGCACATGGAAGCATTTTGGCTTCAACAGAGTTGAAGAGAAAAGGGACCTGGAAAAGAGCCACACTGTATGCAAGTTGTGTCAAACTAAACTAAAATATTTTGGGAACACAACAAACATGAGAAACCATATTTCATGTTTCCAGTGGTGGTAGTTGCTGCCAACCGGAGAAGTAAGTAAGAAGCAAGTAAAAGATGCATCAATAATTGTTTTATAATTGCATCGACCCCTCTGTATTGAAATTCGATTGTATGATATGGGGCCTAGAGATCCACACCCCTAAATATATCTAATTTGGAGTTTGTCATTTGTAGTAAAAGAACAAAAGCTCTTAGGTGTCACAACCAAATTCTAACTTTCATTAGAAAGTCATTGAAAGAAAAACAATTATTGATTATTACTATCATTATTATTTTTTTGCCTTACCTTTTGTATTATTACTTTTCTAATGACAGGATAGTCTTGAAATGCTGTGGGAGGGGAAAGAGATGATTGTATAATAAGGTTGAAGATGCTAATAGCATTTACTCTGTTGAACATCTGAAACACAAGTGGCAATAATGAAAGTGTTTTTGCTTTCAGAACATGAAGGTCGCTCACAGCAACTCCCTGCTTTGTTATATGTCTCCCTCTGGTGGCCGAGGGAAGCGTCGCATCCACTTGTGGGGGTCAGGGTGGAGCAGTCGGAGTCTTCGCTCTGGATAAAACATAACTTAAAGTACTCCTAAGTTCACAAAGTGCCATTGTTAAAATAGTGTAAAAGAGTGATAGATGAACTACAGACAATATTAAAAAGGTTGATTTAAGAAAGCCTGGACTCTCAATACAATAGAAATCATGGATAAATCAAAAAGGTAAATTCACCACCTGATATTATCAGATATTTTTTTCTGTGATAGACTGTCATAGTCATGGTTAAGACACGGGGAAAAGTTTACCTGGCTCCGCTGTGAGTACTGCAGCCCGGCTTTAAAACGAGCCACCTCCAGATGGACTGTTCCACTGCAACACTGAAAGTGAAACAGCTCACATAAGACGAGGAAATCCATATAAGACTTGCTATAGACTTTGTTTGTGCAAGTGTGAATGTACCTGTAGGAGCTTCTGTGCGTGTTCCAGCGATGCCGCACGAACATCCTCCCCATTGATTGACAGAATCTGGTCACCCAGCAACAACCTGCCATCTGAATCTGCTACGCCTCCTCTGATGATATCTGACACAAAGATGCCCGTGTCATTACTGTCGGAAGAAAACAGAGGTCAAAAACGGTGTCTGCTCCACGCTTATAGAATGAATTATGTGACCTGTAAGCCTGCTGTTTTGCATAACGTCACACTTGATTGTGTAAATACATGAAGCTGCATGAAAATCTGCACCTAAAGTCTTTAGAAATAATGCCTCCCGTCTCTTCCCCGCAGTGTGACCTGCCTCTCTAACCTCTACGGTGATTATCGGATGCTGTAACGGTGAGTGATTTCATTACGTGTTTATCACACATTACAATAATGATCCCTGTTGCTGCAGAGGCTCTGACCTCTAACTTGGTAGAGGCCTCACAGCTCGGGAACACTCTCCTCTTCTGATACTTGTTTAACCATGTCTGCCTACAGAGTATTGTTGTTACACACAGACATTTCATTATTATACAGCCTTGACAAAAAAAGTGAAAAATAATAGTTTAGGATAGTTTTTCTCTCTGAAATGGGTCAATTAATAAAAGAGCAAAAATAAATGCATTACTTTTTCAAAAACACTTCAAAAATCCGACAGCAAAAATGAAAGACCTCGTGAAATTTACAAATGTAAGTGATCTGATACCTCATAAAAAATAAATCTAAAGCGTAAATATGACAGATTCTGACATTGCTTTTTTGACTATTTCTGCTTTATCAAATGAGGGTGGATAAAGCGGGCTTCAAATCTTTTTGATGTTTTGAAATGAAGAACAGAAATTAGTTTTACATGAAGAGGACGACAACAAAGTTAAACTCACACACTCATTCAGCCTGCAAATTTGATTTAGTGAATCTGACTGATGAGCTTTGATTGGTTCAGAGGCTTTAGCAATGAGAATACATAAAAATGACATTGTGGGCATCTGATTAGCTGCAAGCCAAGCGACAGAAGATTTTTCTTCTTCAATGAAACTAAAAAACATTGCCACATCCTAGTAACGCTGGCATCCTGGAAACTAACATCTTACCAACTAACCAAAGTGGATTCTGGTTAAATTTCTGGTAAGGAATTGCTGAACCACTTCCTTTTTATTTTATATGCTCTTCAGCAAGTGCATTCTCTACTTATGACCTACCTATTTCTCACCTATTTCTTATCTTCACAATGTGCAAAAGTTGAAATGGTAAATGCAGTGCACTTAAATATTGCTTTTCCACCTTAACAAACAAAGTGCTTTACAATTGGCCTCTCTCTCTCTCTCTCTCACACACACACACACACACCCCCATGGTGACAGAGCTGTCATTGCAAGGTGTTCATCTGTCCATCAGGAGCAACTTAGGGTTTAGTGTCTTCGTACTCAAGGACACTTTGACATGTGGACAGAAGGAGCCAGGAATCGATTCACTAAAGCAGAGATTAGTGGAGGACCTGTTCTACCTCCTGAGGTGCAGACGCCCACGGTGGTGTGTTTCCACTTGTATCAAATCCAAAATACAGCGCTTCTTGTTACCGTCATTATTAATCTTTCTGGGTTTAGGAAGCCACATCTTGGATTTAAACAACAATGTCCCATGTTATTTACTTTCTTTTATTTACTTTCATTCTCATTTGCTCATCAACATTATGAACACACCTCTTCCCCACAGTGGTGAAGCCCAGTCCCTCTCCAGGTCGAGACCTCAGCTCCAGACTGAAGACGTCCCACAGGTCCTCCTCCCTGTAGGCCTCCTGGTGCCTGAAGACACACAGGCGAACACGCTGGGTGGTGAGCCTCAGCACGCCAATGGCCTCATCGTGAGTGGCCTGCCGCAGGTCTATACCATTTACCTGGGAGAAAGTGAGAGGGATGGATGCAGGAAATAGTTGTGTAATGGGGGTCAGAAGAGAGTAACTGTAGGAACAGATGGATTTTTGCCACAATTAATGACAAGGATTGTTTTGTCATGATTAATGGCCAATCAAGGGCCACAGCATCAATCTACAAGCATGTCATTCCTTTGAATCATCAGTGCCTCCTGTTGCTCTGCATGATTTGTGTGCTGTTGTGGTTGCTTTTCTCTTCATTTCAGCATCTTATGTTTGTATTTCTGAACCTGTTACTTCGAGAACATTTTGCCAAAGGACTGCAAGCCTTGACACTGATCACCAAAAACAACATTTATGTGCTCACAAAAACAGTTCTTGGTTGCTGTGCTGGGGACAAAAATGAAAGCAAGATGTTTCCAGTGCAATTATATTTTTTCTACCTTTATTTTTTCATATAACACTACAAACCATGTGTGCATTACAATTATAGTTGCAATTACCCATAATGGTCATATCTGTATATGTATCTGTCTATCATACCTCTAATATCTGGTCTCCAGCCTGCAGCCTTCCATCTCTCTGTGCTGCTCCTCCATCATTTACTTCATGGATTATCACTGCCCCCTGGTGGAAAAATCAGAAAACACTCTTACAGAATCCAATCCAGCTAAATCCAATCAATATTGTCCTACTTAGTATTTCAGACAATGTGCACTTAAACATAAAAAATTATTTTCACAACGCAGCATCACCACTTTCACTGACAATGTCTGCGCTGATGCATTACACAAACCCACGCTGTGTAATTTGATGCTGTAAATCTTGATTATTTAGAATGATTAAAGATTGATAAACGACAAATATCCCATTCACCGAGCAGTGTTGAAATGAAATGTTGATGTCAGCTATCAATAAGCTGCTCTCACCAGCAGGGTGTCAAATCCTCCCACGATGCTGAGGCCCAGGCCTAAATTTCCTTTACAAATCTCTATGGTTGTTTCCCTGCCGGCCACGACTGGGCTGCTCAGGGGGTCAGAAGCTGATCCTAAGCAATCAGACTGTCCACTGGAAGAGGTCTGCGTGGTACTGACGGATGAAGAGGAGGAGGAGGAGGAGACAGGGAGGGTTAAGGAGGCAGGAGAGGGAGAGCAGGGGTAGGAAAGAGATGTCTGGAGAGGTAGAGAAGAAGAGGAGGAGAGAGTCTTGGAGCAGCTGACGGAGAGCTTGACAGTGACCCGGTGTTTGAGAATCAAACTGGACACCTGAATACAGATAAGATAGCTGAGTCATAAATCATTAAATCAGCTTGACCTTGAGGTGCATATTGTGTATCTGTGTGTGTGTGTGTTTGTACCTTGTCCACCGACAGTCCTGCGACAGGTTCATCACCCACTGCTATGATTCTGTCTCCAACCTTTATCCTGCCATCCTGCACAAACATGAATAAAACATGGACAATGAGCAAAAATGCACGAAAGTATATGTAACAGGAGGATATAGAGGAAGTGAGATTAAAAATCAAACACACCCTCTGGACAAATATCTGAATAACTGCTGCCTGGGGCACGACATGAAAGCTTGTTAGTACATGACGACATCACTTTAAAAGGTTTCAACCATCATCTCAGAGTTAATCTGGTTTAAATATCGGCAGAAATACCAAGAGACTCGAGCCATCACATCGCAATTTACAGCTGCATATATTGCACAGTAATGTGCTCATTTACACCTCTTTATTCAGATTATTGATTACCAAAGTTACAGTCAAGTTATTAATGTTTGATAGATGCAAAAATCTGATCAAATCATGTGCAGCCTGTGTGCTGAAATAATTCCCAAGTAAATATATAGAGAATAATTTAAAAAAAGCTCAGGTTAGGTGAGAAATTCTCAGGTGTGTACAGAAAACTTTGTACTTAAGCAAAATTATGACTGTATATTCATAATAAATGAACAAGCGATGATTTATATACATTCTACATGCAACAGGAACAAATGGCACCAAAATGGTTGAAACACAGTTATAGGATTTAGGCTACACGAAGGATTCCAACAAAGGAAACATCTTTATGTTACTGATGAAGACGTTGAAGATTATGATGCTGGTGATGTCACACCTTACTGGCAGTGCCGTGCGGGATCAGGGACCTGATCACCGCTCCTTCCTTGGACTCCTCCTCTGCCAGGCAGAGGCCAAGACCCATGTGATCCTGAAGGGGAAAAAAAGCAAAAACTCAAACTTTGAACCAAGAGTTTGCAAAGCTAATAGCAATGTTGTGTATAAAATCTGTAGTTGCTCTCATTTCCTCTGGTATCAACACTGTTTTTGCTACAGTAAGTGGTCTGCTACCACTCAGCTATGTGCAGCCGGAGGTCTGACAATGGTTAGTGCCAAGATTTAGTGAAGGTGTTGCACCTGAGGTAGAACGATGTGCTGGGTGTCTCTGGATGATCCTCCAGGCTCTGCAGAGTCTGTCTTGGAATCGACTGTGTCCTCACACTCTGTTCTGGATCCCTGGTTCATTTGACCCACAGCTGCTTTATTCCTAGCAAAACAGAACCCAAATCTGTTTTTATCCTCCAGCTTGTTATCAACACCTACAGTATATCCTGTTTCGTAAAAGTTTGGGAAAAATTCCACCAGAAAAATCACTCAGCAAATCCTACCTGATGAGAATTATCTTGACTTTAGGCGGAGCGTTATTGATGATGGTGGAGGCGTTTTGGTGACTCCGGCCGTACAAGATCTGACCGTTGATCTAGAAGAAAAATCACATCATGTACTATCTCCTCACCGATCTTTTCCTCCACTTTAATCTGCCGTCTTCTGTCATCTACTTCAAAACTCCCCTCCCCCCTCTCGGCCGCTCCTCTGCCTCGATTTTCCTCATCATCTCTATTACGCGGTTTCTCATTGCAAGAATCCAGCCCTGCACCAACCATCCTTCAAATGGCAATTTGTCTGATAAATCTACTGTGCAGGTACTCGACGCTCTCCACTCAGCCGTGCCCCCTACCCACAACCCACTGCTCTCCTTTCGCTGCTCCCAATCTTGACTCTGATATTTTGTCTCTCTCTAGGACTCCCACCGTTCTTGACCCCTAAAAACCCTCCCATCTGCTAATTTCAACCCTCCTAACTTATTGTCCCTTCCTGTCCCAGTTCACTCTCATCCTCACCTCCAGCAGCTCGTCTCCGACCCATATCCTCCCGTCCAAACCAGCAGGTCCCTGCGGGTCTACATCCGCCACGTAGACGCTCATGCGGGCCCTGGATCCATCCTTGTTCCCTGTGAGGCTGATTCCTAGGCCGTGAGCCGCGGGGTCCTTCTCCAGCTCAATCATATGGAGCTTTCCAGACAGGCTGCCATAACGTTGAAGCATCTTTTCTAGGAGAGACAGAGTTAACAAACAGAGAGTTGTTATGTGGATGATATGATGGGTAAGCCACAAAAAAAAGTGTGGGATGCTGCATGTGATGACTGACACTTCATGTGGAGAGGAAGCATTACACCCTAGAGGAGCTTGTGTGAGTGTGTGTTGCTGCAATTTGTCTGGAAGGGATGATGTCAGTCACGTTGAGGGAAAGTTGAAGGATGTCTGTGTTCCTGTATAATTCACATATACAGTATGACTGTATGTGGCTCGTGTGTGTGTGAGTGCATGTACTGCATCACTAAAATAGATGATATATAGACTATGTGTGAGTGTGCATTTATCTATGTGTTCATGTCTATATCAGTGTGTATTTGGTTGTGCATATTTGCAGGATTCAAACTTATATATGTGTAAAAGCATGGTCCCACAGAGTTTTTGACCACTAGCAGCACTATGGAATAATGTTTTTATGAGTGGGTCCCTATTTGGTTCGTTCGTGTGTATGTGCACAAAGACACACATGCACGCACACGAGCATGTTGCACATTCCTGTTGACAGTTTCACACTATTTCACTGATCTACAGGAGGCGATACCATGCCAACAAACCAAACAGTACGCCAACAAAGGCAGTGAGGAAAGAGCCTTCTAGCGAGGAAACAGGGGTGTAAACAAAGCCGGATTCAAACTTTTCAGAAACTTTTTGGTTTTTTGAAAATGCTATATGAGGCAAGAAATGCACTCAACGCATTTGTTAGACCTCAAGGATTCACACAATGGATTTAGATGAGTAACGCTGAATGTAAACAGAAACTTTGTTTACAAGAAAACTCCACAAGGCACTTTTAGTTCTCTTTGTGCATTGAGCAAATCAAAGAATGGATACAACTTGAATAACAGATTTTTTTGTGCCGAAGGAAACAGTGAAAGTTTCAATTCTCTCCCATGACATACTGTACAGAAAAACACATTTTTTAAGCTACTGCAGTCATGGCTCATAATACATTCTCATTATAGTCCAGGCGTGGCTTCATATGAGAGGTGACTTTCATATAATGGACCTTTCAATAATGTTCCGAATCGTGATAATTCAAAGAGTCATTTCTGAATGTGACATTTTTATTTGAGTATTAAAGCTTTTTGTTTTGTAATGGATGTGTAAAGCACAAAGTCTGAACAGACCAGGGGGCATCTTATGACCTGCACTGTGTCACAGTGGCCACGACACTAAAATTGCCAGCCAGCTCCTGGTCCTGGGTGCTTTGGAGGATCCTTGTATATGTCTGTGTGACGACTTTATGATGCTGACTTACTCCTGCCGGTGTCATCCTCATCTTCAGCTGCTGCCGTGATTGCTGTTGTGGCAGTTACGGGGCTTCTCCGATTCCTTCTATCTGATGTCGGCGAAGGTACCTTGGGAGAAGTTTTTGCATTATTGAACAGGCAGAGTTGGAGATGCCTCAGGGGTCCTTCAGGCATGAGTTGGACTACCCCTGGGGCTTGTTCAGTGCGCTTGATGTAGCGGTGGGAAAAACTGACGAACAGGATGAATTAATGAACACAGTTTTAATGTCAGCTAAAAATAACATGAAAGATGACCAGAATCATGCATTATTTTGTAACCAACTTACAAGTGCATGAAAAAATAACTTCAAAAGAATGCACTGTCTATTTACAGAGTTATGCATCTCCACCAAAGAGAAAAACAAAGGGTTTAAACAAACAAGGTAGCTGCAAGGGACTTTGAACTACAAGGGTTCTATCTACAAATATGCACGTTAATTAAGTTTTTGGAAGTTGGCTTAACGCAAATGCTAATGCAAGGCTGCTTTAAAGATACTGCACACCCATGATAACACACACACACACACATATACACACACACACACACACACAACAATGTACCAACCTTAAAAGGGGTGGGTGTGAAGGGGTTTGTAGGGGAGAGACTAAGGAACAGACCACTGAGAGTCTCTGCTACCTACGATCATGAGGGGAAACACAGATATAGTCCTACACACATCACCATCAAAACAACCATCAACCCCTCAAAAAACCCTTAAAAGCTTCTTCATTCTTTTTGGAAAGCCACGTAGGCGTTAATGACTCATCTCTATATATATATAAAATAGTGTATACATAACATTCTCTATACGCTACAGCCATACACAGCCAAACATCAGTAACAGTGTGGGAACAGAAACTGAGAAAAATGATTTCACTGCTTGTCATCTGTTCCACTGAAATCTAAAATAGTGGTCACGACCTCGAAAACACAAATAAGAAGATATGCTCTCTGACTGTGTAGGGTGGGTGCAGAATATGTATTTCAGTGCATATCATTTCTGTCATTATAGCAAGGTCAATATTACACCACCTTTATCTATTAAAAGAGAAAACAGCAGTGTGCAGCTCAGAGTCTAGTCGAGCAGAGTTACCTTGCTGCTGTGCGAGTTGGACTGTGGTGTTGGAATTAGTCTCTCATGGTTGGTAGGCATAGGAGACTGTGGGCGAAACACAAGATGCAGAGTAGGCAGATGAATATCTATATGACTGTGAAACATATTCGCTTAAAATGGTACATCCAATATGTTATATGATACTAGATGGATTTTCAGTCAGAGATACTTTTGTTCACTATACTTTGTGTCCAGAGGACATCATATTGTAATGCTGCAAACGCCCACGCACAACACTGCAGAAACTTCTGATGGAGTTGTCCGGCAGACTATTCACTGCACCTTCTCTCTGCTTTTGTTGAAATTCAGCGTGAAAGAATTTGGAGCCTCAAGAGACCGAAATACTAGACAATGCAATGTATGCATACCTGTATATACAATGCACGGTTCATTGTTAGCCAGTTAATATATGATATTTTTTTGGCTGTTTTCTGAGATGCAGTACCTGAGATCTCTGTTGTCCGGACTGGACCAGGAAGACCACAGAGTCTCCAGCCCTGCGGATGGCCTCCACCGCCTGCTCATGGCTGGCATCTGTCAGGTCCACACCACACACCTTGGCCAAGTCAACACACAGAGCAAACACTGGACAGTAAGGGAGATTCATAAATCACAAAGTGGGCTTTATTAGTTTGTATGAAGAGTATGTCGCCTTCACGTTTTTAAAATTCTGTTTCTGTTATATTTGCAAAGCTTCTGTGTGTATAGCATGGAGTGGAGTGTACTTGTATTTCATTGTGCAGTCCTGTATTGTAAAATGATGATAAAGCTGAACCTTGGACCAACAGTAGATAACAGGTTGGAGTGAACAACATTTTTTGGTTATTTGGCAATTTTTCATTGCTTTATCATATTATAATCAAATCATCATTTTTCAATACTACAGGACACACACATGCTATAACACACACACACAGTATATAGTATAAAGTATCAACACATGCTCAGGCGACAAACACAAACAATCTCCTTTTCACCACTTTTCAGTCTCTCTGCCACTCAGAGACTCTCAAACAGTAAAGACAGCCACAAACAAACAAACAAACACACACAAACACACACACACAGATTTGTGTTTCCATCACTTCAGAGGACATTACATTGACTTATTCATTTCCCGGAGACTCACCCTAACTACTACTTGCTTAACCCTAACCCTTACTCTAACCTTAATCCAAGTCTTCACCCTAAAATTTATGATTTGCATGATGGGGAATTGTATTTTGTCCCCATGTGGACACACAAGTCCTCACAAAACAGATTTATGTCCCCACAACATGAGCAATACATGGACCACACATGCACATTAACACACACTCTTGTTTCCTGCAATTTCAGTGTCTCCTTCTCTGTCTCTCAATATACACACAGTCAGGCACACACACACACACACACACACACACACACACACACACACACACACACTCTAGTATCCTGTCTCCAGTCCGGAGGGTGCCATTATGTGCTGCCGGGCTGTCGGGACTGATGTGCTTGATGAAGACTCCCCTCATCATCTCTCCACTGCTCAGTCTCCGGCCCATGCCTCTGCCTCCCATTATGCTGATGCCCAGGGACTGGCCTGGCGCTCGAGTCAGCCGCACACTGGAACACAAAAGCAGGATACAAGGAACATCCTGTAGAGCTGAAAATCCTTCTTACAGTATGGGTGCAGCGATGATGAATTCACATCTTCTGTATGCCTGATGAGGACCTACTTGGTTTGAAACACTACAGTAAAAAAATGCACAAGAAGGAGACTTAATCCAATGGGTGCCTTTTTTTTCCCTTTCAGTCTCCCTCTATCCACTGCTTAGGGCTCTGGATAGAGTTTCAGAGATTAAGTCAAAACAATAGAATATTATACCTGCCAGGGAGAGACGCACAAAAGCTGGTCTTTGCATGCAGCACAGCTTATGTGATTTATCGGAGCGGGATGCAGCCATAAATGCGATAAATACAGGTTGTGAAAGTAGTCGCTCTCTCTGGGCCTAAGAAATATGAGCATGTTGAGTCTGGGCTGTGCTGCTCTCACCCCGCTGTGAACATAACCTGAGCACACTAGGATTTCGCTAAGCCCTCTCTGGCAGGGAGAGGATAAAGGGCATCATGGGCAGAGATTTGGGAGAAAAAAAGAATCTGAATAGAATCTAATGACAAAAAGGGCATTGTTACTTACATCACTGACTCACTAACCTCCTAGGTTGATCCCATATCACTGTGGTATGAGAGTGAATCTCCTCTTCTCCCTCCTCTTTACCGTCCACCTTTATCTCCACCTCCAGCTTAGGTGCTTTCCCATCTGTGCTGCTCTTCTCCTCCACACTCCCTCCATCTTCTTTTCCTTCCTCCTTCTTCTTGTGAGGTAGAGGTTTTGGAATCTGCCAACTGATGGGGAGAAAAAGAGTTGGTGTCATTTTCCTCAACAGGTAACTCTGGACGTAAAATGTTCATTTTTCATCACTCAATTTCATATTATTCAAAATATTACCTATTCAAAACTAAGATGCATGCAGTTAATAATACTGCAAGTGATCAAACAGCATTTTGTGGAGGGCTGCAACAATCGATAAGTCAACTTGCAGAAAATTACTCGCTGCTAATGTTTTTAATTGATTAATCGTTTCACATTCTTTCGTTGCAGCCTCTCAGATGTGAGGATTTGGCACTTTTCGGTTTTATGTCGCTGGAAATTTGATGTTGGTCGTAAAAAAAAAAAGGGCATTTGAAATCATCACTTCAAGCAATGGAAAATTGTGACAAGCATTTTTCCCAACATTCATCGATCCAAGAAACAATCTAGAGTATATATCAATCTTTAGTTCTCTCTCGAGTGTTCAATAAATACAATTCGACTAGATCATGCTAGCAGAATTGCTGAGGATAACAAGGTATCTTGGTGTGCTTTGTTATTTTTTCATGTCCTGACACACTATGACACACCGGCAATAGAGACCAATATTGGCGGGCACTGAGAAGAAACACTGCTTTAGGCGCAAATAGCCCTGAAAAAACACATTTTCTGCCAGCGAGGGCACAGTAAGGTAGTGTCTTTATGTGTGTGTGTGTGTGTGAGTGAGAGTGTTAACAGATACATATACAGTATCTCTACACTGTATATAAGCGTGTGTAGAAGAAAGAGGTAGAGAAGGAGAGAATTTTTCATGAATATATTTAATGGTGGAGGGCTGTAATAAGCCCGTGGAGGTGAGTGATAGTGGTGCTATCGGCGCAGCAGGAGCCTATAGCCAGTTAAGTTACAGAAGAGGGCAGAACAAATGGTTCCACCAGGGCTGAAAGAGAGCAGCCAGGAGAGGGGGATAGGACCGAGGCTGGGAGGAGAGGGAAAATGAGGTAAAGAGAAAAAGACCAGAGGAAGATGACTGAGGGAGAGAGAGATGAGAGACGGATGTAGACACAAAGAGTCAAGAGAGAAGTCTAGCAGGGAGCAAGAGAGAGGGAGAGAGAGAGAGACAAAGACAATGCATTGAAAGATAAGAGCGAAGAAAAGGCTGCAGAGAGAAATTGGAGTGAGCGAGGGAGGAGAAAGGCAGAGGCACGAAGATGGAGCGAAAGCAGGGACAGACAGAAGCGAAACAATTCATTTTCGCTGACAGTCAGCACTGAGATCCATAAGCGAACAGCTAAATATAACTCAGAGATTCAACATTCAGAGAAGCTTTTGCCTTTTACCAGAGAGAAGAATGGAGATGGGAAAATATGGACTGGAGGAGAGTCACGCTGAGCTGGTTGCACGCTGAAACACATTGTTTCCTCATGGATACGCTTAATTAAAGTGTCAGATAATAACGGAGATCATTAGTATGACTTAAGCTGCTGGGTAACTGAAATGTGTGATGTGTTACAGCAATAAAAGCTCCAGCTGCTATCAAAATCAAAAGCCTGAGGACAACATAAGAGAACTCACATCAGACAGAATTTATAGCTATATGATGTCTGAATTCTCTGCAGCAAACATATCAACATGTAATATAGCTGGAGCCTTGAAGTCTAATAAACCCTGAGACAGGTTTATCTTGCACTCTGGGGCCAGAACAGGGATTAGGTGACTATAAATAATAGGCTGAGACCTCTGGATCTTACATTACCTGGAGTCTGGGGCCGGCGTGATGGTGGGGCCCTTGAATGAAGCCGAACTTCTGACTGCTGCTGGCTTTGGAGCTGCAGCTTTAAATGTGACCGAGGCAGAGTGTTTGAGGGTGGATGAAGCTGGAGTCGGAGCCGCGGCTCTGACCGGACCGGGGGATCTGGCCGGGGCAGAGGCGGGTTCTGGAGATGGGTTTGGTGGGGTGGGTGAGGAAGAGGCGCTGTCTGCTGCGATGGACGCCAGAGGGGGTAAACACAGACGAGTGCGGTGCTCGTCCACCTGATGGGCTGGGACATAGGTTATGCTGAGGGGAGGGGAATGTGGGAAAAGAAATGTGGGGTTGGGGTGAAAACATTTTAAATATTAATATCACAAAGTTCTTCCATCACTATGTTTCACAGCTGCACAATTATCTAACTTTCTGCACCAAACAATGACTAATAGGATGGGATGATTGGTCAGATGATGGTTGATAGTGATGAATGGTTTAAAGGAACAGTCTGACATTTTGGAAAATATATTTATTTGCTTTCAAAAAAAGTTTAAAAATGCCAAGTTGTGTTTTTACGGGTGTGTGTATGTGTGTGACTTCTTAGAGACTTCTTCGTGTCACCATGATGTTGAGTGAGATTGGTAGAGATGAGGTGAGATCGTTTCAACTAACTCTCAACAACAAAGCAAATAAGTGTATTTCCCAAAATTCTGAAGCTTTATTCCCTGTATTTGTGTTAGTTTATATCTAAAAAAGATAAAGTCAATCCCATCAGTCAATTTTGAGGGAATCTGGATTTCAGCTTTTCATCATTACACAGTTTTTAACCACAACAAATATGCACCACTAAATAAAAGAGAGGACACCCAAAGCAAAGTTTACAATGCTAAATAATGATTATTTCCTGGAAAACAATCAATAAACAACCACCAACATTTACTGAGGCTGCTGTCTTACATGTCAAATGTCTTTTAAGTGCTCTAAAATTATAGATGTGTCCCACTCCACCAACGTTGCTATAGCAGCTGGTACAAGATGAAAAGAAATACGGGAAAAGAAAGTCTGACTGAATGTATATTTTAACGTCACTAAAAAGATGCAGTTCTGATTCAAAGCAGTTCTAAGAGTTTCTGAAACACAGCATTTATGACAAAAATCATTTATGTTTTGCATAAGCCCGGATCTATCTAAGCTATGGCGTAATAGTTGTCATTTAACTGAAGTGTCAAGGACATCATTAAAGCCCCCCCCCACTCCCACTTCCATTCTTGCGTGACGCTACCAGTAGACATACTGTTTGAATCTGCTGAAAGAGCCAATTTCTCTGTTCCGCTCATGGTGGCAGATTGAATATGGAGGTCTTCTGCGCTAAGCTGTTGTGACTGAGCCATGTGGACAGGCTGTCTTGTCTCAACAGAGGCAGTTTGATAGTGACAAGCCCTCACCCTTCTATGTCTGTCTTATTCTGAGGCTGCCAAAGCAACTCATCTGCCTCCACTCTCTGTTAGTTTGTCTGCAGTGCTGTCAGGAGGAGGCAGTGTGCGAGCATGTGTGTGCGCCGGTGAGTGTTTTTGTGTGTGTGTTCATCTGCGTGTGTATTGTGTGTGTGCATCCATGAGAGGCTCTTTAAAACGCTCTTTTATTCAGAAGCGCACTGTTCAAGGTGAGATGAGTGATGAATTATTCAGAGATATTTCCCATCGCAGGAAAAAGGTGTTTTTGGAGGTTAGACCATTGAAAGGCTGTGTATGTGTGTGTGTACGTGTGTGTATGTGTGTGTGTGTTAGTGTGCGTATGTGTGTGCCTGTAAAAGCAAGAGAGGGAGAAAGAGACAGAGCGGTTGAGAGAGAGTGAGTGGGTGTTTTGCAGGGCAGCGGGGTGGTGGAGGTGGGGCACATCTCCAATCAGCCAAACAAGCATTGTCAATGTGGAGCCATAACTGCTGATGTTAGAACAAGTAATAATTTACCCAATTTCCCCTCCGGCAATCTTTAAAATTTCATCATCTAATCTAATTTAACATGACTGCAGCGCCTCCGTCAACTATGACTGCGGTGTCAAAAACAAAGTGGTAATGGAGATCCAAAGTGAGACAAGATCATTTATATGTGATGATGCAGTGAAAGGATGTTTGTGACTGCGGAGAGCACATATTTATATTTACGATGTACATATACTCACTCATTCGAGTCACACAGACTGTCAAGATCTGCATGGGCGGATCTAGAAAACGTGAGCAGTATCCAATTACTGATTTTTTTTCAGCTTCCAGTGGTTGATTGTTCTGCGCATTCTCAAAGGAGCTTTCTACGTTCTCTCTAAACTAAGAACTCTGGCTTTTCTCGTTTGTCAAGCTAAGACATGTTTGAACTGTGACATGAGGGAAAGTGCATATGCATGTAATATAAATACGTACTCCTAAATAACTGAGCGCAGTCTGTTTTAAATGTGCCACCCATGTATCCTACCTAAATGGGCCGGGCCTTGTTTTGTGTCATAAGTTATGGCCCCTATATGTTATGTGTTACACTGTCAGCTACATTATAACCTACACAATTAATGTTTATGAGGTAGTAAGCTCTGTTAAAAGGCACAGCAACACCGTATGGTTACATTTGAGTGATCTGTTGTTGTACATTTTTTAAGATAACAAGTGGAGCTCAAAGTGGATTCTATACAGAATTAAGGACGAGGACATCATTGAAACATGTGTTGTTCATTTTAAAAAAATACAAATTAATATGTCAATATCTGGTGATCTCATCTGGTGCATTTGGCAGTTTGGCAGTCACTTCCTGCGATTGAGTCAAGACTGGCTTGACTGATTTCTCAAGACACAAATAGATATGGGACCTAAACATGAAACAAATATTTTGAAGGGCAGATTCTGGCCCCTGTCATGATGAAGTCACGATTCCAGATACTGAAGCTCTGGTCATGGTCATGATGTAAAGTTTTGTACTTCCATATAATAAAAGTGAATTTTGTGATTTTCTTTTGTGCCACACAGTTGTTTTAAGTTGTTTAATTTGATTAGACCTCTTCTGAGGACTGTGTGGGCATGTGACAGACTGTGCTTGATCCAAATCTCTCTGACCCTCCTATTAGTTTTATCCCACCTACAATGCTTCATTAGGGACGGAGAGTCACACCTTTATCATTTGGCCAGGTGATGTAAATCCAACATACCTGTGCCCAACTTCAGCCTGAGCAGATGTCTCATTAGAGAGAATAAGTGAAAACACCTGTCTGGGTGTGCAGGGTCTTTTTCACAGAAGACATTTTGGATGTGTCACAGGAGGAAAAGCACAGGTGTAAAATTAATGATGGCTGAATTCCATTTAGCTGCTTTGTTTTCAGGGTCCTGACATTGTCCGTGCTGGCTCACACTGTCACGACTTACTGGGACACTAGATTGAGGCCGTTGTTAATGTTATTAGTGACACCTGTGCTTTTCCTCCCGTGACAAGTCAAAATGTCTGCTGTGTACAAGGCCTAGAAAATGCACTGCGTAATAATTCTGTTAACATGAAGTTTTCTGTTTTGTCCTGCTTTGGCCAAAATTAGCACACATTTAGTGCTGTGACTGCAGCCCACTTGATGATGCTGAAGCCATTCTCCAAAGCAATTAAGGAATATGAAGATTCAAGCAGCACTTGAGCCAATGTAAAGAGGATGACGCACACAGTGTTGCACTTCCAGCTGCCCTGTGCTTTTTGATACAGGTTGAGGATTATTGAGAACAGGTGATCCAGGCGGAGCTCAGTGATGCAGAGTGAGAAAACTTTCATAAAATCATGTGAGCTACACCCAGATGCAACAGAACGAACCACCTAGTGTTTTTCAGCTCTCTACATACTGTAATGCTGTCGGACAGTGACTGGCTCCTCACCTCATCTCTGGCCCTATGACAGAGTGTCTGCGGAGCATGGCCCTGGCCCTGGCGTTGGTCAGGTTGGAGGTAGGTTCTCCGTTGATGGCCAAGATGGCATCCCCAACCCCCAGCCTGCCATCCTGGCTAACAGAGCCCCCCTGGACCACGCTGCGCACCAGCATGCCTGAGCCGTCCTTGATAGCACTCACCGACATCCCTGCCAACACGCACACACGCACACAGACACACACACACGAGCACAGGTGAGCGGAGGGTTGGCTAAGGCTGCTTTGAACGCATGCCAAACAGACAGTCGCACAAACAAACACCTGACAGTGGCATAATCAGCATAATCAAGACAGACACTAGGCAGATTAGCACACAAACATGGCTACACATGCTTGACATTTACACAGCATCCTCCTTCACAGTCACACCAGCATAAGGTGCACAAACACAATCACACACACTCGCAGCCACATAGGGCACAGGGCACAGGTGACCCGAGGGGTAACACATGCCAGTCACACAAACACCTGACTTTGGCATTATCAAATTGGATGCTAGGCGGATTACACAAACACTTCATTAATGCAAACAGGCAGAAGCAGGTAAATCAGGCATCACACACACACACACACACACGCACACGTCAGGCACACATACACACACACTGCAGACAGGGAAGGCCACAACAAATTAGGAAGTCTAGTCTACGGCGCTTGCTATCTAATAGAGGACTATGCACTTCCACAACACTATGAACGTACATAATTTGAAGTTGGTCAAAGAAATGACTTTGTGCTTATTTTTGATCAAATAAATAGTTTATTGTTTTTGGTATTACATTCAAATTACAATACAATCATAGTGCCTGGAATACAATCGACTGTCGAGATACAATCGAGACACGGCTACTGACGCTGACAAAACAAACAGAAGACACACATTTCAAAGACATGAGAGGAAGTCAGAAGTAACAACGATGAATGTCTCAAAATGCAAAGGTGTTGAATTCCTACACCACAGCAACAGAATACATTTTCTATTACAAAACTCTGCTGCAAAAAACGTTGAATAATCATTTATGGTAAATTTCGCCACATAGAAATTTCCATATGAAAATCTATTTGCTTTGACTTCGACAAAACTTTGTTATGGTACCACAAACTTACAGTAAGTGCAACAAGTTCACACCTTTCAAGAATACCTCTAAATAGGCTGCTTATATTCATGTTTTTAGACGAGCAAGGCAAGAAAAAAGACCTCATTTTAGTCTGTCAAACCTTTTCCTTTAACAACCTGCTCCAAAAAGCCTTACAGTCCAACCATACAATGTACATTCTGTACATGGTAGCAGGCCCCATCTCCAAAAGTGGGCATAAAGTCAGTTATACATTATAGATAAACTTGTACATGGCACCTAATAACAGGAAGAGTGTAACGTAGTACAAATAAATAATGTACTACAATACTATTGCTCATAAAAAATCCCCACTATTCAGATGCAGACCATAACTCTGCCCGAGCTGAAGCTTTTGCTTAAAATTCAAACATATAAATTAACCAAAAACACAGAAATCTGTAAAGCCTCGAGAAAACCACGCTACATTAAATATCTCAGCAAGAAGACCTACAATATTTTAAACAGATGAAAACCAAAGAACGCAGTGACACACAGACTGTAGGTTATGACCTTGATTTTCTCTACCTAAGAACATTTACATAATTTTAAACTTTCACACACACACAAGTAGTGCAGTGCCTTATTAGAGCGTGCTGCCAGAATACAAATCAGGTTGTTCCCTTGTGCTTTGCATTGTGCCCTTAGATGAAAGTGCAGGAGCTCCTTACACCCTGTTGTTTCCTCCCTGTCATGTTTGAACAGCCAAACATTGGACTTGCTCTTGAAGCAGTAAAGACAATGAACTCTCAACACTGGAGTATAAAAACAAATATACTTAGATCAACACATAAATTAATATATACTCTTTGGTTTTAATATAACTTCTTGAAATGATTTCATATTACTTTGACCCCCGTACTAGCCTCTCGGACAAATACACACACATACACAACACAAACACACACACACATGGTAATGATCTCCTCTCTCAGGTTTGAGGAGCACATCACTTTACCACTCCTCTTCGGGGCAGTCGTCATCACCACCGCCTATTAGCGTCATTATCGCCATGCCGGCGACGTACACACACCAAGACACCATGACCATGAGAAAGACGGAGAACATACCAAGGCTACGGCTGCCCCGGACAACAGTGATTGTCCTCTCAAAGCTGGTGCGGGGGGGCAGAGGCGGCACTTGCTGCCTATCGGCGTCTTCCATGATGCCGAAACGGTGACGCAGCTGGTTTTCCTACGAGAGGGCGAAAGAAGAAGACGTGAGTGAGTAAACGACAAATACATAAAGCAAGAGACTGAAGTCGTGGCGCTAGAGGGAAAGTCAACACATTTATTAGAAATGATCCTGGGACCTTGAAAACCTGTAGAACGTTTCATGACAATCCATCTGATAGTTGTCGAGATATTTCGCTCGGAACCACAAATGTGAACCTCATGAAGCACTTCATCCAATATTTGTTGAGATATTTGTATAGATAGACTAAATACTCAAGCATGGTGTTTGGTGAACAAATAAATAGGGCTATATTGGAGAAGCAATATTGGTGGACAGTTGCAGATTTCCCACAACAGAGGCTTTGGTGCACAATTTATGGAGTAAAAAAAAAATCTACATTACAAAGATAACGTGGCACTAAACTACTATCATCACAACCAATCAGGTTCCCGTGACACAAAAATGACTTCAAACAACTATTAATCCTCCGAGGTGAAGGCCTTTGGAGTAATTGTGAAATGTAAAACATGCAGGAAGGTAGACTTCTTGGGTCCCCCCGGGCACTTCCCAAAGAAAAAGGGCAAAGAGGAGATTGTCTTTGAACCTTCACAGAAAGTACAAGCTCTGAAGAAGTGAACTTCTGAAGCTACCTTTGCAACAAGCCCGTCTTTGATGAGAACACACTGACACTTGCTGCTCTGATGCTCTTTGTGAGTGTGTACGTGTGGGAGACACCGAGGCAGCGCTGTATGTCCTTGTGCTACACCGGGTGCCAATGTCGTGCAGGCAGTAAGCACTTTTCATTGAGAGGCAATTGTTAGTAATTAAGCAAAAGCGAGAACAAAAGGCTGCCTCAATAGGACCGAGTCGAGGCCACAATGGAGGAACAAGACTTTGACACTGAGCACTTTCTCTATACCTGACCCAGTGATACTGATACAGCCGGCTCTAAGCCTCCCACTATAGGACGTGAGCAGAGAGAGCAGACGCTGTCACAGTAATCTCATTTAGAGCAGCTAAAATGGCTACCCACAGAATCTCAGGTTTGCATGGCAATGAGCAATGTTTCCTTCAGACTGCCGCGGCGTTACTGTAACTGTCACTGCGAAGATGTTTCCCGCTGAGTCGAAAGCATCAAGCAAATACGAATTTACAAGAAGCCCATTAGATGACTGTGCATGATTATACGACATACAAATGAGTTTCTGTTTATGAACGCTTTTTAAGTGCATTTCAACAAGGACCGTGGCAATTCTATTTATTGCAGATGTATTTTCTGCACAGAAAATTGGTGCTATAAAAAAACTTGTAAATGTGAGAGACAAACAAACTTCTCTTTACTCTGTGGACCAACTGTTTTTCTGACCACAAATGCTAAAAAGTGATCAGGAAGTATGCACTGATGTTGATGACATACCGTCGTAGTGTAACGCGACTGGACGATGCTGTTGTCCTCAGAGTTGTAAGTGTAGGTGTTGGCCTCCCCTGCCTCAGCTAGCAGGCTGACCTGAGTATGGCTGTCAGTGTCATCACAGGAAGCCCGCGTGCTCCTCTCCGAGATGGGCGTTAGGCCGCCGCACAGCTCCAGCTGAGAATAGGAAAAATGTGAAATTAAGAAGTTTGCAAAATAAAATTGTGTTTAAAGTGAAGCAGGCAAGCAAACAGGCTGAAGAAGGTGACTGTAAATTAGACACCCTCTTCTCCTCTCCCCCTCTCTCTCCATCTGTAGTGTGGTTGAGCATTGTGTTCATCTCTCAGCTGCATTAAATATTCAGACGGCCTGTAACTGGATTCTCTGTTCCTTGTTACTAAGCCACAGTCCACAACAAAATGGAGAAGGAATACTGTACTGTCCAGAAAAACATGCATTTAAGTAATTGGCTTGCATATAAACATAAACGTTTTTTTTTATGAGTTCATTAATATGAAATAGCAATTTTATGAAATCCAAAAAAAAAATCCACTTTCGAATCAATGGGTACATGCACTATGTATGTAATTAGTACATTTCTGAACAAATTTCCTAAACGTGTGTAGTGTTAGGCAACACGGTATTTTCTGTATGATAAGAGCTGCAACAATTACTTGATTATTCAATTAATTAATCGTTTGAGTGATTTTTCAATGTCAAACATTTGCTGGTTCCAGCTTCTTAAATGTGAGGATTTGCAGCTTTTCTTCGCCATTTATGATAGTAAATGTAGGTTTTGGACTGTTGGTTGGACAATTTGACGATATCACTTTGGGCTCTGGGAAATTATGATGAGCATTTTTTACATTTTTTTGGCAAGTTATAAACTAAACGATTAATTGATTAATCAAGAAAATAATAATACTATTTTGTTTACCATCAGAGACTTTGTCAAACAATTTATAACATCCTTACGTACCGGTAGTGGTTTGGCAACTCCAATGCGGACAGGGCCGTAGCCGGTGGACTTCAGGATGTGCACGGCATAATCCAGGCTGGAGCCTTCCAAGTCAGTTTCATTAACGAACATGAGGCGATCACCGGGCAGCAGGCGACCATCTCGATCCGCTACACCTCCAGGCACCAAGGAGCGGATTACCAGAACTGTCTTAGCGGCGTCTTCTGGATCCTAGAGTTAGACATAAGGACGGAGAGGATGAAAATTTGAGACAAGTTAGATACATTGTGAATTAAAAGGGAAGCTGAATGCAGGTAAACAACAGAATAAAAGAAGAATTGTTTAGTACAAACTAACAACAGAAAGAGCACATTCCAGTCTCAAGGGTTTAACTCACAAATATGTGTTTCTCTATCTTTATTTGTTGGTGTTCACCCTATACAAGCTGACACTGATATTCTTAGACTGCAGCCTATTCCCGTCTGTTCTATTTGTGGAAAGGCTCAGGGGCACGTCTCTGACCTGGTAGTCCAGGATACTGAAGCCCAGTCCCGACTCGCCTTTCTCCAGCTCGACCACCTGAGCCTCCCTCTCCCACATGGCCAGAGGAGGTGACATGGGGGGCACGCCACGCTTGGTGATGTCCTCAGCCGTAGGACAGGGGATGACACAGCCCTGGTCCAACTGGGACGAGCAGAGAGGAGAGAGAGGACACGGGAAAGGAGGATGATTTACAAAAGAAGTGGCATTTTTAAGAGGATGTGGAACGATTGTAAGGTGGTTTATCCTTTATCCTTTCATCAGTGTGTGCCTTCACCTTGTCGTTGAACTCAGCCAGCAGCTCTTTCAGAGTGAGACGGACGTCATCGTCGTCTTCCTCATCACTGTCAGGAATTACAGGGGGGACGATGCGAGAGCACACCAGGCAAACACGCATCGGCAGCTCCTTCAGAATATTGACCACCTCCTTATGTGTCTCTCCAATGAGGGGGATCCCATTGACCTGCCAGGAAGATACACACACATATATATATATAGTATTTTATTTTGCTTTGGAAAAATAGCTTTTGAAAAATACCTGATATTATTGTACATTTACGTCTGTCTATCTCTTATTCTATAACTGTGTGTGTGTGTGTGAGTGTTCATGGCTAAAACAGCCGAGCTAAAATTTGATATTTTTAGTGATACTTCAGTTTCGGGTATCGTGGAGCAATTAGTGGCCAGAGTACATCAAGCCACAGAAAGAACAATTAAAGCTGAAAGCGCTAACCACGTGAGGCTCATTTAAAAACGTCGATGAACAATGGCTCTGCTGCGCCGATGTCGTCTGGAGGAGATCAAAGGGTTGAGCTGCAACACAGATGTTGGTCTTGCAATCGAAAACTACTGCAGTGTTTTCTGTTTTGTGAGCAAAGCCGCAGAATACTGTCCAAGAGTTTGGTAGACTGCTCATCATGATGAGTGATACGTGTGGGTGCGTGAACTCACCCAGTGGAGAGGGAGGAGGGCAATCTCTCCCCCCTATAGTACAAGCATAAATGCACAGAGGCACACATACTCACACCCACCTTCTTAACTATGACTATATTTTTGCTGCCTTAAGAGAAAAAGCTGCATACTGTATTTGAAATTGTGTGGTGTTTATTGAAAAGCGCAAACTATATTGTACGGTTCAAGGTTTAAGTAAAGATTAGTACAGTGAGAAACTCCCACACAGATCATATCTTATTCCACTTTATATGATCTCATATCTTTATCAAAGGGTGAACTGCAGAGCAATTGGCTGAAAGGATGAGTATCAGTCGGTTACCTCCAATATCTGATCTCCGGTGAAGATCTTGCCACTTTGGCCAACGGGCCCCTCAGGCAAGACGGAGCACAGGTAGTGGTGTCCAGCCCGAGCCTCCAGACTGATGCCGAGACCACTTGTCTCACCGAAACGCTCCAGATGACACACCTGAGAGAGTGATGAAAGAGGAGCGGCGGGACAAAGTGGCAAAGTGAAGTAAGTGGGTAATTACAAACCTGATTCCATAACATGTAGGACGCTGTGTAAAACATTGATAAAACTATGATAATTTGCCAATCATTTTTCACAGATGCTCAATTGAAAACAGCACAAAGACAATATGTTAATGTTTGACCTCATCAGCTTCATTGATTTTTGTAAATATCTGCTTGTTCTGAATTTGATGGCAGCCACATGTTTCAAACAAGTTGGGACAGGAGCAACAAAAGACTGTGGAAGTTGTGGACTGATCCAAAAACACCTGTTTGGATCATTCCACAGGTAAACAGGTTGATTGGTAACAGGTGATAGTATCATGATTGGGTATGAAAGGTTCATCCTGGAAAGACTCAGTGTTGTACAGTGATAAAGCATTTAGATACATACAATACAAATATTTTTAGATTATGTTATATTAAATGCTTATCTTCATTACAGAGAGACGTACAATAACTTCATATCGAGGGCCGACTGCACGCTGCCACCTCTTCCTCAGGTCTTCTTCCTCGGCTGGCGTCAGTTTCACGCCTGTTGAATGAGCATACACACACAAAGACAATAACCATCTTGTCACACACACACACACACACACATGCACACAGAAACAAACACACATCCCCATTCACATTGTTCCTAGCCCGAGATGATCCAATCAATAAAGAATTGGATCCTATATGAAAACATTGCCTTGTCGGTTTTATAGAGAGGGAACAACATAATTCTACTTGTGGCAGAGCAGGATGTCAACTACAGCCTCTCAGTCAGGCACAAAGACACACACACACACATGCACACGCGCCCCCACACTACAGGCACACATTCATGCATATTCACACCCACCATCTTGATGATTTCCTGGCAAACTAATGTTTTCTCGTTCATCTATTAAAGCCTCACAGCAATCAGGGCTTATTTGGCTGCGCTCTCTAATCAAGCCCAAAAATCCTTGTCTAAATAAAGCCATATATGCAGGCGGGGCAAGAGACAAATCATCTGGAATGAGCTGAATGAGTTGGATAAACACATGACTGCACAACACTATAAATAGACTCCCATCAAAGAGCATGCTTCGCTGCCACATTGCTGTTCCCTGAGCCCAATCAGCATATCAGACTAAGTCCCATGATCCAGTTCCAGACTGCAGTGCAGTATGGGAAGGCGAGCTTACCATTTCTGGAATCGTGTCGGGGTCGTCTGTTGGCGTATGCTGCTCGCCGGGAGATTTCACGCAGCGAGCAGATTCCTGGGAGATGGGAAAACACGTTTGAGCACACATGCACAAAAACACACTTGAGTTAAAAAAAAAGAAAAAGATAATGAGTACAAAATCCCAGCAAGCATTTGAGAAATGAGAAAATGCCTCAAGAGTTCCAGAGCACCAAAATATGTTTTAGTTCTAGTTTAAAGAGATTTCAGAAAGTTCATTTGGTTATGATTTAACCAGACAGTGCAGGCAGCACCTGTGGTTGGTTAAGTGTATAATTATTTTAAGTTAGTTTATATTGTCAAATCACATGTTCTTCATTTGCTCAGTTACTTCAAAGGTGATCCTCTCATGATACCGCTGAGCCAACATATTCCCCTCTCTCAGCACAAAGCACCTGTTTCTTGAATCTTGTTGAGGCCCACTCTGTAGGGATTGCCCTCGTGGAAGCTGTGGGAGTGTCGGAGGGGCTGCAGGGGAGGAACAGGAGGCAGGATGTGACTCAGACGGACAGCCTTCCTCAGCAACCTCAGTCTGACCAGGGGACCTGTCCTCCTCAGCACCTCCATGGCACGCTGCTCGCTGCAGCCCTGCAGACTCACCCCGTCCACCTGAGGGAGATGTAAAAGCAGCGAGCAGGGAAAAGAGCCAGGATGAAAGCAGAGGTATGATGGAGGCAGAAGCACTTTTTGTGGATGGAGTGGATGGTGTGGAGGTACAGCAAGTGCAAGTAATTTAAAATAAAAATAGTGCAAAGAGAGGTAAAAACAAGATATGTTGAAGAGATGGATGGGAGTGAATGTAAAACTAAAGCGAATTCCCCTTCATCAGCTAAAAAAAAGACCCTAATTGATGTGTATGGAACTACTAAAAGCTGCAAACTGTGCATATTTGGAGATGCTGAAATCTTTTAGATTCAGCAGAGAATATACTGAAGAAAACAAAGTTGTCAGGGACCGCAATAAAAAAAAAGCCATCTGTTGTGTTTTTCTGTGGAACTCACAGATAAGATGATGTCTCCAATGTGGATGCGTCCATCTTGATCGACAGTGCTGCCTTTCACGATGCTCTTCACTATCACACCAGCGCTGTAGACTGTGGAGAGCAACATAAATGAAAGGAAAAAAAATCGATAATGCAAATGTAGCTCTAAACCCACACATAATCAATAATGCCTTACAATTAGGAGGCATTACTCATAATTTTGTTATTTTAGTTTATTTCCACCAACTTAGCTTGGAAAATGATAATTAGCTCATTTTTCACATATTCAAACTTGGTAGATACTATTACCTGAGTTTAGGTCACCTATGTAGCTGGAAATGGTGAATCCCAGGCCGCGACTGTTTTTAGTGAACTGCACACTGAACTCATAGTCATCATTCAAGTCATTGAGCTGGAAAGAAACACAGACAGAAAAATCCAATGCACAGCTTTTGGTCCTTGGGTTAAGAATGATGTATTACACATTTAATGTCACTGATTAGCCAATTAATTTATATAAAACTTTGCATTTGACGGTAATTATGTGCTCACACACATAGACAGACACACACACACACACACACACACACACTTGTTGTCCAAGCTGCCCTGGCTGAGGACAGGAGAGGAAAGGTGGTTGTCCTTGGTAACATCCCTGGCGATGAGCAGTTTCACCTTGCTACCAGCATTTCTCAGTACCTGGGCCAGGTGGTCATTTGTGAAGCGGTGAAAAGTGATGGTGCGTGACAGTTAATAAATAAATAACATAAAAAGTGACCGCTGCCCTGAAAAGACAGTAGATTAGCACCATTTGGGACTGTCTCATCAACTCTGTGGGAAACAGTCCCGGATGGTTCTGTAGGAAAACTCAGGGAAGTGGCTGTGTGCTGCTCTTCAACGGAGGTGGTGCATTTGCCAAGTCAACTAGTTCGTCTTCATCCTTGAAGTCTTTTCTCTGACTGAAAAATATTGTCGGAAAACACTTCTGCTAAAGCACAAATCTCACTTTTGTATTCTTGGTCCAAGTTAGTTTTTTGAGACCAAAGGCCACTAAACACCCACTGATACTCGAGAGCTGGTGAGAACCGCAGGTGCAGTGGGTGTTTTTTACCACAATGGCCACAAGGGGCAACAATAAGCCCGTTCTACACTCAAAAACAAACTTCAACGAGCGACGCAAAGGTGAGATTTATGCTTTATCGAGGGCTTTTAAACAGAATTCTTACAAAAGAAAAGACTTCAAAAGCTTCCCCAAACTTTTCAACAGAACTAGCAGTAGATACACACAGTTGGGTTAGACTGAGACTTAGCTTTTATTTAAACATCAATTAGTATACAGAGAGCATTATCACTACAGACAAAGACAGAAAAAGCTTCAGCTCACCATCTACTTTAATACATTTTTATAATGTAATTCTATGACGATACCTCACCTGTGCCACCTGCTCACTGTTCATTCCCGCCAGATCCGTGTCTCCGATGCGCAGGATTTGATCTCCGCTACGCAGGCGCTTGTCCTGAGGAGCCCGACAACAACAAAACATTTAGTGCAAACTGTTCTGAAGACATTCCTCAGAGAAAAAAAAACTTCACTTAAATGAACATTTCAGTATGCTGTTTGTTCTAAGATTTCACTCATTAATAAGGAAGGCTTCGATTGAGATTTTAGCGAATACATTTATTCACTTCCTCGTTGAGAGTTAGATGAGAAGAGTGACACCGCTCTCGTGTCCATCCGTTAAATATGAAGCCACGGACAGGAGACAGTTAGTTAAGCTTACATTAGCTTCCTGTGGTTTTCTTGTCACTGTCAACCAGCAAAGACTCCAAATAATAGAAATAGTCCACCATTTAAAACACAATTTCTTGTTTCTACTCTTCAATTTTTGTATTAAATAAATGAGATATGACATGTTAACTAGTGAGCTTAGAGGTGCTGATAGGGGCATTTTTGTTTTTTATTAGGGGGCATTTTTGTACTGTTGGACAGAGCCAGGTTTGCTGTCCTGTCTCCTCCAGCCCCCCCCTTGGCTTCCAGTCTTCAAACTAAGTCGGACTAATCAACTCCTGGCACGACAGCGGTATCGATCTTCTCATCTAACTCTCGCCAAGAAAGTAAAAAAAAAAGCTGGCTGATAACTGGCTGTTCAAGGTTTGGCTATGTGATTGATTGGCAGGTGGATTTACCTGTCCGGCAGCTCCACCAGGAAGGATGGTCTTGACCATGACTCCTGTGCTCCGGCCTCCTATGATGCCAAAGCCAAGGCCCTTCCCATCATTGATGAGCTCTATCATCTCCACATGACGCCTCTGACATGGCACAGGTTAGAAGAAAAGGGAGGAAAGGGAGAGAGGAAGAGAGAAAATCTGTTGTAATTACACTGGTAAAAGCTGTACTACAGTAAATGTGTGTGTGATTCATCTACATCCACAGACTCACATTCACCAGCTCTACAGCAACACCTCACATGTAATCTCACTGTACCTCATGAGCAATAGCAGACAGATTCCTGCCCATCGACATGGTGCGGGAGATCCGAGGGGGGGTGCAGTACTGAAAGATAAATGTCACGTGTAAAACTAAAGCAAACCTGAAGTGACATCAAGTTAGCTGAGCCGCCTCTTACGATCAACTGAAACCCTCAGACCATATCCAACTGTGCTTGAGTTTTATAACGTAATGTAATAATCTCAAATGTAAAATGTGACATTTAGGAACGATGGTGTGTGTCGTTTTACAATTGAAAGACAAAAAATATTTGGTTGGTTCATGGAAGAATAAATTGCTATTACTAAACTCCCCCTAACTATCTCTCATTTACGATGGATATTTTACGTACCTGCGATTCAGTGTGAATGCAGTTGTCCTGGTAAATGTCGGAGAAGGACAGATCCTGCGAGCCCAGAGAGGAGATGCTGCCGTCCCTGTGGATGGATCTGGCAGTGCTGGGCCTTCGGTTCTCCATGGCCCACGTGTAGGAGTCGCTGTGGCTCAGGCCCCGCGGCATGCCCTGGCAGGGGCCGCAGTTCATGGACACAGACTTGGAAATGCCTTTCCCCTGGTAGGACTGAGATAGCAACAAGGGATGATGGGATAGATAGGACACATGGAGAGAGGGGAAGAAGTGTAAAAATGGAGAGGGTGCGAGTAAAAAAGATGGATTGGGTGGGACGGAGAGAGAATGGATGAGTGAGAGAAGAAGTGAGGGAAGGGAGGAAGAAAGACGGGGATGGAAATGGATGAAGGAGATAAAGAGATGGGGAAATGGATTGATAGAGAGGTGGAGGCATTAATTGAAAGAAGGAGATATGAGGAAGAGAGGAATAGGATGAGGGTGAGGGAGTGATGGAGGGAAACAGAACGGATTAAGAAATTGAGGAAAGGAGGGCATTGTGAGACAATGAAGAAAGATGTGGGAGGGTGAAACGGGGAGGGAGGGTAAATGTGTGTTAGCCGAAAGAGAAAAAAAAGGGTACAGAAAGATAGCTTTAAAATGGAGCAGAGAGGGAAAGGATAGGAGAGCAGGCACACGAGGATCTGAGATAAAGGCTTCTGTTCAATACCACATAACCACAAAACTGCTCCCTTTTGTCTTTTAGGTTTTCTGCTCCAAGTTTAAAAGGAAGTTTCAGAAGATCCTTATTTCTGATCTGTATGCCGTTCCATTCGAACAACTTTAGCACCTGTTGAAATAGCTGTAGTAGAATAAAAAAAGAGAACACTATCAAAATACTAATAAGCAGCGCTCCTTTGATTTGCACCTATATTCTCAGGGCTATATATAAAACCTGTGTATTTTCATAAGAAACAAGAATTTGAGCTACTAAAAACTGTGCCGGCGTCTGTTCCGATAAAAATCCAGAAGCCTTTGACATAATCCAGTGCCGTGTTTCCTGGAATGCAGAGATGCCAAATGGCTACAGGCTCAGGCAGCACAAAGCTAATGTAATAATGCTTGTGTTTGTAGATCTGTGGTGCTTATAGCATTAGCCTATTACAGTACGCCACAACAGACAATTACAAAGCCCTGATGATTACCGCTGACAAGCAAGTTAAATACCTTGATGGTGCCACAAATGTCATACACCAACTATACATGTGTGGGATACGATGAGGCGGATATGTGTGAATAAACATTGCTTGGTGGCATATTGTACATCAGCCAGCAGGACCACATCCCACACACACACACACACACACACACACACACACACACATTAGCTTAAAACTTATAACAATGCTCCAGATGACTTTTGCAAACTCCTCGACATGATATGGAGCCACTTCTTCCTTCCCCTCTCTCTCTCTATCTCTCTCCTGCTCTCCCCCCCTCTCTCTCTTTCTCAGGGCTTTAGTGGTAAGCTTAGGTAAGCTGATTACTCATCCAGTTTGGTTCCTGCATTCAGTATTTTGGGAATGATTCCGGCTCCTTCCCCACTATTCAATATACACCAAACGCCCACACGCTCATGCTCGCTGCACTCATGCTCGCGCTGTACCTTCGCTGGGGGCTTCCGCTGAGCTTGCTGAAAGCTGAGTATATGATGGAACAAGGGACTCTGTAGGACAGTCTTTAGCAGGGAGAGTTTCTCCTGTGTGGGGGCCTCTCCTCTCTCCTTCAGTTTGGCTTGCAGTCTCTCCACAGCCTCCAAGGCACGCTGAGTATCTGCAGAGAAAATGCATATCATTTCTGTCATTCGGATTTCTCCCCCGTTTTGGCTTTGCCGTGTGACCCTTACACAAACTCATACTTTTGATAATAAACTATGAAATGACAATACTTAATAGGGAAAATAAAAGTTTTCTCAAGTCTTGCTAAATGACTTTGTTAAAATATGTCTGTCCTTAGAATCCAGAATCACACCCTGTGTTTTGGAGGCTCGACAGGAAGTGTGTCTGCCTGAGAAAATATCACTGAACCATGGCTGCTCGAGGGTGAGTTCTTTCCCTTCTAAAGTTTTTCGAATGCTGTCATATTTCCTGGCAAAGTTATTAAGTTTCACACTGCTAAAGTTGAGACTCGCTTGTGCCCAAAAACCAAAGCAAAGTGCTGCTTTGTAAGAAAAACTTTATCAAGAAACATTAAAACGGTGCTCAAGAAGGACAGGCAGCACCTAAAAGCAAAGACACCAAGTGAAATGTTACGTCAGGTCATATCGCCCTTGTTTATTTAGTGTGAGCAGCACCTAATGAGCAAAAGCCACAATTGCAGTAATTGTATGTGGCAGAAGGTTAAGACCCTGTAAACTCTTCACCACAAAGTTTTGACTACAGACCAGACTGCGAGTCCGGCGCCACCTGCACATGTAACTACTCCCTCCTGTCTGGCTGCAGCAGCCATGCCTGACACCTTAATTGTAAGCCTCTGACGATGGCGGCGGTGCGGAGTCTTACCGAGGTTACTGGAACATGCTGGGCTTTGAACATCTGCGGGTCACCGAACACACTTACCCATGATCTCCATCGTAGCCTGACAGACTGTTCGGATGAAATGTTTCTTTGTGACTCTCTGTCTCAGTTGAATGTCATTGTCCTCTGTTTGGCACCTGCAACATGAATAAGAACAAAAAAAGTGTCCTGCTTCAACATGACCTTTGTGCAGATCATCTATTTACATTCTTGTGACAGGATATTTCTGTTGATACTGTTTATTATGATTATGGCAGAAACAGTTTTAATAGTCAAAAAAAAAACTGCACCATTTGACATCTGTTGTGTTGCATGTATCATTTTACCTCTACATCCTCTCCTCCAAGGCCACGCTTGTTTGCAAGCGCCTGGCTTGTGCGCTAATGCTCTTTAACTGGATTTAAATCTTCTCCAAAAGGCTTTATCAGCCAGTGATGGTAATTAACAGCGACACATGTCCTCCCGACCATTCTGACTTGAGGGGAAGCCTGTGCAGCATCAAAGCATGATACCAATGACATGATTTGATTTGCAAAACGACAGGCTGGAAATGACAACGTCTCATCTGAAATCTAATTAGGGGCCATTGATAGGAGCTGTATTTATGTGGCCTTCACGGCAGACTAATGAAATCTATATCTTATACCTGTTGATATTAAAGAGATACCGGCTGCTGTAGAAAAAGAAATCACTACACATGACCGATTTGCATTAATCACACAGGGTCATTAGACACTAATTTGAATCAACAACACTCTTAATTTCTTTTAAAAATGACCTGTGCACATTCGACCTGATCCTGTGACGGACAGTTTAGCATGTTGCACAAAGCCTGATCCTCACCTCCATCGCAGCGCCGGTGGGTATCAACAGGTCCGCGCTGAGCTCCGGGGCGCAGCGCCTCCACCAGCTCCACCAGCTCCACCGGTCCGCAGGGCGACTTTCACCGACACCGAGCACGACACTTTCCCGATGGTGCGAGTCATAACAGCTGATGGACAGACTGCGAGACATCAAGAAGCAGCCCGTGCGCTTTATTTTTGCAGCATTGCGTCCGAGGCTCGTGCGCGCTCCGTGCAGTGCGCATGTCACCCTCTGATCTCCAGGCGCACAGGGCTCATCCCTAATGGAGGAGAAGCAGGCTCCTGTAATCCTGGCATGCATTGCACTGCAAACAATCTATCTATCTATCTGTATGAAGGTGACAGCCAGCCTTCACAGCCCCTGTCCTTAATATGTATTCATGGTAATTATATATAATAATGTAATAATAAAAAGTAGTGAAGTCAAGAAAATTGGAGACAAAATGTGTCAGACCGTGTGAGAAGATCATAAGAGAGGATATCATTTAAAAGCAGGGCAATTGATTTGATGATGATTTTATTTTATTTATTATAATTTGGAAATTCTGTTTTATTTTTAAATTCAAATTTTCGTGTTTTATCTCTAATGAACTTTCCAAAGCTTGTATGAATTTGGGTTTATTTCTTATCATTTACGCACGTGATCTGGGAGGAAATTCTTTTTTCTTTAATTAAAAGGCTAATTTCCATGTTTCATTTCATTTCATGTTTATTTATCTCTAATAAAAATTCCAAAGCACGTGTGAATTTCATCCATTTTCCATCATAACTCATGTAATGGGACTAATGCCTAACCTGAATCACTTTTATTCCTCTTTATTTATTTGGTAATGTGACAATAGATTGAACTCATACGCACAAATTACACAATCATACACGAGGTCATGTCTAAGAACAGAAAAAAAAACATCTAATAGTTTGGAGCTTCTTGAGCAAAATCATGTCCAATGATTGGGGGGGTAATGGGATGTGTGATGGGGAAGTTTGGGAGCCCCGTTTTCACACGGCAGGTGGAGCCCTCGGTCCAGAGATTTAGGAGCCAGATCCAGTTCCATGTTTTCTACCAGACCTCTCTCTCTCTCTCTCTCTCTCGCTCTCTCTCTCTGTCTCTCTCTCTCTCTCTCTCTCTCTGCATCCCCCAGGCAGGAATCATCACCCCCCCCCTCCTCCTCAAAAACCCACCCTCGGCTCCCCGCCCGCCTGCAACCCTCCTCCTCCTCTCGCCGGGCTGCGCTCTATCAACCGAGCATCCACCGCGTCTCCAAATTGGTTTGTCATTTCTGACCCCCCTCTCTTCTCTCTCCCTCTCTCTCCTCCCTGTGTGTGTGTCTGTGTGTGCGTGTGTGTGTGTGTGCTGACCACGGTCCTCTGCTCCGGTGCGTCTGTGGACTTGAGCAGAAGTCAGTAAGAACATAAAGGCAGCCGGGAGAGATAAAGAGAGAGGAGAGAAAGGGGAGGGCTGGGAGGAAGGGATACAGACAGAGAGAGAGAGAGAAAGAGAGAGAGGGAGAGAGAGAGAGAGAGAGAGAGGCGCCTCTGTCCTCCTCCAGCACTTCACCGGACTTTGGTGCGTTTGGACGGACGCATCCATCCTCTCATGTGAGCGCAGATCTGGACGCTAAAGCACGCAAACATCGGGTTATTGCACCCATTCACAGCTCCTCTCCCCATTTCCCTCTTTCCGTCATTTGCGCCCACGTCGGTTCTGTCTCTTTGCCTCATTTTTTTACGCAGCGGCACTAGAATTAAACCCGGAGTCGAGGCGGTGAAATTATTTATCGACTGGGAAGATTTATTTTTATATGCAAGATCTGCAAGCTGGGGACCGTATGAGAGAGCTGAGAGGTTTTTCCTGACTCCTCTTCTGTGCGCTGGATGTGGATATATGCGCCTATATCTCTGCGTCTGCTGACACGGTAAGGATGCGCTCTTTATTCCCTCATATATGATGGAGATTTTTTTTTTTTGCACACATTGCTGGTAAACCTCATGGCAGTCTGTGTCTGCTCCGATATGACTTTGCTTCTCACGGATGCCCATGGGAATGTGGCCTGCGATTATTGGCCCTAATGGATGAAAGGAGGTGGTGGAGGGGTGGGGGGGTGTAAAATGTAATATAGTTCCCATATTTGCACAGATGATGGTCCGGAGACTTGTGGCTGCATGGGCGTCGCTCGGATGCGAGATGATGCTGGAGTCATAAGCAATGATAACTGTTACCTCTAAGGCAAATAATCAATGCAATCACATTATCCCGTGAAGGTGCACACATGATTATTATTCTGTGGCCGCGTGGATGTGCCTCACTGCAGGGCGCAATGACAAATGCATTGGCATGATGGATGACAGATGAGACCAAGTCTCACCTCCTCAGCTTTTTTTTTTGTTGCCCTATTTGTCATTTGAATATATTGGAATGCACATTTTTTAGGGGCTGTGCTGGTTTGTCATCCGCAGTGTAAAACCCAGCTGCTCTGTAAGAAAAGGAGCATCCAGCAGGCCAGTGCACACCAGGATACGTCAATCATGCGGATTCATGAGTGAAAGATGGGGCTCTTATTTACTGGAGAGGCGTCCCAGCGTTTGCAGATGACCTTGATCAGCTACTGGAAACTACTGAAGGTTGCACAGTTCTTGCATTCTTGACCTAAAGTGGAGAGAGCAGATTTGTGCCACCATAGATGTGGAGTGCATGCTTTGTGATCAGCAGTTCCCCTTTGCAAAAAAAAAAAGCAAATAAGCATATAGTGTAATCCCTTTGTGCCTCTGTGCTGAGGATGAAGTATATGGTTAATCGTAAGTGGTGCCTCACAAATGGATGCAGATATGTGGCCCCTCAATAATCATTTGCTGTCTGTGTCTGCTTGGGTGGCTGTGGACTGGCTCGCTACTGTCAACATCCAAATGGCTATCAGCAAGGATGTTGTGTGCAAACGCCCTGTACATGGGTGATATACAGGGTGGATGTGGGCTCTGTAGGTTGACAATATGTTGACTCATCTGTCAATGCTGCAGCTAAGGAAAGTGTCTCCAAGGAATCCACTGAGCAGGTGGGAAAATGGTCAGTGTAGGCAGTTATCTGTATGTCTATGTTGGGAGAAATTTCATATAGATTAGCTTGGCTGCCATTTTGGCAGCATCTGTTAAAGCACAGGCCTGTCTCCGAGGAGATTATTATGTTTGTGGATGAGATGAATATCACTAAGTCATCTGTCATCGGTGCATCTGTTTGTGTCTAAGTGATCGTACTGTTCCTTGGTTGCACTTGTGTGCCGAGTAGATTGTTTTAAGTAAAAGCAAGCAAGAAATAAATACTTGTATTTTGCCGCCCAAATCCCGCACTCGTAGCCCATAGGTGTGTTACAAGTTGTTTATCTGGTTTTAGCAGTGGAGAGAAATGTAGCCTCCTCAGTATTTGTGTTTTTCCTGTCCACACTTTACACCAGCTCCAGTGGATGTTTGTTGGTTCGCCTTTCTGACAGGCTGTGGGAGAGCCTCCCCAGAGAACCACGGGATGTTTGTCGGACCTCACACCGTGAATGCAAGGTGTGTCAAAGAGCATCTCGGGCCACGTTAAGCAATGACACCCACACTGCGCTGATGTTGCTGGAGCACCTGAAGCCGTATAATGTGCCACGGCAGCAATCAAGCTTTCTGCTGACTGTACGTCTGTCCTCCTTTAATTAGGTCACTGATTCATTTCACTTGTTATGATGCACAAGAAAGACAAAAGTCCTTGGTGGAGAAAACAGTGTGGAAATGACAGCCCTGGTGCTGGTGCTAATTTGGATTGTTCTGCTTGATTAACCAAAGGCTGACTTTCTTTGTTTAGAGCTGTTAATGTTGTGCAGCGTTAGATTTTGGTTGGCTCCAAAAGCATTATCTAACCCTGTAATGGAAGCATCCGTTAAATAGGGGATCGTATGTTAAACATCTTGTGTGCACATCGAAACCCTCAGACAGTTCAAATAAACCTTGGCAGACAACATGATCCATTGCATACAGAGGAAGAGACAGATATATACACTCGGATATTAAGACAAGCAGGCATATAATCAGTTTTGTAAGAGGTGTAAGTGCTTGTTACCCAAGTCTCTATTTCCATCGTCAAGGGTTATTAGAGAGTCTAACTTCAACACTTGTGCAATTAATTCAGTTTAGTGGGCACATGGAACCTAAGGGCTGATTTGCCCAGAACCATTTTAACAAGCGTTTCCTAAAGAATTTGCACTTCCTGGGATCCAGTCCTAGTTAATTTATGCATTGCAAGGTAAAGGTCTGTGTCAGAGAGTCTTGTAGATAAACAGAAGGTGGTGTTTATTGTGCGCGCAGAGACAACCAACGCCCCCCCCCCCCCCTGCATAAATAAATTGTCACTCTCGTGGCTTAAGCCGTGAGGAAAACCAAAACAAATCTTAATTCTGCAATAATAATATTAAGTTTCAATAGAAGCGGAGCTGTTGAATTTCACCGCACTGTTTCCTAATGCGATGATGATTCACATTCCTCGTCTCAACCCCACTTCGTGTGCTCAGTTTAACCTAATTCAAAAGCCCCTTCCTGCGCGAGACGACATCTCTCTCCCGTACTGAAATAATGAGGCCAGATCCTTGCCCGTCTTCCTCATCCACCTGAAGCACTCGGTCATGTGTTAACACATCTTTCCTCCTACCCTTTTTCTTCCCTCAAAGAACGACCCGGGCTCTCTGCTTTTTCCACCATCGACTCGAGCTATCAGCTCAGTTCACCTCTCTTAATGCGTGAAACTCGCCTCCGATATCGTTCAACCCTTCCAGAGGTTCGGACCGCGAGGACTGCGCAGTTACTTTGCTACCTGATTAGATCTGTGCTTAGGAAAGGGGAAAACCAGCAGTGGACGACCGGCTGTCAGATCTCAGGGCATTCTCTGACTCATTGCTCCTATGGCCTCGACTAGAATGGGCCTCCAGAGATAGATGTCTTACTCTGCCTAAATATGGAACGGTTGGAAAGCTTTCAGCTCAAACCACCACAGCCTATTATCTGTCTGTATTTTGGGGCCGATCGGAGGAAATGTGCACCATCGGCCTGGCTGCTCATGCCGTCTGTTAGCTGGGCTGTTTGTGTGTATCGCTGAAAGTGATACATGTTGTAATCCTGCTGAGTGGTTATTGCATTGTTTAACAATACGCTGTAATCATACTACTACCAGCAATATAAGTGCCGCTGTGATGCTAAATCAGCAACGGTTATGAATCAGTGGTTCAGAAGTGTAGGTCGAAAAAGAAGGATGGTCCAGAAAAGACCTCGCTGGATTAATTCTAATAGCTGAAACAGAGAGTTGATTAATCAATTAGTGGACTATTTTGTTAAGTGATTAATTAAGTAATTCTTTAAGCAAACATAATCTAGTCTTCTAAATGCTGAAAGTTTGCTGCTTTTCTTTGGCTTATTTGATAGTAAATTGAACATATTCAGATTTTGCAGTGGTGGTCAGACCAAACAAGCCCTTTGAAGATTTCACCTTTAGGAAACAGTGACTAATATTTTGCATCATTTTCTAACACTACTTCTACTTCTACTACTAATAATGATAATACAGTATATTTTCTTATGAAGCGCTCCTGAAAAACCAGCCACAAGTAGCAAAAGCAAAGCTGCTGAATAAGTTGAAAAGTCCTCAAACCTCCTCAAAGGTTTGATTGCATCTTGTCTTTTAATCAGAGTTTTGTAACAGCCAAATTAAACAAGCCCAAGGTCCTTAGGTTGTGATCCATCTCACACGGGATACAAATTACTGAGAAATCAATCAGTGTAAATTAATTCTGAAATTACCCCACAGCCATTTATTGGGATATTAAAATTGTGGCGACGTGATGGTGTCTTTTGCTCTTCCCCACTTTGTATTTCTTGCCACCTTCCGACCGTAAAACTCTTAAAGAGAATAAATATTGAATATTGCGATATTGCACGCTGTAATACTAAACACGCCGATGGCTTGTACTTCACCGGCCTTTCCTTCGGACTGATCAATGTGAGAGGCTCAGGTGGATGAAATCAATGTCACATCTCACAGTAATGCGTTTTAAAGACAGACTTTTGTTTTGCTTTGACCAGCTGACCAGTCTTTAAATTTGTTTCTTTGGCAGCCCAGAATTTATTTCATATCCAGCTTTATGTCATCATTGGCTTTTATTTATTGTGGCTTTATTGGTTTCAAAACACCTTGAGATGCTGTTTTGAAGAGAGCTATATGTAAAGTGGAGATGAAGGTTATTATCTTGCCACTGAAATGGTGCGAGGAGGCTGTGAAATGGTACAGTTATGTAATTTCCTTATACAATTGTTTTAGGTAACAATTTGAGAATGACGGCTGAGTGTGACATTGATTTTTTTTTAAGCCGTTCATCTTAACCTGTCTAATTTTGACTTTGACCATGTAAAGTCTGAGCCGCGCAACAGAATACAAAGTCTTGCTGTTTGTGTTCATGTCTGCAGGCCAGCTCTGTTTTATTGTGCAAACGGCCTCAACCATCACCACTTGATTTGCTTCATGTTTAAGCAGCTGCCGTCCGTGTTAGCTACTGTATCCACAGCCCATTGTTCTTGTAAAACCCCTCACTCACCCGGCGGTTGTTATCCCTCTTTCATAAAGAAAAAAAACAATTGTTCTTCCAGTCAACACATCTCCTGTCCACACTTCTCCTCTGTGCCCTTCACCTCCCTGCGCCCTACTCAAAGCTGTCACCACTCAATAGAAACGCACACACACACACACGCATGCATTTCTTCCCACAGATGCTCTAAACACACATCAACGCGATACACATCAATTACCGACACTCTCTCTCTCGCACACACACTTTCGCACTTCGCAAATGTACAGTATATGCTCACGCACCCACGGAGGGAGCCACACATAGACGTTGCCTGCAGCTGTATATTTAGTGACACACACACAGTGCCATTAGGGAGCTGAATGGAGAATCAGTGTACAAGGCCAGAGCGATTGTAAGAAGCTCACTCAAATTTCTGCCGATTATTTTGGTCTCTGCAGGAAATCATTTACAATAGCACTCACCCCCTCCTCTCCTTCTCCCAGTTCAGTCCATTTAAACAGCGTGTTGCTGCTATCTGCTGCTTTTCTTTTTCTCTGAAGCACATTGTAACCTTATGAAAAGTGCTGCACAAATAGAGTTCATTATTATCATTATTATTATTTGTTATTATTAGTCTCATAGTCTGTGTGCGTGTTTTTGTAGCGAGTCTGACGTCGGTCACCGCGGTATCGATGGGGAAATTCTTTGCCGTGTTGTTTGGCTGTAGCGTGCTGCGGAGGTCTCACTTGTTTAGAGAATGGGGTCCTTGGAAATGAGTCATACACAATGTGATGCAACACAGCGGAGCAGATTTGAATTATGGGGCAGTGAACAATGAGGTCATCACAGGGCTGGGGGCATAAATCTCCCAGTGCCGTGGTACAACACAGCGTTTCTTATCAATGGAGGAAACTACAGCAGGGTTTAAAAATGCAGTATTGTTTCAGAGCCTGATTCAATGTTGCAAATAAAGGACTGGGTTGGTTCACTTGAGTGACTGAGGGGCTGAGACAATGGAAGGGGAAATCTGGTTTGATTGCAGTTGCATTGTTTTTTGAGTATTGTTTACTTCAACTAACAGGAGTTACATGTTGTCACTCACTTTGAATGATCCCTTTAAAATATGCCAGATTCTTTGCAGATTGTTAGACGATTCCGGTTTCTTTCCTTTCCCCCAGCTTTTCAAGTGTGTGCACGCCTCTCTTATCCACCATGCTGCATCCAATGATATTTTCCATATCTTTCCCTTCTTCAGCAGATTGTCCACAATCAGCGTCTGCTGTAATACCATCATCCCCAGGCCCCTCTTAAATTTCCTGCTTACTGGGCTTTTACTTTAACTGCATTACATACATCTTCCAGTCCCTCTTCATCTGGTTCCTTTCAGCATAAACCAGCCTGAAAGATCTAACTCGAAGCGCCTTGATGCGACTGGTTGTTTGATGGTACATTAAAAAAAAAAAAAAAAAAAAAAAATATTGTCATTTATTGCGCCTCTTCAGTGGCACAGCTGTGATCTTGATTGATATCGAATGTGCGTTTTCATTCCAGGTCTTTGAGAGTGAGAATATGTGCCAGGGAGTATTGATCTGAAGCTTAGTTGATGGTGCAGTGTGATAGGCTGAAGGAGGGCGAGGATGACTGGATGGTCATGCTTGATGGAACAAAGATATTAACAGACATAGTGATCAATGGCTTGATAATGTATGTTTACATCATTTGCGTCGTCTTGTGTTTTTCCCCCTCGTGTTATTGAGCTGCGTATTCATGTCTCAAGTGTAAATATAGCACCTAACTCCGCCAAAGGGCAAATCCCCTTTGACTGGCTGGTGAATAATTCCTGTGTGAAAACGGTGCTGGCTTACTTTTGACACGTTCTCCACACGTGCTCTCTAGAATACGCTGTGTGGTTCTGCCCGGCACACAATGCAACTCATTTGAGAAAAAGGCACCGTGCCCCTTTGGCATGTATCAGCAGCCGTCAATTTGTCCCCGACGTATCTTTCACATTTTGCAATAAAACCATTTTACCACCTCTGTGTTTTGCAAGGGAGCCTGATAGTGTCACAGCAAGACAGATGAGCCCCACTCTGGCCTGTGGGCCTGCAGCAATAACTTACACGGACCACGTGTCTGTTTTCTAACCATGTAAGAAATTGTATGCCTGTTCTCCTGCGGTGTGCTTACGTGCGTTTCGAACCCCCCGATTGGCTCTCGCTCACACGGTATATGTATGATAGATGAGATGGTATCCATCACGTGTATCAGGATGAGAGGGAATTGGACGAGGGCTTTTTTCGTACAGCGAGGGTGTGCTGATGCAGGCCTGTGATGAATGATATTTTAAAACTGTTCTTTGTGTAAAACCCATGTATGTCAGGATATTACTTTGAGCCGTTTTCATGGTTATAATGATCTATGTCACACATATACTGTGTGTGTGTGTGTCCTTGTATTGAAACATCTCATTGTCCAGGGTTGAGTACAGTTGATTACAGTTGAGCGGTTCACAATCGCCAGACAAATCAACCAGTTTTTTGTTTCATCATGTACCCCTCCCTTCCTCATCCCCTCTCTCCCTCTCTCTCTCTCTCTCTCTCTCTCTCTCTTCAAAGATTTATGTGGGCCACATAGACAAGAGTCTTTAATTTTACGCCTGGGTAGACCATATACACTATTGCTCCATATTCTTCATGCTTATATCGAATCTGTCTCCAGGGGGAGAACTGTGGTTTTAACATGAACATATAGGGGACTCCACCCTTTAAAGGAAGGCATCACATTGCTTCATTTTGAGGTGCCGTAAATCTCCACCAACAGGCATCAACTCCATATCTGTTGTTTGAAGCATAATTACAAAGGGTAATACAAGAAAAACCATCATGGAAGCATACTGTAGAGTCCTCCTAATTACATACAGCCGGCTCATGAGTAATGGGAATGACATGACACATCAATACAACCACTGCCTCTCATAATAGAAAACACCATTGTTTTACTGTGAGAAAATGGTCAGCATCTATCATGTGGCATCTATTCCGTTTTTTTTTTCAGGAAGATATTGAGACCAGAGACTTAAAAAAAATGCTTCCTCCTTCTCACCATGTCCATCCATTGTTCAGTCGTGCTAAGTCACTCGCTGTCCAAAACCCAGCGCCCCTCCCTAACTCTTAGAGTAGTCAGAGCTGGATGTGTTCACCATTTTCCTATCCACATCCCTCTGTCTGTTGTCCTTGTCTTCGCTCCTATGCTGGTTGCTCTTGGAGGAGCCCTCTCGTCTTCATTTGATCAAAATCTTGCTTCTATCTCTTATGAACCCAAGCGCTGTTTAAGCTTAACCCCGCTCTCAAAATTGTAGTCAGCTGCTACAGTTACTGAAAAATGCACAGTACTTTCTGAAAAATGTACTTTAGTCGATCAGACCTGAAATTATGCAGTTGACCCATGTAGATGCAGCTGATTCATTACGAAATGGAGCTATCTGTTGATATCAATATAGACATTACTCAAATGTTGACATGAATAACAAAATGGTCAAAAGCTGCAGCAACAAAGAAAAAAGACGTAAAGGAAGAGCTTTTGCTACAAACATGTTTAATCACCTTAGTTCGGCCTCTGGCAAGTCCATCATCAGAAGTATGAAGAACGTTGATAGGCTAATTCTGTAAAACCTGTATTATGTTCAGTAACCTGTTTTTCAAAGTTCAGCACCAATGTTTCCAAAACTCTTTCTTGCTACAATATTTGTGCATAGCAACTAAAATATGGTTAGGATTAGTGAACTAAAATACTTGGTTAAGCTATGGAAAGATTGTTAATAGAAAAGCTAAAAATAATTGCAAGTCTGTGGAAAGTCAAAAGCTACAGGCTCTCTCTTTAAGATGGATGTGTTAAATGTGCATCATCATCCAAAACTTAATATCGTTACTTTCCACCTTAGCACATTTCCTGTATTGGAAACAATGGAACTATCCAACATGACAGTCGTTCCTAGTGATACTGGGCTGCAGTGTCTATGAGCAAAATAACAAATCATTCAGTTGTGGCTTTCCAGACTGTTTTCTCTGGAAAACTCTTGACCTACACCTTCTGACAGCAGAAAAGAGAACAATATCAGGATTTAATGAAGAATCCCCCTTTAGAGATGGAACAAAGCGATGGTGCACCACTGATGTATGCATTGGCTTCTCTTTCCCCTTTTCCACTTGTTCACGCAAATGAATCCTAATGAAAAATCTCATTCTCTGCCTGGTTCTGCTCCTAATACGTACTTGTTTCTCCACCACCTCGCCTGCGCATCCATACCTGTTTCTTTCCCAGCTCTCTCCCTTCATTCCACATTCATTGATCCCTCCATTGTTGACCACCTCAGTGTGAATAATGTATACTGCCTTCTGAGAGAAGCGAGTGAGACATGAACGAAGGTGCTGTATTGGTGGGGGAGCCCCGAGTTATTTCCCGCCAATGCTCCTGGCAATTCTCCTGCAATATAGTGCATGCATATACATTCAACACTGGGGGTACGCGCTCATTCACATGCACACACGTGAATACATGGAAATACATGCATGCACATAAACGCACAGTCCATCTTTTATTGCAGCCTCTGCCCATCCAACCATAGAGATATTGCTCATGGCCTCCTGTACTGGCTAATATACCCAATTACTGCACAGCCCTGCCTGAGAGCTCCGCAGAGGTCGAGGCTCTGACACTCTGTATGAATGTGTGTGTGTATTACAGTATGTTGGTGCACTTTGTGCGCCTGTGAAAAATTTTGCATGGCACGCAGTCAAAGACTCTGGAACAGAAAATTCAAGGCCAAACAGATATATACTGTTTCCTCTGCCCCATCAGCCCTCCCAGTGAAGAGCAAAAACACACACAGGGGTACAGTTTGCATGCCAAGAGGTGCGCACACAAACCCACGTGCAGTGTCACTCACAATACACACGCTCACATTGAGATTGACCCTGGTGAGATGAGGCTGCAAAGTTTACCCTCCAGAGAAGTAGGTTGGGGAGGAGGCTGGAGGTGGGAGCGAGGAGGGGAGGGTTGTGAAAAAACATAGTGATGGAAAACAGGGGGAAGATGCAGAGTGAGGTAGGGAAAGGAGACAAGGCACAGATAGAGAAAGATATAAGAGACATTCTAACTGTGAATAACTGCCACTCTGCATTCTAGTAACAGAGCTAACAATTTCCCTTTCTGAAAAGTGTCTCTGGCATTTGGCAGTGAAATGCCACACATATAAACCGGTTATCATGGCATGAGAGAGCTTTTTAGCCGTAAACTGGCAGCGAGCGCAGAGATAGACCATTATAGACTTTGATACCCTGACACTTAAGAGGTCATTACGAAGCAGAGCGCGCACACACACGCGCATGCGCATGTGTACGGGCACACAAACACTAAACAAGCAATCACGAGTGAAAGTGGCTTGTGAACTGTCTGGTTCTTGTGTTTGAGTGGGTTATGGGCTATTCACACAATCTGGAGGGGGCCATTATTCACATTGCACCCCACATTCACTACATATTATGGCTATCTGTCTCTATTGTGAAAAATGACAGGGGCTTCAGTTCAGCGAGCTCGAATAACCCCCCACCCTTCTCCCCCTCTGCATCTCTCTCTCTCTCTCTCTCTTTGCCTTTCTGTCTCCTCTGTCTCGCTCTCTCTCGATCTCTAGGACTAGGACGTCCAGCTGCCATTGAGATGTGATTCTCTGGGGTTTCAATTCACTTTGACAAAGCAAAGCACACTACAACAGGTAAGAATATGTGTGCCCGTGTGTGTGCCTGCAAGTTTTAATACACAGAATAATTTTAAACCTATTTGACTCTGACTGGATTCTTATTTACAGCAGGCTTATTTAGGCCTGAGGGATGGTCACGCAAATACATACACACCTGGTGTGTTGTTTTTTTGCCGACTCTACAGTACACATTATGCTTTTTTAGAACCCAAATCTGACCCAGCGTTCTCCCTGGAGATCTCAGGGTTCCATCTGTGCCAGGAAGTGCTCTAATTGGCCCGACAAATGCATCCTCTCAAACTGCTAATCCAATCAGATATGACCCACCGAGCTTCAAAAGGAATACAGAGCAGCATGCAATATGTGGCGAATGTACCAACCGAACAGAATAGAAGAGGTGGTGTAAAGACAGTGTGTGCTGTCAGCCCCAGAGAGAATAAAATGGAGCGCAGAATTGAAACAAACATCAAATTAATTGCAATCAGCCTGCTGTTCCATGAAGGCATCAACGGGAGTAAAACCACAAACCCAGACCTTCATCTGCCCATGAAGCCACTCACTACAACTTATTTACAGTGTATTTACAAGCTGAGCCGGGCCTGTAAAATGTCGAATTTACGAGCTCCTTTTTAATTAGAAATACTGTCTCCTAGAGTTGGGCTGATGAATTGCACATTCAATTTATTGACGATAGAGGAGGGTGCAGTTCTTGGATATTGACAGCCAGTCAGAGTATCCCCGGTTGACATCAGTTTTTCACTAAGAGGAGAAATATGTTGCATCTTTGCTGTACAAAAACCCCTGAGGCCATGTTTTCATGTGGGATCCTATTTTTAATTGATTGAATTGGCTGAGAGTGATGTGAATGAGGGTGCTCTCTTCTCTCTCTGACTCTCTCCTTCTGTGTGGTTTGGCAGTTCGCTGTGTAGTTAGTGGAGTTTTATCGATTTAATGGCCAAGGTCATTTCACTCAAGTGTCCTGCCACTTGATTAAAATATTAAAAGAAATGAAAGAAAGGCAGGAGAAGAAGTCGTTCCAAAATATCAGTTGTGAGTGTCAAAAGACATAGACTAGTTTGGAGACATAATTTTTCTCGGGTTTTATTTAGACATTACAGCAGAGGTTGTGTCAGTGTGGTTAATTAATTCTTTTTGGTTTGTGTTTTTAATGAAGCTAAAACACTGGTTTATCCTTATCTATATTCTTTGTTTAATTTGTTTAATGATATAACCTTGAATGTGTGTATGTATGCGCGTGTGTGTGCTTGGTGTGTTTGTGTGTGTCCATTCTGATACACTTCCTGTACACTTCCTTCACCCCGCATGCTTTCCTTCCTTGACTCTCATATGACTGTGAATGCTTGCTTTGAAATCTAATTCTGTGATATCAAGGCTCACATTTTGTCTTTATTTCCCTGAAACAATGAGTGAAAAGAAAGAACAACAGGAAAGGGGATATATCATTCTTCATAAGGGGGATGTGCTATTTGTCTGCGCGAAAACAGGTGTTTCCCGCTTCGCATGCACAAACACACAACGTTCATTTACCACATAAGTAATGAAAGGGCAGATTGAAATACAATCCCTATCAGTTTCATTGGTTAAACAACGATTACATGTAAAGTGCACAGTGCAGACAGACGAGCAGATAAATGCCGGACGTAGTGCATTTGTACCAAGAATGTGAAGAAACCAAAACATGAAAAATACTGCAACAGTTAAACTAACATGGTATAAAAGTTTGTGAAGAAACATTTCCTTTCTCTTTGATTACATCCTGGATAAAAAAAGAAATTTTTAATATTAATGATTATATATTTAGATGTAAAATTATTAAAATTCCAGCTGTAGCAACCATTACACAAATTGCACCTGATGCCACACACACACACACACACACACACACACACCCTCCTTTGCCCCCCCCCCCTGATGCCACCCCCCATGAACACAGGCTTATTGTCTTATAATGTGACCTTTGCCTTGAGTGGAGAGGCCTTTGTCCTAAGACAATAGAGTCCATATTGTAAACCATGCCAGTCAATGCCGTCCACACAGCTGCCAGAGAAAGGGTGCAGATTGTCCAGGGTCCAAGTTGAAGGCTTTGAGGCAGGCACTTGTGGCGTGTGTGTGTGTACGTGTTTGTCTGTGCCTGTGTATTTTTGTCTGTACTGTTTGTGTCTGTAAGATGCAAGCCTGTTTTCCAGAATCAGCAGATGGGCCTGTGCAATTAGACTCAGCCGTCTTCCCTTGTGTGCACACATGCACGGATGCACACAAACAGACACACACAAACCCACACGCCCGCACGCATACGTGCACGAACACACCCAGGGCCGGGCGTGAAGCAGATGTCTCTGAAACACTAGACCTGACAGATACTGTAATGGAGGAGGAAACTGAGGAATGAGAATAGACTTGCCAGGGCATCCACTAGACGTCACTCAGAAAGTTGATCAACCTAACTACTCTCTGTCTGTCAATACCGTCGTTTAATGACTTTCAACAGAATCATATAGTAAAGATGATTTTTTGTTGTTGTTCAAGTTAATCATTATGAACAAGCTGTAATGAGAAACAAAATGACATATTTAAGTTTTTGTTTTGCACATTTGAAGCCTGCTGTAAATGGGGTGGACAAAATATTAGAAACACCTGTCAGCATAATGCAATTCAACAGCGCCACAAACTCCATCCTCAGAATGACCATACTCATTATAACCATCATGATGGGAGGATTGTATTACTAATTGCTATTGCTAAATGCTAATAAGCTGGCAACTGTATGGAAAGTGGTAGTATTTTTGTTGAGTATTTCTGTTGAAGGTTAACGATTCCAAAGAAGCAGTAAGTGAAAAAAAAAATAGTGCACATCAACAATAACAGGTTGATTATGTAACGTGATTTTGCATACATTTGCCATATTTACATACACATTAATATTGGAAGACATCTTGATTTGACATCGCAACAGTCGCAGCTTGAGCTCGAATGGTTAGTTGATTCATTTCAATTCAATCATATTAATCAGCAACTGCTGATAATCAGTAACTTTTCAAGGACGTCTGGCAAACAGCTTTTCAAAATGTGAGAAGCTGATGTTTTTCTTTGTCATATATTGTCGTATATTGAGAACTGGTGGCTCAGTCAGATGAGTGTCTGACCTGAACACTGAAGGTTGTGGGTTCAATCCCAGCCTGAGCTTTTTGCAAATTTCCCCACTGTGGGACGAATAAAGGTTTATCTTATCTTATCTTATATGATAGTAAACTGATCTATCTCTCTCTCTATCTATCTATCTATCTATGGTGTACAAATGTCTTGCTCATAAACAGAAGTACAACACCACCTCACTATCTCAGTCCATTATCTCCACGTTTAGCCGCACCAGTCGTGTATTGACCTGCAGTAACAGATAGACTCAGAGGATGTGACTTGTCGCAGTTTAAAATCTGAGTATTACAGTAGCTGTGAAAATCCTGGCAGTTTAAATCCCTCAGCAACTACCATCAGGGCTGCGACCTCTGGGCACTTAACCTTTAACTGTTCCAGCGGAGCAGCTCAGCGGCCAATAGTGCGAGACTGCGTGGCCGTGCTGTGCAGCTCCCAGGTGTGACTGTGTTAATGTGCGAACGTGGTCCGGCCTTCCTTCTTCTCTCAGCTACTCCCCCTCAGCCATTCATGCAAACGTGAACGTGTTCTTTCTTAGTCAATGAGCCACGCTAAATGAGGCTTATGAGTTGATAGCTTACAAATGTGTGGCATTTTCGGTTATTATTCCAGCTTTGAGTGTTCACAATTTCATTCCTAATTTGATGTGCTGCATCAGTGACAGTCAGGATAAATTCTGTTGATCTTAGATTTGCTGTTTATTGTTGATACGTGATTTTTTTCTTTTCTTTTTTTCTTACCATGTCAGTTGCTGCCTGGTGGCTGAATATCCTGTTGACTGTGCTAAAGATACCCGAGTGTCCCTTATGCATTCTTTTTTTCCTTGCGCAGGATCGAGACAGGGCAGCGGGGGAGCAAACACACAAACACACACCTACACACGCTCATCCAAACAAACACGCACACAATGATGCATATACAAAGACTTACGCATACACCAAACACAAATACACTGGCACCTGAGTGCAGTGGCACAATCCCCCACACACCCTCCACAACACACTTAACAACAGGGAATAGCCCACAGAGATGCTCTTTGTCAACAACTTGGAAGAAAGCAGCTATTTAGGGCCACTGTATTCCTGGAAGGATAAGCCATCTTATTTGTGTGAAGAGCCTGTGTGAAACAAAACAAGTTATGGCAGTAACTATCACTCTCTCTTCCCCACTGTGTCTTCTCCTATTTGCGGTGTTCTGCTGATGAACCGGTGCTAATTGTGTAAATCAGAGCACAGTATATTGTGAATGTAGATTTCCAACAGGCTTGTCGTGATGATGAGCAGATGCACTCACAGATGTTTTCCCTCCATGTGTCTGTTTACCAGTTCAATTATCCCTATCGCATACTGTAGAGATTTGTTGTTCTATTTAGGCGCTTCGGCATAGATTCCAGCAAAAACACTAGTTAGCGAAGTATTACAAGCTTGTGTTAATGCCATTCTTTCTGGCACTAGAAAGTCAGACGCTATTTGTTTGATACATTTGGAAGTATGAAAAAGTTCAAAATGCTGCAAATGTCAAAAACCTAAATACTCTTTATTTCAAACTGTTATGCATTATGCAACATGCAGTTAAAGGAAGAATCGTCTGACTCGGTCAAAGATTACAATCTAATTGGGCTGGTAAATACCGTGAAAGCATATGTGCTGCTGTGCCAACTTTTATGGGAGGCTGTCGGGTTCAGATTTTCACTTTGAAGTAAAGAAACAAACAAATAATTTCTTTCTGTCTTTCCTATCATTATCAGAGAGGATTAAATCCTGGGAACGCACTCTCTGTATGCATGTTCAGTTATCGTAAGGAAAGAAGCAGACATCGCTGGCATCCAGATGTGACCCTCACATTCAACTCATGTTTTTGGAACCTGAGTCCAGAATTTCAAATCTGAAAGGGAATCAATGCTCAAGCCTTCTCACAACAACCTGAATATGAGATCTGAGCAGCAAATGAATTTTTGATCAAATATTTCTCACCGGCTCAATTAAGCATTGATGAGACTAGTTTTCTTTTGTTTGGACTTTGTTAAAATAAAATATTCTCTCACTGTTTCTGTACTTACTGAAATATAAATCAGTGTAAATGCCATTTTGAAACACAAAACTTATTCGAAGCACACTAAATTGTGCAAAATGACATGGCAGTGTAAAATGGGTTTACTGTTTGTATACAACATTATTATAAGAGCATTATACAAAGCAACATGCATATATGAAGTATGACATATTACAAGTATGTCAGCATCAGATACAGGAAACAATATGCATTCAAAAACCTATTTCAGAATGGAGTAACAGTTGTGGTCCGCCAACTGCTCCGTTGAATTACTGTGTTTTCAATGCATCTGCCTGCTCTGGTATGTTGATTGGAATACATCAGCTCACCAGGGATATGAAACTGCAATAAGATCCAGACCTCTACTCTGCGTGATTTGAATATGAAATGATTAGATTATTGATTTTGGTTATTTGGGTCTCCCGCCCGTCCGAGACGATGTTGTGGCAGCGCAATCACCATAGCTGACATTTAGCACTGTGTTTACCTTTCCTGTCTCCATTGATTGCTTCAAAAATCACCGCCCATATATCCTGCTGGAGCTCATTGTATCACCAGTTTTATGCTATTTTAGAAAAGAGATGGATGCAGCTTATCAAAAATGCAACAGTTGCGGTCCGTGGCGGTGCAGAAAATAACCACGTTGCCCTGCAATCAGGGAACAGTGGTCCTTACCGGCTTGCATTTCAAACATCATTGAATATCATTATAAAGATAGTGGATGCAGGGGTGTTGAATGACTCCAGAATAGGTCTTTTAACGTATGTTGATAACACAGGCAATGATATTTATAGTTTTCTCCATGAGCCTGATGAGGTTTTGAACTTAACTCCACCTTTTTTTTTTTTACCCTACAAGCTGAAAACTAAAGCTCAGCCTCAGCCCAGCAGGGAACAGCAATAAGTCTTCATTTTTATGTATTAATGTTCCAGCTACATTTCTTGCTCTGAGTTACCACCGCTGCACCTCTTCAGTCTCAGTAAACTTTGAAGAAAATCTCTTCTTGGGTTTAGATTTTAGATTTTTTTTTTTGTTTTGTTTCCGTGGAGAAGTGAAAATGTAATATCTAACAAAAGTGTTTGCTGACAAATACTCTCATATCACTGTGGACATCTGTCAGGAGACATTTTACACACATCATCGCTCTGAGCAGGACAGCCGACAAAGTGACTCAAAGGGATTGTAGCGTTAATGTTGCTCCACTATATCTGTGAAGGAAATATTTCTTTTTGTGTCCACCGGCGCATTTTGTTACGCACGAGTCAAGTTGACAGTCTGCAAATGAATGTACTCTTCTCTTAGGTAGATCTCTCTGTGTTTCCAATGCCATTTTCTCAGCAGTTAGACAATCCAGCGTTAAGTGCCTCCTTTTATATTTATATACCAGTGTTGGTGCTTATGCATTATTAAATTATGAACAGGGCCTAGTAAGCGCCCCAGAAAGGCCTTTTTGAATAAATATTTCAAGGCCCTGATATACACAGTTCATATCTGCTCTGTAATGCAAGAGGCAAAGGTTTGGTCCTAATGTCTTATGCAGAAATCAGTGAACTTTAATTTGCTGATTCTGAACAAATCTTTAAAAGTTTGCATGCATCTGTTTCTTAGAAATTATTGGGATCTATTTAGCATTTGGAAAGAGAGGAGTGGTGGGGGGCAAAAAACACACCGCCTAAGTGGGAATCTCATTATTTGGGTCCTGAGGATCTTCAGACGTCTTTTTTACGCAAGGTTATTTTGAAATGGAGAACAATGGATGTAGAGGACCTGGAGACGGCAAACATTTTTAATCTTCTTCACAGAGCAACGGAGGGAGCTGGATTGACAGGGCGGATGATAGAGGGGACAGAGGAGGCAGCGCGAGATGAAAGACAAAATGAGAAAAGAAAGGCAGCAAGAGGGACGAACAGTTAAAAGCAGATAAGTAAACAAGGCGGGATTGAGGATAACAATAGGGAATGAGAATAAATGGAGGAAGAGAAAATAGGAGAAAAAGCTGAAGAACAAGAGTCGGCTACATGGGAACAGTCGAGTGTATTCTCCTGCTAACCAAGCCCGGCCCTTTCATGAGGGTTTAAATCTAGGCCACGAGTGTCGTATCCTGCCTGTTTGTCTGCCTCCTCTTTGATGCAGCATCATTCACTGCTGAGGTGGCTGTTCTCTGTACTGTACAGGACAACTTTCTCCCTCGCTCTCCCTCTCTCTCTCTCTCTCTCTCTCTCTCGCAAAAAAAAAAAAAAAAAAAACACAATCACGCACACACAAACTTTGCCTCTCTCTGCCTCTGGCTTTAAGGCACGGCTTTGACGGATCCATTGTGACAGTGCCGGGTTCAGAGCGCAGTGACAGAGAGGAAGAGAGGGAGATGGCGATGGGGGAGAGAGAGGGTGGTATGAAGGAGAAGACAGATGAATCAAAGGGAGGAAAACAACAGCGGTGGCAGCGGAATCAACATCACTGCGTCTCTAGTTGACATAATTGATTGTATCAGAGGCAGTTTTGTAAACCATTAGTTTTCCCCTTATGGGTTACTCGCCTGCACTGCCACTGGATTTAAAGACTGCACATGCGTGTGTGTATGATTTTAATGTGGCATGGTTGTCAAATGCATTCATTGTTTATTCTTGCTTTGTCATTAGGATTCTTGCATGAATCAACCTACTCTACAACTATTGACCGGGCACATATCGGAGTGTTGAGTAATTTGCTACAATGAAATATGTATATGCTGCTATACTATAGCACATTGCAAAGGCAGACATCAGCAGCCCTAACTATAGAAACAGTAAGGTTGAAGTGGTCTGAAGTGCTACTTAGCCAGAGTGTATAATAGCTGAAAGAAAAAAAATGTCCAATATAAAATCAGATAAATCAGATATTGTACTCTTTGTTCAGACAATCTAAAGGGCTTTGAAGCGAGGCTAGTTAGCGAGACCGCTTTGTCTGGTGTTACTTTTTTTTCTTCTCTGCGTTATGATTTTCTTCTTTTTTTCTGGGTTTTGCAAATGGAAACGCACGCTCGGCTGTGAGCGAAAAGGAAGTCGCGTAGGTTAAAGTGCTGATGAGTCCCAACTCTCACACTCACGGCTCGCCGTTATTGGCTGAGGGCTGCACACCCACTGCCCAAAGGTAGGCGCACAGAACCTGAACACAGCAAAATAATAAAAAATAATAATAATAAAAGGGCACTCAGAGAACGCAGCAAGGCCAAAAGTCCACTCTTCTGTGATATGCAAATGTGCAAAGGCTACCACTATACTGCATATGTCTGGATATATTAACACAACTATTAGAATTGATTCAGATTTGGTTGTGCCTATCTGACCCCTCATCTTCTCAGCTGTGCTTTTATTGGCTACATATGGAACTGGAAATATTTCACATACTTAACATACTGAAACATAATGAAAACCAGATCACACTTCATCATTTACAAATATCAAACGCTTCGACCGAAACAGCGCGTCAAAAAGTCAAATTCTGGTCTTAGATCAGTTTTGACCAAACAAAACGTGGGAACAGCCACCAAATATCTACCTAACTCCTGTGTTTTGGCTTTTTAGGGAAATATAGTCTCTAATATATTTGAGTCTCAATCTAATTTAATATTCACTTTTCCCCTGTTACATTTGACATCTTTTTATACCACTATCTGATGTCCAAGGGGTTCGAGGGTACCGATGGACAGGGAGGAAAAAGATAAATGCCTTAGGTTATTAACTTGCTTTAAGATTCTCCTCAACTCACTCTGATCGTTTTTGGCACTCCCTCTCTCTCCCGCTGCCTCCGTCCATCCTCCCTGCCTCCCTCTCTCTGTAACTCCTCCTTTGTCCCATCTTTCCATCTCTCTCATTCTCAGCTTCCTGATAGCATCCATGTATCTCCTCCTTTATCCCCCCCACACACATATCCTTCATCTCCTCTCCCCTCTCCACCTCTCCTCCTCCCTCCATTCTCCCTCGCACATCCCCGCCTTAGCCCGTCTTGTCTCATGAGGGAGGGAGGGCGTGTAGAGTTGATTAGACTGGAGCATTAGAAAGTTCAGAGCAGAACAGAGCGTGGTGTCTAGCCGCCAGGCGGTGAGGAATCAAAACGGCAGTGCCTTACAGACGAGGTCGTTGGCGGTGGATTTTCAGGGTGGTTTTGGTGCATCGGATTTCTGGGAGCGTCCTCAGAGCAGCCAGAGGCAGCCATGCGGAAACAGCAGTGGTCCGGTCAAAGCCGGAGCCTCCCCAGACGCAATTTTCTGACGGGCATAGAATGTCTAACATGGAGGGAGAGGATGAGGTGCGCAGCCCAGAGCTTTGAACTATTTTAATGTGGAAATGATTTTAAAGGGATAGGTCTCTTTAAAATAAAAATGAGTTTTTCTCACGCTAAATGCAAAGGGGACCGGATTCAGCTTTGCTCTGCTCTGTCACAGTCCATTATCCAGGATCATAGCGTGTTAAAATAGAATAAATGCTTTGATTAAATCATTAAAAAAAGCTATAAAAAAAAAAGCACAATGAGATCCAACAAATAGGGCGCATACACAAATCAACCATTATACTACATATGAGGAGACAGAGCCAAACTGCTGCCGTTCATTTTTCGCTGAGGGTTTTTGAATTGAGTCCACCATAACCACGACATGTCACAGTGATGTGGGGGTGACCTATACCTTTAAGGCTACACTCCAGCACTCTGCAGTTCTTTGCTGTGAAGCCACACAAAGGATTTACAACCAGCGCTGTATGAAATAAATTGCCAGCCAGGCCACTTGTCTTCAGGGCACAATGACAATTGTGCACATTCCTACAGTGAACCAGCCCCTCACCCACCTACTCACACACACACACGCGCGCGCACACGTGTCCTCGCCTGTGTGTGTACTGTACATGTTATAAAATAACCAGTTGGAGCAGCCATACTGCATCTGGCTGTACCAGCTAAATGTATAGATTCAAACTGAGAGATACAAGCTGACATGACTGTTTGTCTTGTTGAGTTAAGATTTGGCCAGCGCAAACATGTGACATTGACTCATTATTAATTGTGATTTTAATGTGGTCCGAGGGGACTTGTAACTCCCCCCTTCCCAAAACACCCGGGCTCATGCAACAGTACGGATACGTGTTATGGCTGACATGTCAAGACATCCATATTGTTGGTAGCTGACAGTATGCTTTCCCTGAGCCTCTGGTCACACTGAGGGGCAGCTCACTGCTAATCAGTATCTTAGGCTTCGTCAGCGCAGGGAAATTATGAGGGTGGGCCTTGTGTTCAAAATCACTCATGGTGGCTTGAGTGTGTGTATGCATGATGTATGTGTATGTCTTTGCATTGTGCATGCTTGGTATGTGCTTGTTTGCATGTGTGTGCTTATGTCTCTCATTATGGGCCACAGGCCAGACTCCCACCAGGTCCTATCCTGATTAGTCATCTCTTCAGCTCCACACTGCCAAATTAGCTACCTGAGTTTGTGTGTTTGTGCGTGTGTGCGCATGGTCACTCTAATCAAAATTCTCCCAGCCTGTCTACCTGCGCTGATGATAATTTGCTGCGCTACCCATACCCACTCACACTCTGTCACCCACACAACCTCATTCCAGCCCTCTCCATCACACACAAACACACACGCACGCACGCACACACAGAAATAGTCCATGGTGGTTAAACCTAGCCTAGCAAGCCAACTGGAGGTAATTTACCGTAGCTTGGCGGACACATGCCATTTTACTGAACACGGTGCATGGCCCCCTGAGCTTTGTTCCGCTCAGACTTCTCTCCAACAGAGCAAAGAATGAACAACTAAAAAGACTAAAGAGAGGCCAAGAAAAGAACAGGTGAAGAAAAACGAAATAAAGAAACGCAGGAAAAAAGACTGCATAACCTGCTGAACTTCTTCCTGTGTTAGTCTACTTCACATCAAATGACTGTATATGAATATATGTATATAATAGATTTACATTTGAAAACATATGCTTCAGTGTAACTTACTTTGATAAAAACACAACAAATGCATCCTCTGATTGCATGATGTCAACAAATATTTTAACAAATGGCCCACATTGCTTGCTTCCGCTCTAATTAGGGAGAACATGAAAATACTGTTTTTAATGCTCTTTATTTATTTGTATTTTTTGTGACTCACACACACACACACACACACACCTCCACACAGTATTCTTTTAGGCATATGCACAGAGTACACTACAAACGCAGTATGCACACATTTGAGATTTTCTGCCTGGAGGCTGAGGGACGAGGGCATCTGGTCTCCCAGTGATAAGCATGTGTGTGCGCAAATGTGTGTATGCGAGGGCACGTGCACGAGTGTGCGCGCGTGACGTGCGTTGACAAGGTAGCCCAATCCGGTCACCACTCATTAGCGAAAGAGAGAATCCCCGAATGAGGAGTGCTGTGACAGGCAGGACTCTTGTTAGGGGACTGAAAAGCCACACATACACACACACACACACACACACACACACACACACAATACGTAGGGTCAGGCTGCCTCGGTGCACAGAATCAGCCCAACATCAATTAGTTCATGGATGCATGCGATGTAGTCAGTGAGTGTAGTGGCCCCAGCAACAGCTCTTCCACCCTGTAGGAAATGGAGATTCAGGGCAGGAAAATACAGGACATAGAATCCAAGTCATTTATGCGTGCAGAACTATTGGGGAGCTCACTAAATACACTAAACACTAAAGAATAGGTTGTTGCTGAGAAATACTTTATTAGTAAGACCACACTAATGTAAACTAAATCATGAATCTTTTTCGTCACAGATTGTGCGAATTTTATATACCACAAACTTTGGTGGCAAAAATAATCTGAGAGGAACAAAAACGTCACGTGTGTTTGTGTACGTGGAATAATTCATAGGCGTCTACCCTGCATATATAACTGGGGCAGAGATAAACAGCACGTATAGCAAAGGACTTAGATCCAGGGATGGCTATTTGTTTTGGTCTGATCCTGCTTATTAGTTGATGTTTTGCTCAGATTTATGCAGATGCTGCCAGCCTGCCAGGAGTGTCTCCAGTGAGATATAACTAGCTCAGGATAGGAAATATGGAGTTCATTTAGAATATATGGCTCGATTATTTCATCATTTTAACAGTGAGTGGCACTATTCATATATATATGTGTCTGTATTCAGATGGGGCATGTGATGTTTGCCAAACCTTATGCGCATGATCAACTGATGAATATGGGTGTAAACATATCACATATGTTCTGATAATTAGCACCATTACTGCCTGTTTACTCATAATATATTAACCAATGGACTCATTATGATAATGAAAGAAAGCAGGTTAGAGAAACAGGGCCACGCTTTGGGCGATCAGCATTGTCTACGCTTTGTGGACATTATGAAGATGGAACTTACTTTTACGTCACTATCTGAACATATGGAAATATGCGGCCCTGCTGAATTATGAACGTAACTCGAGTGATGTGAGTTTAGATTAGTGGCGAACTGCTCCAGGCTTTCACGCAACTATTGTCTGTAAAGGCACCGTGAGCGTGGTGGAAATGAGGGTTAATTAACTGATGGGTGAGATGGTGGTGGAGCATACGGGGTGATGGAGGAGCTTTTGAATTATGGAACAGTGGAATGCTGTGGCTGGTGGCGTCCGGCCATATGTCAGCCTATGCCTCCTGTGTGGAGCTGGGGACAGCTGGTCAGATTGCTCATGTTCAACCGAGTTAGGGACCAATCAATCAAAATGGGGCAGCTTGTTGAGTTGTTTAAGCAGGGGGAAGAATAGAGCACGGGAGTCTATTGTGATTCTATCACTTTGGTGCCATTATGGATTTGTCAGGAACTGTTAGCAGATATGAATTCACTCTCCATTGAATCAGTTGCACCACTTGATATTTAGAAAGGTGAATGCTGTGTGTGTGTAAGTGCAGCATTGGAGGTTAGTTTGAAGAGGGTTTTAAAGGAAAGCCTGAGGTGAACCAAAGTGACAGGGATTAAAACCTTACACTTTACTTTTCTTAATTCATTGCTTCTGTTTCTGTTTGTGTAGCAAAACTACACTGCTATTTTGACTGGTGCTTTATTGAGAAATAGATTTTCAAGAGACCAGTTAAATAGAGGTCACATTAAATAAACCTTTATGGCACACCTTTACAGACTTGTCAAATGGAAATCTGTAGGTTTGTGTTAATGAATATGAGGCTGTAGTTTGAACAGAAGAGATACCTTCCAGTGGATACAAGATTATTTTTCGCTTTTCAGAACTAAAAACTAAAAGCCTAGAAAATGTGAAAACTGTGAAAAGTGAACTGATTGGATACAAACAAAAGACTATTATATGCTGGAATGCAAATTCCTCCCGCAGTCGTTCTGACTTTGGTGAAATTAATTTCAGCCTCTTTTCTTTTAAATCACAATAATTCTAAATTAATTTTCAATTTCAAGGATTTATTTTGACATCCTGAAAAGCAAAGAGTCAATAAAATCCCAGATGCGCACACAGCTCTTATCATACCATGTATCTCTGGTCTGGGTCTGTTCCCAGAGATTCAGATTCAGCAGTGTACATATGCCTCTGGGTATTTCTGTCTATCTGTCCTGTCAGCAGCGTGAGCCGCTTTGTCATCGTAGATGTTCGGAAGATGCATTATGCATATGTAGTACATCTCTGGTGGTTATAGAATGGCCTGTATCAAATCTGTCAGTTTCTAAAAATAGAAAAAATCTGGTATTCTTATCAGCAGTTGTAGCCATCCAAAAATATCTAAGGGACAGACTGTGTCAAGGCGGCTATTTGCCTTCACAGCATGGCATGGCGGAGATAGCTGGCTATTGTCTTAGTCTCTGCTGGGCCAAAATGATATGGTCACACTGATCAATAGTCTCTGTTACACATGATGTATTTCCCATGGCTCTGGCTGTCTGCTTTACTCCATCTGTCCCCGGCTGTCGCAGATTTCTGCAGTCTCTCTCTCAGTCAGACATACACACACAAACTCGACATGCCTGTTTATCTGGAGCTGGGTATGGTTTCCCTTGAGAAGCCGAACGTTTAGGCACAAAACAGGGCTGCTGTTACCTTTGAACTACTCCCATGAAAAATAGTGTTTATTTGACATCAACTAGGATGATTGCGTAACGACCGAGTGGTGCAGCGATCCTTCTGCAGACTTATGATAAAACCGCACAGCCTTTTACAGATTAAATGGGTAAATATTGCAGTTTTCACAACTAAAAGAGGAATTTGGGCAGAGCAGAAAGAAAGTGAGTTAGTTGTTGGTTGAGTGAGTGGGCGAGTGAGCAAGTGATTGAACAATGCTGGTCAGCTTAATCAGTGAAAAAAAAAAGATGGAAAAATGATGCTCACCAGTCTGTCACTGCTATAAGTAATCTCAGAGACCATCCTCTTATTAATTGTTTATCGCTGATAGACCATGAAATGAACAATTAGATTGGAACATCAATACATTTCACACTTTGATGCTGATGTGCAATACCAAGCGAAGTGAATCCTAATACAGACGACAGCATCATTATACAAACATTAAGCACCATTTTGTTGTGTTTTTTCATTTTTTTTTTCTACAAGGCCAGCATTTAGCATTTAGTCTCGCATTTCCTTCACTGATTTTTTTTGCTCAGGGATTATTCGGCATATGGTCTGTTGTCTTGTGAAATACGCATTTGCAAAAATTTTCCTGTTCTTGTTCGTGTTTCATGTTCGGTCTCATGTCATTTTTACTCCAGCTGTACTAAATGCTGCAAACATGACAACAGGCCTCGATTCCTTGAGAAACAGTCGTGAGATAATTTGAGACTCTAAAGATGATAAAAAGATGATTTGGGAACAACTCAATGATGGATGGACTGCCTTGTTAAAAACAGTTCCTCGGCTATTGTGAGATACATAATGTACAATGTGTGTATTTGTGCATGATTGAGGGATCAATTTTTAACCTTATCTTTTTGCACTTTATTGATTGACATGCCTACATATAGTACACTTATCAATAGTCTCTATAGGAAGGCTCTCCTCACCAGCACCACCATCCTAAATCCCAGTGGTGGTTAGTACCGCGTTACATTTACTCCGTTACATGTACTTGAGTATTTCTTTTGATAAATTGTACTTTTAACAGTAGTTATTTTGCAGAATACTTTTACTCTTACTCGAGTAAATTTGTGAGAAAATATATGTACTTTTACTCCGTAACTTTGGGCTACATTCTTGTCTTTACATTAATTTATCTATAAATAAATTCAGATGAGCTCAGACGCAGCTCTGCAGCTCTCGGCTGAGGGACACATCCTTAACCAATCACAGCGGCAGCACCGCAGGTGGACGGAGGTGTGCCCCGCCCCTCCACGGCCCTCCTTCACCTCACTGTAACTCAACAACATGGCAGAAGATGAACCGCCGGCGTCTCACCGAGCTAGCCGGCTAACCCGCAGGTACTGGCCGGCTAACCCGCACCGGTTACGGTACTTTAATAAGCCGGCGTAATGTTATATGTCATTTTAGCCTCCAGCCGATCACAATCAGCCAGTTGAAATTTCTGTTTCAGCAATAATATAAAAATAAATAATAACGTTTGAGATCATACACCGTCAAATTTGATGTTACTGTTTAGCTTCAAGCTAAACTCCTTTGAGGAACAGGTCAATGTCTCAGCTGATGTCAGTGGAAACAGTTTTTGTTTTTGAAGTAATAAATTCTGAAGTTACTCACTACTTGAGTAGTTTTTTTATGAGGTACTTTTTTACTCTTACTCAAGTACTTATTTTTATGAGTACTTTTACTTCTACTTGAGTCATTATATTATAAAGTAACAGTACTTTTACTTGAGTACCGTTGTTTTTACTCTACCCACCACTGCTAAATCCACAAAACATATTATTTTATATTATATCAAGCATACACATTATCTGTATTCTAGAAAGTGGGTTCATATCAGGTCAGGTGTCAGGCTTGAGTTGTTAAAGGGGTTTTGATAACAACCATTTGAGTTACTATTACGCTTCATGCTCTCTGTATTTCTCTCAGCATCTTTTAAGATGGTTATTGATTACTGTCTAGTTCACTGTGACATACATCTGCAGGAAGCTGCATTGACCTATGTTAAGTGCTGTTTGTTAAATCGTCAATCTGCCATACATAAACAGGGTAATAGGATGTCAGGAAAATATTTCCCTTTGCTGCATAAACCTTGTCAGCGTAATAATTGTTTGTTGTTAAAGCAGTTTATCAGTCATCATGAGTAAGCTGATTTGATTGAATTTGCAATTTGAGAGAATGCAGCTGTTGGTTCTCTGTCATAAGTGCCTGGTAAACTGTTAATAAATCTGTGCTTGTGATTTTTTTTTTAAATGTGAAAATTCACAGTTTACTAGCAAATGCAATAATTAGAGGTCTAATGGTTGCTGATGATACTTGCATCGGCAGCTGAGGTATCTAGGGGGATGAATACAGCCTGTGTGTGTTGTACAGAGAGAACGGACATGTGTAACTGAGTATACACTGTATGTGCCTTATACAGGTTGCCCAATACGTAGAGATAAGGCGTTGCTTAGTACTTGTTTAGATGAGGCATCCAAGTGAACATATCCTCTCTGCGTGTCCATTTGCAGGCCTGTATGGTGTCAAGAACACTGAGCTGTGACAGAAACAGCTCGCCACAAGACCGTCTGGGCTCAGCAGGAAGTACCTCCATATCTACTTCCAGGTCAACCTCAGACGTCATGTGGATCAGATGCCTGCTCTTCGTCTTCACCTTGTTTGCTCCCATCGCCATTGGTAAGAGACCTGCAGTACAGAACTACACTTACATTTACATCATTTACAGACAGTGTGATGCAACCCTGACCCTGCATTTTGCCGGTAGATATGCTGCAATATAGTGTACACTGTAGTATTTTTGCTCCTTGATACATATGCTAGGTTGGAAAAAAGGTTTGCAACATGTGCGGGCAAGTTACTCGAAAAAGCTCATAACGCATTACTCATTGAAAAAGCAGTTACATACCATCTCCAAAGTTGTGACTCAAGCAGCTTCTGAATATAACTCATGCTGAAATAGGGAATGAGACAGCGTGGTTCAATATGTAGCCTGCAACGCTAACGTCCTCACAGGGTTCATCTCATTTTTCATGGAAGTTTTTTTTTTTTGACATGTCACAGTAGGAAAAGCACACGTGTAAGTAATAAAAAAATGAATGATGGCTGAATTCAATTTAGCTGCTTCAGTTTCAGGCTCCTGGTATTGTTCATGCTGGCTCGCTGTCACACTGTCATGACTTACATTTGACTTATTAGTAATGCCTGCACTTTTTCTACTCTGATCCTTTTCCTACATCTGCTAGGATAAAGGCTTATTGCAGTAGTTGAGTTACAAAGAAGAGATAAGATAATATAAGATAAGATAAGATAAGATAGCTTTTATTGATCCCCCTCAGGGGAAATTCACTTGTTACAGCAGCAGAACAGGCAAATCGAAGTACAGTAACTCAAAATGAATACAAATAAAGTGGCTAAGTTAAGAATAAGGCAACAATAACAAAAAATAAAGTGGCAATAGAAAAAACTAGAAAAAGTATTTACACTAAATGAGGTAAAGTATTTACACTGTTACACATTTTTCCTTTTTATTGACATCCAGAAGTATTTGACATGCTATATTCATATGAGAATAAAGATGCTATGAACGCTATTGCACTGAAATTGCTATGCTATTGCACAAACAGTGGGGAAAATTCCTACATATTGCTCAGTGAGAAAATTGTTGCATTATTTGCAGTGAACAGCAGAAATGCAGCCATCAGTTAACTACCATTTGCTGCAGCACTAGTTGCATTTCATTAGAGGTGTCTCTATTTTTCTGGCCACTTTGGATCGATGTGCACACACTTGCAGGCATGTGCCCACTTAGAAACACATTTTTACATGCAGTGTGTATTATATAGCTCTAAACGTTTTATTCCACATGTTCAGATTGGCATTACATGCCCAGAACTACAAATCGAAGAAATGACTGTACAGCTTTGACTCCTCATCCGCCCCCACACACCCAAGCACTTGCTCGAAACACTGCAGCTGCAAAAGCAAGGAAACACTTAACTCACTTACTCTTGTTCATTTACACAGATCCTCTGTCTTATTGTAGTGCACATTTATATCTTTCTCTCACTCTTCTGGTTCCTCTCACTCACATATTCACACTGCACACACACACACGCACACACAGTGCAGATGCAACCCCAGTAGGCTGTCTGTATGTTTCCTCCTCTCCCCTGCGACGGTAGGCTTTGAAGACTCCTAGAGGGAGCTCTGGCCCACTTGGACTTAATCCTATTAATGGCTGCTGTCAATCACACTGCTGTGAGGAAAAACTGCCGCACACATGCAGACACGTACAACACACACACACTCAAGCAATCGTCCCCATGCCTGCTCGCATGCATGTGCGCAGCTGATATACTTGAAACGCTGAAATATCGTCCACCCACATGGACACAGATCCTCATTAAAAACACGCACGCGTAAACACACTCAAGCGCACGCAGGAAGCGCTCACAGGCGGCCACTCAGACACACAAACACCACAGGCTTTGCTTCAACACCGAGGGATGAGTTTCAGTCAAAGGTATTTGCATCAGTGTCTAAAGAATAAGTCGACATATGCAAATCATACTGTTTATACTTAGCAAGGATTAGTTGAAACAAAGACAGTTTAGCTTGAGGACACGCAGCAAGCACTCCATCTTTTCCACCGAGCCGTGTCTTGTCATTATTTCAGGGTTATGTGAAGACAAATAAAAGGGAATAGGAAAGCATGGATTTTTGAACAAAATCACAGAAATATGTTTTTTTTCTGGGGTTTAGATTATATTTCTGGCATGAACAGTGTCTAACCTGACAGGGTGGACTTGTTGATCATGTCGGTGCTGGAAAAGCACTGATTGTACATATTAAGTGAATGTCACTGCAGAGGACCTCGAACAAACTGTGGCAAATGCCTGGACATTTTACAGTGTTACAGGTAAGGCTGTTTTTCCTGTCAATAGATAGAAAAGACAACAACCAACAATATATTAGTCCAGTCCTCAGTACTGTCTGCCCCTGTCTGTGGCACTCAGCCCCTGCCACTCTATAGTCCTACTTCAAAACAAGCATATTTTTAATAAAAGCTAAGTGATTTCCTGAAGCAGCTAGACACTGTAGTTTTTAGAAGAGATTAAATAGTTCAATTATTGCAAACAATTTTTATCCACGATCATCTGAATAAGGAATCAACAGAGTAGCTCATTTATATGTTTTCAATAGTTGGACGATGGTAGAAAAAATTCTGCACACTCCAATCTGTGCAATATTCATTTACTGAGGTGACTTTTTAGTCTTGAACCCTTTATAATCGTCCCTTGGGAACTGGGTCTCTGACTAAAGGTTCGCCCCCAATAAAATTGCACAGACTGAAGTGTGCAGATGGTTTTCCAATCATACACGAGGCCTCAGCTCCAGCACCTCCAACAAGCCTTTATTTAGTGAGCAGTGATGTGTAGGTACAGAACATACTGGAAATAAATAGTTTTTGGACAACAATGAACCTCAGAAGGAAAGAGGACAAGCTTTATCAGACCTTGGCTACACATCCAAGTTAGTAGGATCAACTCAGTGCTGTTTTTTTTCAAAAGATTTATTGGCAGTAAGAAAAACTTTGAATATTACAAGCCTGCTTTAAAATATCTTTTGCACTTTATAAATGTGTTGTTTTTTCTCTAACTCAAAAGACACACATTTCAGACACCAGCAGTGGCCAAATGCTTTGGCAGTTTGAGTGAGAGATCACCTTTTAAATCTCTCTCCTCTTCCCTCTCACCCTCTCCTTCTCCGTCTTTCCATCTATCCACCTCTTTCGCCACTCTCTTGTTCTTGGCCCAAATGTAAAAATCGATATCCTTTTGTTTCAGCCCCCTGAGGCAATGAGAGTGTCTGAATAAGATTGTCTGTACTGTCTGTGGCTGCCAAGTTTCTGTCACCACTTACACAACTAATGACAGACACATTAACATACTCTTGCCAGCTCACACATTATTGCATGTTTGCAAAGACAGAGAGCTAAATATTGGCGCGTACCGCACGTGTATGTGTGTATCATGTGTCTGTCACTTTTTCCTAAACAAGCGTGACTGCACAGGCTTGTTTGGAAAAAATGTGACAGAAATATGTGAGTCCTTTGGAGGCAGGTTAAGCACAGTGCAGTTTTATAGGTGTGGCAGCTGATATAAATAGATGAATTAAAAGGTGAGAGACGAGACGGTGTGTGCAAGTCAGAGCATTTACCGCTGCTTATGAAGGCAGAGTGGCTTTTAATTGGAATACAGATAGAGCCCTTATTTGAATTGCGTGTGCCAACGTGTGTGTGTTTGTGTCATAATGCTCTCTTTATGCCCAGTGGGGACCCTGTAAGGCAACACTGTAAGACATCTGATCCAAAGCCAGTCTAGACAGCTGCCTTACAATACTGCGTATTGATCCCCTCACGCTTCAATTAACCCTCTCTTCAAAATTTACATTCATGCTCACGGAGGCGGATATGATGCGACCATTGAGAAACTAATAAACTAACACTCGTATTAACACAATAATGACCCAGTGCCCTCAGCGCTCCCCTCTCACACACACACAAAAAGTCCTTCAAATCCTCAGCCGCTGCTGAGACACACATCCCATCTGAATGTGTGCTTAAGGTCTGATCATAGCCTGCAGTGATATATGTGTGTGTTCATTAGAGAGGACATTTTCAGCAAATGTCACTTATATATCAGTCTTATCTCGAAGCTAGTGCCTGCCATTGTCAGTGTGGTGCCCTCAGGTACCAGCGCCACACAAATATTGGCTATGAATTTCAGCCTCTACATGTCATCACTCCGAGCATTTGTATGCGTGTGTGTGTGCATGTGTGCGTGTGTGTGTGTGTGTGTGTGTGTGTGTGTGTGTGTGTGTGCGCGCGCGCATGTGTGTGTGTGTGTGTGTGTGTGATGTGGTGAAGGGCAGTATTAAGTAGAGCCCGGGCAGAGTGTCACTGAGCTCATTCAGATTCTTTGCAGCATTCGTGTAACCATGACGCTCCTCCAGCCAATCAGGGACCTGAGGGAGGGAGGACAGGGTTGCTATGGTTATCGTGACAGGGAGAGCAAGGAAGGTGGTGCTGGATGTTGTAGGTCTGCGTTTGAACTGCAGGTAGTTGTCCGTTCACCGTGTGTGTATGTGCACGTTCGTACGGGCACGTGTGCAGAAATTATTTGGAAGGCCTTGACTGGATGTGTTCTTCAATAAAATAAAAGTGACATAGACAGCAAGCAGTCACAGTCACCTGTAGCCGCAAACTACAGGCGCTATCAGATTTAATATATTTCATTTGTTTATTCGACAGGCTCGATGCATATTATGTATGTATATTGCACCACATATAGCTAAAATTCTCAGATGGGGTCTGGCAGGGGCAGCCGGTGACACACAATATGCAGCTGTGTAAAATGAAATCTGAATTACAGCTACAGTAGGGCTAGGTGATGACAAAGCCAAACAACACAAGTGGACACCTCAGCTGATAGACTATCTATCAGGGGATGATAGCCGATGCACACGGGGATCGCTGCTCCTGAGAGCAGAGAATAACATCCAAGCTGCATCGCAACAACCGAAATCCCCAGGAACAAGCAGCCTCACACTCAATATCACAGCAGCCTGCAAGACAAGACAATATGTATGTTAGCAAAAACACAATTAAAGGATGGGGATGCATAAAAGAGTCACATTTGTGTGATATATTTTATGGCACAGCTGTATCAAGCTCTGACTACATGGACAGTAATTGTTAAAGACAGGAAACCATAATATTTGTTTTGGTAATTTCATAGGATTTGTTGTTGCTATAAATAAATAAAATGACTTCAGCATTTTCTCATTTTATTAATTTATTAAATGAAATCATTATTAAATTATTAATTGTACACTATTACTGAAAATATCATTAGATCGTGTTCTAATAGCAAAAGTTCCACACAACAAAAACCTGTACTTCATATACATATATATGCACATACATACAATACATACTTAAATACAATCAAATAAATAAAAAAAAAACAGACTGAACACATGAGATCAACAGAATATTATAGTCCTGATGGTCCTTTTTCACAGCAGAAAGTTTGACTTGTCACAGCCAGAAAAGCACAGGTGTAAATGATAACATTAAAAACAGCTGTGTTCTATTTAATTGAGCTCGTTTCAGGATCGTGGTATTATGCACTGTGGCTCTGTGTCACGGCTTCCTGAGAAACTGAGCCATCCTTAACGAAAATTTGTTTCACCTGTGCTCTCCCCGATACGACAAACCAAAATGTCTGCCGTGAAGAAGTGTGATAGCAACGCCTGCTGTGAGGTGAGGCATCCCAGAAGCAGAGCTGCGAGCTCACATTCTCTTGAAGCACATTATTTATTTATTTATTTTTTTTTCTATTTGGCAGCGAGTGTGATCATGGAATTTGATGGCACACTGAAGAGCACATGCTCCGTCATATCCCACGCCTCTCTGCACCACACTTCTCATCTGTGGTGCAGAAGCTGTTTCCCTTTGTGAAGATTACCAGGCATTCATCTTATAGGATATCGAGACCTAATTAGTCAATGGCAACTTGATTGCTATGTGGTCTTGCAGATGCTTCATCATCCAAGAGGCCTCATCAGTTCTACTCATTAAACCAACAAGGAAGAAGGAAGTAAAGCAGCAGCACTAAGAAAGATCTGGGACAGATCAGTAGATTCAATCTCATTGGAATTAATGACATGTTTCCTATTTCAGTACAGGAAGAGTGGATGTATGCATCAAATTTGCAACTTCTGAGAATAATTAGGCTTTGCCATCTTTGAATAATCTCTGCAGCACTTAATGCCTGTTGAAATTGCCAGGCAATTACTCTCTATCTAGAATTATGTCTACAACTGCTAACTGCAAAACAGTAATTACCAAGTCGGTTCACTTGTGACAGTGGACATGTCCTTATGAAAAATCTTCTGTGATGCTACTGTTTTCTTATAGTGTGGATAATTAGTCTGTATGACAAGGGTACAAATGCAGTTTGCGCTTGTACAATTTTGGCCTCCAGCACACATGTTTTAAAGACAGCGCTACAAATAAGTCTAGTATTCCAGTATTTCAAGGTAGGAGAGACAGATCAAAAAGATTTTCCTACAAATGCTTATGTTTGCGTGTCTGTGTGTTCAGCCGACGGCCGTGCTCCTATCCCCATGGCCGTGGTGCGCAGGGAGCTGTCCTGTGAGTCCTACCCCATCGAGCTGCGCTGCCCGGGCACGGACGTCATCATGATCGAGAGCGCCAACTACGGCCGCACCGACGACAAGATCTGCGACTCGGACCCCGCCCAGATGGAGAACACGCGGTGCTACCTGCCCGATGCGTACAAGATCATGTCACTCAGGTCAGTGCGCGGCGTGTGCGCTCATGTTTGCGTGGATGATGTGAAAAGTACAAAAGCGTGTGGGAGTGTGAAACCCAGCGGTGCCTCTTGTGTAGAACCTTTGCCTCAAGTTCCCCATTTTGCGAGGAGTGGAGAACAAAACCGGACAACCATGGTGAAAGTAATTAATCTTTGTATTGCTTTGTTAATGAAATTTGTCCCATGGTACACTTGGTGCAACATTCACAAGGCTGACTCATGGCACAAAGGGCTGTAGCCAAAGCAGCAACACTTTGAATAGTTTTACTTTTTCTTACAGCAGAAGAGAGACAGACATCTCTCAGTCCCAGAGATCCTTCGCTACAGTACGTGTGCAGTGTCAACCGTTCATTTAGTATTCATCCTGGTGAAGCGTCAGTGTCAGGTTCTGCAATACTCGCACGTTAACCCACTTTCACAGAGCTGACAGCAAACAACAACAGCATAAAAATGACACAGCAGTGCAGCACACCTGTCAGACGTATTGTGATGGGAAAAAAAAGAGAAAGGCGATGGGAAATCTGTATGAAGCAGTGTAACTTGGTGAGCCCCACCCTATGCAGCTCTGCCGCTTCCTGTGTGTGCAGTACAAGGCCGTGCAACACAACCTTATCAGACAATGGAAATGACTCCAACACTTCCTCTAAAGCTGCCGTCGCCTCCTCTCCTGACAGTCCACAGAATTAACAGGTCGTCATTGATCGAGGTTTACAATACATGCTTAGTTTTGATTTCCTTTAATAGCATAACAACGAGATGTTCACTTCACTGCTGCGAGATGCCAACAAAGCCATTAAGATGTGGATCTCACAAATAAGGCGCGAGACTTGAGAGATATGGATTAGATATCATAGTTTTTTTTTAGCCACCCTGACTCCTATCCTTGTTTAAGAGTGACTAACTGAGTCTCAGGGGCCTAAAGTGGACAATTAAGACTTTGATATGACATGTCCATTTTTTAGGGTTGTGGATACCAGCAGAGAAAAGCAATGCCTCACTTAACCAACATGCTTTTAGCTGTCTTCTTTTAGGCAATCTAATTTAACAGCATAGCTTACTTGCTGAGAGGAAATCGTCGTCACTAATGTGCAAAGTAACATTTAGCTTTGAATTATTTTCCACCTATCACCTCTGTAAGAAAAAGCACTGCTTGTTTTTTAGTTGCAAGATAATAAAACAAAAAAACCCAATAATGCTGTGATTTTGCCAAAGCTACTCTCATATCTCCTCTTTCCTCACTTTACTCTGCACAGTGGTCATTATTCCTGCAAACACACACGCGCGCACACACACACACACACATTCCAAAGATAGTAGTTTTAATAACAGGAGACAGAGTGCTGTTTTACTTACTCGAGTGATTAAAATTTTGTTCTTGTTGAACATTTCACACTTACTTGCTCAGCAAACTTCTTATGTTAAGCTTTACTGGTCCTTGCTATAATTGTGAAGAAGAATTCTTTTGGTTGTGTTGTTAATGGTCTTTTATATCGTTGTTGTTGTCTCTACAACATACACTACCAATGTTTTGTGTTGGGCAGGTATGATGATGGGAACTAACTGGAAAATAATAGCAGAACAAAAATAGCAATGAGGGGAAAGGAATGCTCTGTGTAATGAGAATGTCTGGATATAAATAATTCATTAATGTCACCATTAGTATCTCAATTTTTCAGATCACGTGTTCCTCTGACTTTGAGTGCTCTTTCCTGCTGTCCAATTATTTTCCCTCTCATCTTTTATCTGTCTCAATATTGCTGTCATCTTTCTCTCTCTCTCCTCTCTCTCTCTCTCTCTCTCCTCTGTCTCTCCGTCAAACCACCTGTCCGTGTCATGTGGCGGTGCTCTGATTGCGATTGCTTTGGTCTGGCTCTCCACTCGCTCTGGCAGCTGCAGCTTGTGTGGCCACTCTCCTACAGTCCTTGCCATCCATAATTTATACACATGCACACACACACACACAGACACATACAGATACACACTGCATGTGCCACACACAGCATACACTGCCCAGGGGCTACACCAGACTTTAAGCTCCAATTAGCAGAGCCAGAGGCCAAACTTAATCTTGAGGGATCCTCTGTGGAGGTGACTCAGACCGGAAACAACTGTTTATCACATATATTTTCGGCGCATGTGTTGCAGGAGGCTCTGAGCCTTTGTGTGAGTCTGTGCACACAATACTGTATGCACACAAACACGAGTGAAGCTCGGATATGCTCATGCACACAGTGTGTAGTGTGTTTTAAAAGCACCGGCGTAAATGCACACAGTGAATGTTTGAGTGTGCGCTCATGCACATGTCTAATGCGTGTGTACGTGTGTGTGTGTGTGCACTTGTTAATGTGTGTTGAAGGCTGTATTTGGGTTTCTGCACGCATTTGCAGTGGATTTATGTGTGCTTTTAGCTCTTTCCCATACTCACACACCCCTCTACTTTCTTCAGTCTGTTTCAGCCTGTCTGGTTTCCACTCTGTCATTCCCTCTATGTCTGTATCGTCTCTGGTTTTCAGTCCCAGCTCAACTGGCTGATAAAATCAGAGCATGTTCCGCCTGCCCAGTGTTTCCTCAGTATCACATTCTCTCTTTGTTTTCCTCTCTACCACTCTCCAAGGCCAGGGCGTGTGTGTGCGAGGGTGCGTGTATGCGTGTATGCGTGCGTGCATATGTTTGCGTGCGTGTGTGCGCCCATACCACATAATTGGTCTTGATATCAAAGCCTCATATCTCCAGAGGGTCTCACAAGGCTTCTCAGGCAACCTAGAGAGGACCTGATATCGCTGCATTTCCCAGATTATCTCCCCATTGGGATACACTGGGTTGAAGGGGAAACAAAGCCGTGGCCATGAAAGTTACGCTTAATCTGTTTTAGTGATATACTGGCCCCAGTTCAATGACTCACTCCGTTTTATCGCGTTTTGAACTGAAATGCCTCTATTTCAAAATGGCTACTGAGCATTCTTTGTGTGTAGCTTATTCTAATATTATTATTACCTTTATGATTTAGTTATAAAAATGTACATAGTACTCAGATTTTTATTTTATTTGGCTCGTCCCACTGGCACAAATCCTCTACTCTGCACACTGTATCTGTTTTCCTAGAAATCAGGACAAATCTGATTGTATTTTTCAAAGCAACTGTTGGCCACAGCCAGGGTGTGGTTAGGCTGAGTGTACATTAAAGTGACACAGGGGAACGTTATATCAGGACAACAGAAGCGTTCGAAGGTTCGGGTCGTCCAATTCTGCACAGTGAGAGAGAGCTACAAGCCAAAATGCTGGAATGCCTGCAAGTTATAGCGATCTATTGACATAAAAGTGAGTTGATGGCTTCTGCGGAGATGCTTCACAATGCACTCCTTGTCCCTCACTGATACTTGAGTGCTTCATGGACCGAGTACCTTTCAGCGAGCTCCATCTCATTCTCTCTCTCTCTCTCTCTCTCTCTCTGTCCGTCTCGCACACATGCATCCAAGGTACTCGAGGCTGCGAGTGTGGACGCTCTGAGGAATGTGTAGACAGCGTGCACAAACTCTGTTTTGCTGCCTCTGCCACAGCTACCATGTTAGAAAATTACTTCTGGACTTCAAAAAGACTTTCCCCCTGACACCTCCATACCGCCTCTCCCATCATGTCACCTTGTTTGCCTTTCTCCCTTTCTCTCTCTTCCCTCTCTTTCTCTCTGTTGCCCTCCCTTTTTTCTTTCCCTTCCCTTCCCTCTTAAAGAAGTCCCTAAACACAAAGGGAAACCACTTTGACAAGAAAGACAAGGGTAGGGAGTTGTTCCCCCCCTTCTCTTCCGCTCGCCTTCTCTCACTTGCTTTTGGAAGTGTTAAATAACAACATACTTCATCTATTATTCTCCTATCTGCCACTCTCTTGATATCTTCATTTTTGTCACTCCATTTCCAGATTTTTTTCTTCCCCCTTCTCATTCCTCAAATGAGCTTCTCACCCCCTTCTTCTCACCCTCACTGTCACTTTTCCTTTCTCCCTCACCATCTGTTTTAGTTTTCATCGCCTTTTCCTGTTTTTCCATTCGCTTTTTTCTTCCCCCAGTGCAAGGAAAAGGTGGGGTTGAGGCTGAAAGGGGCTTATGGGTACTCTATAGTTTGTCCCCGTCTAGACCAAAGCCACCAGGGTTGAAGGCCTAGAAAGACATCCCAAGTCTCTAGGTTAAACCGCAGCCTTCCGTGGCCCCAGGGAACCTAGGTGCACGATCGCTGTAAACACCAGCCCTGTATGCACACACACACACACACACACACACACGCGCGCACACCAGCGAACACACATGCATGCATTCATGAACAGTCATACTAGCTCATGCATGCATGCAAACACACTCCCTCGCCCACACACACACACAAGCACACACTCTGAGAGAGAAAGTGAGAGAGTTGCTCATCAGCTCCCAAGCTTGGTCAACTTCTTCTGGCAGCCTGTCTCTTTAGAACTGAGTCTCAGCCTTCAAAGCACCAGGCCAGTGTGCTAGTGTGTGAGCCCGTTTGTGTGTACATGCCTGTGTGCGCACATGTGCGAATGCATACATCTATAGTTGCATGCTTTTGTGTGTGCGTGGGCTTTGTGTGTCAGAGAGTGTGCACGCACGTTTGAACCATTCACGTGGGAGACTGTAAAGAAACCTCTGAAGTTCTTTTCCTTTGACTCTCTGAATTATAGAAAACCACTTGAATCATAGACTGCAATCTAGTGCTAGCCATGTGCTGCGGTCCAGAACTGTGTAACCAGTGAACTATACCACACAGTCTGGCACTTTTTTTTTTCAGACATACCTGCACTTCATCTGTCTAATCCATCTCTGTAAACACAGAAGGAGAAGGAGAGAGAGAGAGAGGCAGAACAGATAATGACAGAGACACAGATAAATAAATGTTCTAAACCTTACATAAATCTTATATTTTTATGCCTCCGCTCCGGTGACAGCTGTGGCAGGAGGCATTGAGTTTTTGTGTCGTCCAGCCGTCCGTCTGTCCATACGTCCATCATGCATGTGAACTTGATATCTCAGAAATGCCGGAGGGAATCTCTTCAAATCAAAAATCAAGGATGAAGTGATTTGATTTTGGTTGGTCAAAGGTTAAAGATCAAGGTCAATGTGTGTGGCCATAACTCAAGAATTCGGAGCTAATTATGACAAAGTTTCACACAAATGACAACTGTAACATAAAATAATAGCGTGATGACTTTTTCCATCCAAGAGGTCAAAGGTCAGCTTCTCTGTGGCATCATAATGTTTGGAAATCAGAATCGGACAAGAAAATTACAATCTGTAAGGTCAGTTGGTTGCAAGCTGAAACCTCGCTGCTATGTGGCACTAAATCCTGCACACTGGACCTTCAATATCTTTTATTAAATTTCTTTATATTATATGAGTCTGGACGGACAGGATGTAAACTGCGACTTGACTGGTTTGCGGAGGCATACGACCATGAGGCGATAATCCTAGTTGATCATTATTCCAGCCCAGCGACTCTAAGTACGAAAACAATATTATCTGCTAAATTGCACTGAGGCAACTGAGGCTGTGACTGCTGCGTGTTGTGTGTGTGTGATTCTTGCAGAGGTGGACTCGCCAGGGTATTTACAATTATATCTTGTTATCTCTGACTTTTTCTGTCTCTGTCTGTTCACTCTTCTTCTCTACTCCCTCCATTAACTATCCTGCTCCCACTGAATGAGGTCATATCTGGAAATGTCCTACTTAATGTGTGTGCGCGCGTGTGTCGGTGTATGTATCTGTGTGTGTGCGTGCTGCCACCCTCATATAGTCACCACGGCAACCACCACGGTTACAGGAGATGCCCTGCGGCACCCTGGGGGCCCAACTGTCACCCTTGCTCATTGCGGTAATTAGGGCCCACACACATGGGTGTATATGTACACACACACACACACACACACCCAGATAGATGCATCTATCTAGAGAGAACTTAGAAGACGACACACTGAAAGATGGACAGATTCTGACACTCCTGAAACACATGTGCAATGACTTTCCTTCCGCTGCAAATGTTCCTTTGTAATCTCATCACCAAGTAATATTATTGTCCCGCACACATAGCTGCATCCTCCAGCCACCCACTCACACACCCATATGCATTCACCCTGACTGACAGCTGTGCCGCTCTCCCAAAACCTCTGTATTTCCACACGTCAAAGCCTCCACTGTCTGACCCTTTTCTCCTGTCGCCACAGCTCTGCTAACCTTAGTTATCATGCTTCACCGAGCACCTAAGCTACATGGCTGCCTGAGAATGGTTGGAGAACGGTCTAGACATCACACACTCTCTGTCTCTTTCTCTCACACACACAAAGCCTGACACATCCAGAGACGAGCATGTGAGTCAGTGCCTCAGACGCGCTGGCATGTAGACAGCGACTGACTTCCAGACTGACTTGATGCTTTGACATTGACATTGAAGCGCAAAACCAGACCAGGACACAAGGACCTCGTCGTCCTCCTCCCCTTGCACGTGCACATACGTGCATACACACAGCATCGTGCATTTTTTGTTTGCACATCATGAGGTGAGCCTGACTAAATCCCACAAGACAGTGTCTCGGTGTGGCGTGGCTCCGACGTCTTGGCGGCGATGGTGTCTTGCACGCTTCTCTGCTTTTAACCGACCGAGAGCGACAGCCCGGCTGTCTGAAATGCTACTCGTCTTTTAGCTTTTAGGAGGATTTGGAGTTTGTGCAAGCAGGTGGTCTTGGATTAAACTGTGGAGAAAGAGGTGTCACGTAGGGAAATGCGCACACACAGATGTAAGGCAGAGTGAAACACAGGGATGTCAGCGCAGGAATGTTGCTAGGTGGAATCGGGAGGAAGACTCCCCGAGTGTGTCCTGGAATTGGACGACGTGGAAGTTGCCATGGTTACCAGTGGAAGAGGAGGAGGGAGGAGGAGAGCGGAGAGGAGAGATGGCGGAGCTCAAAAACTACTTGGCTGTGAGCCTCCTAGCAAGAAAGAGGCTGTAATGTGTTTGTGTTAGCATTATTTGTGTGCCTCTGTGTATGATAAGACATTCAATATTGTGAAGCACTTTTTTCTTCAAACAGTTACTTATCCCAAAAGATGCTGTGCTGCAGGAAAAAAAACCCAAATATGATTCACTATCACCAACAACATGGGTTCATTTTAAAGGAAGAATTAACATGTATCCAGTTTCTATCCAGGTAGGATTTAATAATGTTACAGGCTGCAGAAAAGTATGTAACTCTAAAAAAAAAAATCATCTGTTCGCAGAAAATGTGTCAGTGCTAGTAGGTGATTTCTTTGACTTCACTGCAATTTGTTGGATTCAGGATCGAAACTTCATTTTCTGTTCAAGTACACTTGGCGTGAGGGGTCGACTCAAGTGGCTCCCAAAGTGCATGCACGAGAAAGCCAGGTACACAGGGAGGTGCAGTTTGTTTGACAGAGGCTACAGATTGGATACAGGATATATATAATATTCGTGGTCTCCACAGTATATATTGTGTGTTGTATGTCAAAAGTGACACTTGACACCCTCAGAACGAATAGGAGAAAAAATGGGAGAGAGTGACATCCTCCAGCCAAATTTTAATAATGTAACACATTTCAAAGCTTTTTCCCAGTAGGGAAAACAACATTATTTTACCTGTGGCTCGTCTGACAGGCTGTTCGAGAGCTGACAGAAACGCATTCAGGGACCGCAGAGGAGTGTGTCAGTGTTTTTGTGTATGTATGTATATATGTGTGTGTGTGTTTGTGTGTGGGAGAGAGAGAGAGAGAGAATGAGACGGATCTGTCATTTCTGTATAAGAGTGGTGTGGTGGTGCTGGCACAGGATGTGATGCGTCTGCTTCGCTATACCCCATGGAAGACGTATACACAGACTTCCTCACACAAACACATGCACACAGACACCTGTCTTTTGCTCCCTCTCTCTTACCTCTGTCAATCACAATCCCTGCATCACTCTTCAATTACTTACTACATCCCAGGCCTGCATCCTTCCACAGCCCCCCCACTCTTTTTTATTCCTCCTGTTCGACATCCGTTCCCATCACTCCCTTTGTCCATCTCCAAACAGCCCTACTGTATATGTGTGTATAACCACATCAGGGAGCTAATAAAGCAGAAAAGAGGCCAGTAGCAGCAGAATCTCATATGTGGCGTGTGTGTGTGTGTGTGTGAGGGAGGAAGGGAGGGAGAGTGTATGGCCAGCCTAACAGCTTTTTATCCTGTAGCGAGATACAGTAACTATGCTCTGTCTGCTGTCAAATGGGTTTCCTGAACTCCCGCAGGACATAAAGAGCCCTGTGAAATCATATCCCCCCCTTCCTTTTGTTATTTGCACAAACTGTCTTTTATTTTATGCCATTCCGGCCGCTCCACTCCCTCTGCTTAAATTTTCCCAGTTTGCACATTTTGATTTAATTTCTTTTCAGAAAGCGTTACAAGCTTATAAAATATCTTTTTTTTCTCACCATGGGAAATATTTTTTAGGGTTATTACAATACTGTATTCCTTCTGTTTTTGGTGATGATTTAGACTGCTGATATTGTGTAATTTATAGTGGTAATTCTTGTCAGGTTATGTTTAATCTTATTGTTTGTGGAACTAAATACTGGCCAAAGGTGTTTTTAAGTTCCTGTGAAACTGCAGCAAAATTAAGTGACAGTAATATGTGGGAGTTCTGTTATTTACAAAGAAATAATCTCTAAACTCACTATATTTTGGAGAGCAATGAAAATGACCAAAGGCAAACACACTCATGTGATAGATAGCTGTATGTCATTATGCAGTTTGACAACCTCTCACTCACCTTGCAGACCATATTTCATATATTAGTTTCAGATAATTGCAATGTGTCTCCTGTCAGTCCCCGCCATTTCTTCCTCAGCCTCATCAAGTCCAACTGTCTGAAGCAGAAAATGTTAACCCAGTGTGTTTTCTGCAACTTACCTCACAGTGTGGGTGAACGAGCCGAGAAAAATAAAAGGGTGACATTATGTCCATATTGCATGTTCCAACCATTGCACAACTCTCAGAGGGAGCTCTACCGAGAGATTTCTCGATATTCTTAACCGTCAGTGTTCCTCCAAAGAAGCCAAAAGAAACTCAATAATGCAGTTATGAGACGCGCTGCAAAGTCATTCAGGGATCGGAGGCTCTGTTCTTGAATATTTTGTTTTGTTCGATGTGTAAAAATGAATTTTTAAAAAGAAAGAAAAATGAAAATATCTTGGCTCTGTCCAGAATGCCCTCATTCACTACTCTCTATATAATAGGCACTCAGTAGTTTTGGACGCTTGTGAATTATTGTCGTTTTGCATAATCACTGAGGGGAGAACCACTGTGCCGTAGTTCTCACATCTATAAAATGTGATGCATCACTTTGTGGGTTTGCAGGCAGAAAGTTGCATTCATGCCATGAGCACTACTTTTTCGTTGCAACGTGGGAATTTATGAGGGCGCTATATAGTGCATAAATTTCATACTCAGAATTCTGATGTTAAAACATTGAAAGGTAAATATAAGGCACTACAGAGATTTCAAACACAGCCTTCGGTTGTTCTCAGTGTTTCAGCGCTCGTTCCACAGCATTCTGTTGTGTGTATTTTTATAGTGTTTTGTAATAATGATGATGTTTAATCAGGACTTAAGCGCTCAGACTGTTCATCTTTCAGCAGAGAGCCAAAGTGAAACTGCAACTTCCAGGTACTGTTCCACAAGTAAGAAAAAAAATCAAACATCCCACTGACATTCATCACAACAATAACTAAAAGTACATTACAACCTTGGAACACAGTCTTTCTCAGTTGTATATAATATGGCTTACATCATGTGTTAGATAAGAATGGTGATCTAATATTTGTGTTTATATGGTATCTCTGTTTTCAGTTTTAACAAACACCGTTTCCCATAATTCCTAGACCTTTATGGCAGGGATCCATGGGCAAGTTGAGGGGCCGTGGCTGGCTCAGACATGTCCATAAAAACAGCAGGACAGAAAAGACTAGAAGTTTTAGACAGCAAAGATTACAACTAGAAAATGAATGACTTCAGAGGAGAGCGTTGGTGAATTTTGGATACGGTTTTCTTTGTTTGACTTTAAATTGAGAAGGTTTTAATTTCTAATAGTAAACACTGTAGTGGATGCATGGAAAGTAAAGCCCAGGAACACTCTGACTTATGAAAGAAATGCTGAATGAGAGAGTGTGAAGAAGCACCCCTGCTTGATGTCATGACTACAAAGTATTCTGTTTACTGAATTACTCATGAAGATGAATACTAAATCTCTCAAAAAGAGGATCTGAGGAAAATTAGGGATATTTGAGTAGTTTGACAAAATATTCTTAACTCAAGACCCACTTACTCACTTTTAGTGGAGCTTTCATCAGCAAATGGATTTTCCTCAGTTGCCACAGTTCAGTTGTTATGTCATGAAGTATGTGAATAAAAGGTAATTTATTACAACATGTGACAAAGGAGATGATATTGATGTTGCAACTTGACAGAGAGTCTTTGGCGATTTGGACTCAGGGGGGAGACGTCTTGATTGAAGAAATATAATCCGAGCCGTTGCTGTATAAACCCCCCCGGAGTCCTGACACTGGTGGAGGTGGTGTAGATTGTGAAGCCGGATAGGTGCTGAAGAGGATGATGATTCTGCGAAGGCGAGGCGGCGATGGGGAGGTGGAGGGGCGCACAAATCTCCAGCATGAAAGAGCTAGGGCAAAGAAAGACCGTATTTTAAAAGGAGAGCACGAAGACGATTGGCTAGCGATGAGGGTGTGACACCGAGCTATTGGCTGAGAGAGAACAGCTGGAGAGACAGCTGATTACCAGTGACAGCCCCAAACACTGACAGCGGGAAATATACGAGAGCATGCGCAGTAGGAGAGATGAGAAATAGTTTGTGAATGAGAAGCATTGATGTCTTCCTGGCTGAACTTGCGCTAGAGCTTCATTTAACTTTTATCAAACTCTGTATTTCCGTGCAGATCACTGTAATCAACATTATATTAGATGTAGGTAGGGCAAGTTGATCGGAGTTAGAGGTTTGACCCACATGTGAAATCTGTGAAATAAATTGAAACCCGTAATGTGGTCACGTTTATTTTTTAATGCAGTGCAGTTTTATATATAATATGGTAGCAGTTTGATATGTATCAATATCAAATTTATAATCGAACACTATCAATACACTAGTAATTTAGTTTTTGAATGTCCCTGTTGTATGTTTATCTGTGTGTTAATATGCTGGATGTACTTGAATGTGTGTATGTTTTCTGACAGCTCAATCTTTTGTGTGTGTATGTATTTATGTGCGTTCATGAAACCCAGACACCATTCCACTAAGTTTGTATGTGTTAAGCATGTTCACGCAGCGTTATAGATGACTCAGACGACAGTGTTGCTTTGACTGTATCCCAATGTTGATTCCAGAATGACTGTGCCGAGCCTTTGTACGTCACTCACTCTCAGACACCTCTTTCAACTCATGAGGATTAGTTCCCAGCTCTCACTTGCTCTGTAATTATATAGTTCTTCAACACATCTGCACTCGAGCACATGCTCGCAGCGCATGCAGGCGGACACACACACGCGTACCCCCGCACGTACACGCACGCGCCATCAGAGCGTCAGCCTCATCAAACCATCAGTCAGTCAGTTATATGAGGGATCGAGACAGAGCGACAGAGACAGAGCGAAGGGAGGTCTGCCAAACAAAGTGAGGAACATCAGAGACAATAACAACAGCAGCACCCACTGCAGCATCGCGGCTTTCTCCTTCCCCTGCCTGCCACGGCTCGGCTTTGTTAGTGAATAGTTTGTTTGTGTGTTTGCGAGCATGTGTGTGTTGCACGTCGCAGGGAAGAAAGCCAGCAGGCAAGGCGGTATCCAGGCCACTGCCTTGTTTTGATGTGGTCATGCTAATTAAACAAAAAAAAAGGAGCTTTTCTCCTAACACCAAGAAAACGACACACTTAAAATATTGAGCTTTTTCGACGCTTGAAAGAATGTGGAGAAAAAAGCAATGTGTTGCAAAGGTGTGTGTGTGTGTGTGTGCGTGTTCTACATTCATTGTCGGTCAGAATGAAGAGAGGACGTGAATTGTGAATTTTTGCTGATGTTTTTCTGTTTCGTTAGGCCGCCGGATAAACGCATTGGCAGAGAGGGAATGAGAGTAACAGATAGAGAGAGAGAGAGAAAAGCGAGGGAGATGGAGGTACGGGGGACATGAGGGAGTCTTTTGAATCTGACTCAGACTACTGGCTCAGACAGAGTGATGACGTCAGCACAGGCTTTACTAAGGATGGAGGGATCGAGGGAGAAACAGAGGGAGGATGGAGATGACGCCCTGAGGGAGGCAGGAATGAGAAAGATATTAAGGAGGGAGGGAGGACAGAGAGAGAGGGAGAGAGAAGGCAGCAATAAGAGGCCTACCACATACATCTGGGTGTGACTTCGGAAACTGCAGCTAAGTGGGTTTAAGACAGATAAACAGACAAAGAAAGGGGAAAAAAAACAGACAGAAAGGGAGGAAGAGGGAGGAATAATTCCTTGGCGGGAAGGATGAAGACAAAGGCTGAGAAAGAAATTAGTTTATTATCTGGGCTTAGACAGTGTACGGGAGAAGAAGAAGAAAGGTGCAGTCAAAAATAGACCGAGAACGAAGGAGCGATGGCAGAGAGATAGAGTGCGCAAGAGATTATGTCAAATCTTTGCTCCATAGCCTCTATTTAAAATACCAGTCAATAACCTTCGCTGCTTTATGACTCAGCCGTGAAAGTCCCGAGAATTGAGCTTTTTTTTTTTTTTTTTTGCAGTATCATAAAGCAGAAATAAACGCACACATACCCACAGCTGGTGCAATACCTACAATTTTGCTCTCTTCAAATACATTTGCATCTCCTGTTCCCCGCATCTGGGCTTTTTTTTCTTCTTTTTTTTCAAATGTATTGTATTTCAGTTACTTGTGCATTCTGCTTTGTGCGGCGACTTTTGATGTCATGTGGTTTCACCGGCCAGTTCACCAGCATCTCTTTGTGTCAGCTGGATTTTATTTCCTCTCCTCTTTAGGGATGAGACATTTTTATAAGCTCCTGGGGTTTCTCGGCGTTAACGGTGTTCTCCTCAAAGTTTGTGTGTGTGGAAATAATTAATCCTGCACTCACGCCTGTGGCAGCACTTTGGAGCAGAAAGTTTTGGAGCCAAACAGGTAGCTCTAATCGCCTGTCTTCATCCCCTGGTGTGATGACATCATAACCACTGGACGTTTTTTGCGCTGGCGAACAGTTGAGGTCATTAAATGGGGTTTTGCGCTCTGATTCACCACTGAGGGCCAGCCGGTCGTGTCCATTGGTGGGTGCTGTGAGCAAAGTTGTGGCGGCGTGTCAGTTTGTGTCCCCCCCCAGTCCACAACTCGCACTGATGACAGGTGACCGATGATGAAGGCACCGGGGCAAGAAATTAAAAAGCACAGAGGCGAGAAAAAAGAAGGGAGGGAGAGAGGAGAGAAGACTGGCGGGTATTGTTATTAGAATATGACAGACATGGCAACACAGAGTTTCAAACCTTTTAAACTCCAATAACCCCTTGCTTGACCACAGACACACAGGTCAGTCATAGACAACAGTATATGTCACCGTAAGTGAATTTGTGGCCTAGATTAGTTCTCTGTGTTATATGTGAATATTGAACTAAAAATTAAATTAGCTCTCATGCATATTTCATTATGCAAATTGTTGAATGATAGTGTAAGAAGAGAGACTTGAGGGGTTTGGCATGCTCATTAAAAATATCTCAATGGGAGAATCTGAATGTTTTTAATGTGAATGTCACCTGTTTGACAGGTGCGCAGAGAGGGAAGGAGGGAGAGGCAGAACAGTTGTACTAATTGAAAGAAAATATTCAGATGAGAAGAGAAAGGCCTGATCAGCCTCCTTAAAATAGGCCTTTCCTCCTCCTTCTTTGCCCGTAGTCTTGCACGCAATAATTTTCGCTCACATTATTTCGATGATTTATCCAAACCAGGATGCGTCATTGAGATAAAGTGGCACTTCAGTGTGGGATAGCATTTTATGTTATTACATGCATCTATCTTGATAATATATGAGCTCCAGCCGTCCCCCAACAAATCATCTTTGCTTGTGACGACTGGCCTTGGCGTTTTTAATTACAAACACTTGCACATAAATGTCATACGTGCATTTTTATAGCAGCACACCTACATGCGTGCACAGTCACGTGGTGAACGTAGTGCGCTGCCTTAACCAGTGTTAATAAGAGCGAGGAATACTTACTTTTTGTGTGTCAGAGGAGAGGGCCCCCCTGATAATTAAAATTAATTATATGGAGTCTGGGGCAAAATACTCTTAAAGCCATAGGTTATTGTTCTCACTGCTGCACACACACACACACACACACACACACACACACACACACACACAGACACACCCCAGAAGTGTTCTTGCACAACAGCTCTTCATTAGCCATTGTTGAACACCTTGTGTGCGACTGAGCTCAAAGATCGCATTTGTATAATGTTCGCTCCAGGTGTACCAGTGAGGACATATTGTCTGCTCCCGGGTCAATCTAGAGGGTCCTCAAACACGGATGACTCTCAAGTGCCGGGATGAATGTAGTGATTTTTATGAGTGGATATGATACCGTGTATATTACATTACACGACTTCAAAGACACACGTTTGCATCTTTGAGTGAATGCTTGTGAGTATCTGTGCATTTGAATGTGTGCAGCTAACGTATCTACCTCTTTCTCATGCAGATGCAACAATCGAACCCAGTGTGCAGTGGTGGCTGGGCCTGATGTCTTCCCTGACCCCTGCCCTGGCACGTATAAATACTTGGAAGTCCAATACGAGTGCGTCCCATACAGTAAGTACCACTTTTTTTTTAAGTATTTTGACATTTGACCTCTTATATCTATAATGGCACTGCTATTAGTCATATGTTTGACTGTGTCTCATTTTCATCCACACATTGTGAATGAAATAAAATACTTCAGTTTTTAAACTAAAAACAAATCTAATTGCAAGATCTTGTTACATATTTGTTGTTCGATTAGTGACTGATTAGTTAAACGCTGCAGTGTTTTCATACTTACTTGTCAACAACAACATGCAGTTCGAATCCAAAATTAACATCAGTAATTTGAGTGCCAGAGTAAGTTATTACGGGAAACTATGATGAGGCCGCTCAGTGGGAAAGTCCAAGTGAGGAAGGATGAGCTCCAGTGATGACAGATGGCGATATGACCTTTGACACTGAGATAACAGACTGGGAGGTCATATTTACTGGAGTGAAACATTCAGGGTTGCAAAGATAACCCAACAACTGCGAAACTTTTTTTTTTTTTTTTTACTAGTATAGTTTTTCCCTAAATCTAGGTTACAGCTCACTGCATAATAAATGCATAAGGGTTCAGGGTGGAGACTTAGTGGATTAAAGACATCTATTTGTCCTTGATGTTTATTTCACTCTACATTCCAGCTTAGAGGGTTTGTGCAAAGGCAAAGCTAAAATGCAACTTCTGTGTCTCTTTTATGAAAAAGCTAAATCTAAAGTGACTCCCCCAGTGCTGCCTCTCTCTAGTTACTTTTCTTTTTTCTACAAGAGGAATTCAAATTGACTTTGTTCACATGGCAGTCATTTGATTTTCACCACAACTTCGCTGGAAAAAAAAAGCAGGTGAAGACTCAGTTATTTTTTGAAAATGAAAATGCTATATGCCAAAATTATAGAAAATATTAGAATTTAAAATGCAGTGAGAGAGACACATTACTCAATAAGTAAAGAGAGTAGAAAATACACCATGTTAAGAAAACAACCTTCTCAATGCAATAATAGACCTCCGTCTGTGGCAGATTTCAAACGCGACTGTCAGATGAAACCAGATGATTGTCAGTTTTTGTAATAAATATATCCATATCACATGACCTTGAAACATGGTCTCCTTTGTAAAGTGTGAATTCCCAAAGCAGCGTGGGTGTTGTGAAATGAAAATGCACCCATTTCTGTACACATGAAGCGCTGTATATCTTGTTGTTGACATGTTTTGTTCGCTACAAATATCTCTGCGGTGGAGGTCATAAAAGACAGGAGGACATTCAGAGTTAAGAAAGGATATAGTTTAGATTTATTTACAGACAAAAAAGAAGTCAGTCTCCAGAAGTCCATTTAGTCTTGTTTGCAAACCTTACTTTTGCCAAAAATAGTTGAAAAAGTCGACTGAGTTTCACTTGCTTTGGTGACTTTCTACAAATTATTGGCAGTGATTTTTAAAAACAAGGTGAATTAGCATCTTCTTATGCAGAATGTGTTTTATGTGTCTTAGGGAAACTTTTCAGTTTTTGCTGTCTTCCTACAATAAAACATGTGTCTGTCACAAAGGTGACTGATTGGAACAAAATATTTTGAACTTTAGTTTTTACGCTTATTTCCTCTAAAGTGCTGCAGAAATGTTTGTCTAACGCGGTCTGAGTGTACAGCCTTGGCACCGCGGTCCATACAGACGGCCAAGGTGATCTCCCACACTGAAGCATTCAATTATGTCTGGGTAAACGGCTCTTGCCTGGCGTCTAGAATGACCAGCAGATTAAATAATAGGACTATCAGAGCCCTCTCTGGAGCAGATGGAAACACAACCTGATACCTGCTTAATGCCCCACCGAGCGCCCCGCACACACACACGCATGCATCGAAACAGGGTGTGTGTTTTGACTCTCGTCTCATCCATTCATTTGAAACTTGTCTGCATGTTTTGTCTTTATCGTTCTAACTGCAACGCCTGCTCGAAAGTCCTGCGCCACTTATTTTTGCAGATTAATCACACCAAAGAACTGTGGCTCAGGCTGTGTGCAAAGGGAGATGAGTTGCGTGCTGATCTGATAAACAATGGGTCTGTCAGGGTAACGTCCCCCACCCCCCCTGCAAAAATAGACAGCATCTGAAACCAAAGTCATTAGAGAGCTCAGCTAACAGAGGAAGGGACAGAGAGAGAGAGAGAGAGAGAGAGAGAGAGAGAGAGATGGCGCATAGGAGAAAAAGATAGAGATGGAGAGAGAGATGGAGCATTGTAGAGATAGAGAGAGAGCCTTTGAGAGTACATTAGCAGTTTCCGTGTTCTGACTAAGTGTTCAGGCTGGATCAGGTAGCGCTGTGATACACTACCTGGCTCCTGTGGGTGTGTTTAGTCATGAGAAATGTTGCACAACGTTGCAGAGAAAAAGATGTGGTATAAAGGTGAAACAGGTCCAAGACGCTTTTTTACATTGTTTTGTCTGTGAACGCCTCAAGCTTCAGAGCCCTCATATCGCATCCTTCAAATATTTATGAAATCAATTTCCTTTGAAAGACGTAATAATGTCTGAACCTAAGACAGAGATACTCCCATTCGCTGACATTCAGGCCGGAGATCCAGGCGTCTACGATCAAGCCGGCGCGCCTGACGTAGCAAATCAATGCTGTCAGCGGTGTTGTTGTGAAAGATGTGTTTTGTGAGACGTTAAGCGCTGATATATCTCCAAAATGTTGCCGTAAATCAAGGCGGATCAATGAAGGAGACTTGTTTTTTGAAATATATGACGGTGTACTCAAACTGTCACATTCCTAAAACACTCAGAAGGTACGACTTGAACAAATCGTCATATTTACATTCGAAGGCCGGGGTTGGCTTTGGGCGCCCAGATAGCTAACATCGAGGGACATCCGTAACTCGAGTGGGTGTCCCTCGACATTAAGCGCACTGGTAGCGCTGGTTTGTGAGAGTAAACACCTGACCCCTGGCGATCACCTCAGAGGCCAGGCGGCGCTAATCAGAAAATGATTGCGCGCAAACTAAATGAGCCGAGCTCCAAAGAGGCTTCATATTGTGGATGTATTTTTTTTCACCGAGCGCTGGTGTTGGAGTCGAGCTGTTATGTTTCCCACTACATAGATATTGTAAACAAATCTCAAAGTGGGTTGTAAAACAGGTAATTAAATTATGTGCGGTTCAGTTTTCAGGGAAATTTTGCCCCTCCACCTCCTCTCCTTTTTTTTTTTTTTTTTTTTTTTTTTCTTGAGGATTTTTTGGCTGCCGCTACCTTCACGGCTCTTCATCTCTCCTCCCTGCGCTGCAGGTTTCTGGCTGTTTTCCAAAGCTAAAATCAAGTGCTCTCTTGCTTTCTCTCTCTGGCTCTCTGTGGTATGAGTATGTGGCAGTCATGTGCCAAACTAGCCAGCAAGCTTTGGCAGTAATTAGCCACCTGTGTATACCTTGCTCATAGCACTGCAGGCAGACTATAAATATCCATACATTAGCGCTCTACTGTACAAATTGCTTCTCAGAGGCAGCTCTCACACATGGATACATTTAATCTCCCCAAATACACCATGCTGCAGAAAAAGATATATGATGATGATTTGTATTGTTTCATTCATGGTCATCCATTAAAAAAAATCCAGGACCGCTTGGGATTATATCTATCCATTCCCTCATCTTCATGCAATACACCCTGGCTCTCCAACTGTCGTTATGAAGCAATTAGCCTACTACCACATTTAGTTTATTAATCAGAAAAGCCAGTGATATGTTATGCAATACCCATGCAGTCTATTTTAGACAATGGAACTTGGCTCAGTAGGAAAGCTAATTAAAAGATAAAATCACCTTCTTGTTTGTCCAATTAAAGACTTCTGTCAGATTGGACCCTTGGAATAACTTGATCATGATAACATGAGAAGAGCTGTATGAGTGTGTGTGTGTGTGTGTGTGTGTGTGTGTGTGTGTGTGTGTGTGTGAGTGTGTTGTCGTCAAAACAGTCGCTCACAGCCAGGATCTTGCATCTCTCTGTACGTGCACGTACAGTATACGCGCGTGTGTGTGTGTTTGTGTTTGTGTGTACACATATGCAGGCGATTTTGTGCTTCCCAGAGAGAGCGATGGAAGATGGAAAGGAACCAAAAAGACAGAAGGAGAGAGACAGAGCGAGGGAGCGGCAGCTGAAACAGAGATAGAGAGGAATAGGTTAGACGAGGCCAGCAGACGAGGAGCAGAAAGAATGAATTAACTGATAAAAGACACAGTGTGAGAGGTGGACAGGGTTTGGGTTTGGAGGGGGAAGCGGTGGAAATACGGAGGACGCAACGGGGAGAAGGAACGAGGAGAAAGGCACAGCATGAAATGACGAGAGAGAGTGGCAGGTGAGGATGAGAGCACGGAGACAAGGAACAGAATAATGAAGAGAGAAAGAGGAAAAGGTCTGTGTCCACAAATGACCTTGGGCTTCAGCCGACTGAGCTGATTGGAGATCAGAGATAATAGTGGTGAGGCTGCCGTCGCCACTCGTCTGCAGGAGCACGCACACGCCCCACGCATACACACATATTACACACCGAGTGCACACACACACACACACCGTCTTTCCTCCTAGACGAATACCTCCTTAATAAACCATATGCTTTCAATAAAAATGCTAATTATCTTTACACTGCAGCACATTTCAGGTTAACACTGCTTCTGTGTGTGTGTGTGAGAAATAGAAATGGAAAGAGAGAGGGGAAAAAGACAAGAGAAGGAATCCGAGGTACAGTGTCAGAGCTGTTCATGTGATTAAAGCCATTTTGGAAACTCGAGAAGATAACGCAGATATTAATGAATATTTAGATGATTTTTAATGAATGTGAGACGAGACAGGCGACACAGTCCCACAGCAGAGCATCGCTGTTAGTGTTATTGTTCTGCCGTTGTTTTCTAATATTCATTCAAAGCCTCACTCGGAATAAATGAGCAGATTTTTTTTTTTTTTGTTTTGCAGCTGCAGAACTAAGTCTTCAATAGTGCAGTCTAAGGGGTTTTGCAAATGATCAGTCAAAGATACTGGGTGGATGAAAACATGCCACACCTCTGCAGAATTCAATTATGAATAACCCAGAGAGAGAGAGATTGAGAGAAGATGCTTTCTCGTTGATGTTTTCTTGGAAACAAGGATATTTTCTGGCAAAGTCGTCGGAGTCCATATTTCTTCCCGCTGAATTAGCAGTAGCACAGAAGGCTTCTCGTCTCTTGCGTCACCTTAGCTAACCTTGAGAAAACCTTCGACAAACCGGCCTCTGCGGTGTACTCACTTAAATCCTGCGCGCTGAAATATGAACGACTGTGATGCGTGAAAAACGCTTCTTTCCCTTGTCATGGAGATTAAAAACAAGAGATGCCTCGAAAAATAGTCTCGCAATGAGGTCGCCATCGGAGGCATCCGCTAATCGAGTGAAACACAGAGCAGCGGTACAAATTGAATGACATTTGTTTGACAATTTGTGTGCCATTTGGTATACTTGTTGCCGCCACACTTTTTTCATTTGAAATCTATTAGTTGCCGCCAACCTTCAACTCCTCGTATTGTCCTTTGTGTCTGGGCGGCTGTATAAGAGACTCAGGTGATATGAAGTCCTTGTTGTTCTGTGCCATTAATCCCCGTCCTCTCGACCACAGTTTGTCTCTATGTATTGTTTAAATGTGTGCGTGTGCGCGTGTCTGCGTTTCTACCATCAATATCTGTCGTTGCGATGCGCGGACGCCCTGCACAGACACACTATCTGCTTTCTTTCCCAGCTTTTCACACAAGGGAACTGCTTCCTTGTGGTGAACGGTTTATATCTCCTCACACACACGCAGTTATGCACGCATATACACACACTTGTTCTAGGTTTAACACGATCTCCTTCCAGAGATTGCTTATTTATCGGGAGTTGTGCTAAGCCGCACTAGTTACCATGCATTTTTCATGAGCCTAGGATTTAATGGTTGCTTGTGTATGTGTGTGTGTGTGTGTGTGTGTGTGTGGTGTGTGTGGGCATACGTCTGTTTCTGCGTGCCACATGTGTTTATGTGTATCTGATGAGTTTGGGCTTTAATGTGTTGAAGAATTTATGCATGTATACTGTGCAATATGTAGCGCGCTTGTGCTATATATAAACATGTGGCATCCGGAAGTCCTTCCAAATGTTTTTTTTCCTTTGAGGCTCAGCTTGTCACTCTCTCTTCATCTCTCCTCTCCTCTCCTCTCTCCTCTCCTCTCCTCTCCTCTCTCCTCTCTCCTCATTCCTTCCCTCGAGGGACCGGTTCCATTCAGCAGGTCTCTAACGGTCTCGAAACACACAAGGGCACTGCCTGCAGGATTAGGTTTCTGCCATGTTCACATTCCACTCGGTCCCCCCCTGGGAGAAAGGTGGAATGGAATTCATATGTTTAAGAGGTTTCGAGCAAGGGCGCACATTTCATTGCGGGGCGACGTGAGCAACCCCTCCGCTGAAGCTCTGAGGATAAAGCTTTGAATATAATAGACAGGGAATTGGTGTTGGGGTTGAAGCAAAACCAGCGCATTCAGTATGTTCCCACCTCCACACACGGATGATTGCGCACTCATACACGGAGTAGAGGAGGTGACATACACAAAGCATTTACTCAGCCACTGTGCATCAGAAAGCATTTTAATGTGGCAGGTTTTGGCTGGTCCACTGAAATGCTATCCCGGTAATCAAATCAATTTTCTGGTTTTCATTGCTCTGTTGCTATTAGCATACATTAAAGTGCTCATTATCTCAGGTCATTTTGTATTGCTGTATTTTGTCCCGCTCTGGGGATGGGACCACGACGGATGCTGCGAATCTGTCTGCGTTTTCTCCATGTTGTGTCGCGATCTTGTGTGTTTGCTCTCGCTGCCCCTCTCTGTCGGTCTGCATGGCGTGTGTATGTGTGTGTGTGTGTGTGTGTGTGTGTGTGTGTGTGTGTGTGTGACATATGTGAGATGCATTACTGTCAGATCGCTTCCCCGTTGCAGTGCAGTCTCCTCAGACGCTTACGTAATGTTATTACCAATCACACATGGAGAGCATCCTGGCACTCTCACAAGGTTAGGATGAAATATGAGAACGATTATGGAGATCTGAGATTGTATTATCATGATTTCCTTATTATTGCATCATTAATCTATTTTTGTCTCTTGTCTCTGTCTCTTTCTCTCTTCCTCTTTTTTTTTTTTTTTTTTTTGCCTTTGTCTCATGCAGAAGTGGAACAAAAAGGTAAGTCTGCGAAACAAGCATGCCCACATTCACACATGCACACATGCTCCAAATCCGGGGTTGGGTGTCACTTTTTGATGCCACCGCCTGAAGCGTTTTGTACCTCGTGGCAGAATGACATCTCTTTCAAAGTCACTGCTGCTATATTAAGACAGCTTGATCTCAGCATATAGAGGCAATTTCGAAACACTGGTTCTCATTAGACACACTCCAGGCCCATATTATTCCACGGTATCGTGTAGAATGTCACTTAACAAACTCTCCATGGGTCGAGCGCATTTTTATGATGAGCCAATGAACAGAGAATTACATTGACATTTAATATTTCAAATGCTTCCCCATGATATGAAAATTATGCCTGCGCTTTGAATGGCCAATGAAAATTAAATCAATATTCCCAGCCCTTTGCCTCGGATGTGGAATTATATCACTGGGAACAATGGGAAAACCACAGTGCACATCTGGCCTGTCTGTGTGTGTATGTCTGTGTGTGTATGTCTGTGTGTGTGCATGTGTGCGTGTGTGTGTGTGACAACATTCCAGTGAAATTACAAAGGTCCCTATGACTCCGGTCGCACTGGCTTCCCAGAATTTACTACGTCTCCCACATCAGTCATAAAACATGACCCCAGTATTCCAAGATGGGAATACCAAGAGCCGAGTGGGAAATGAATTATTGTAACAATTGCAGAAACAGCAGGCGATAAAAGACGTGTTCGGTTCTACAGTTGGTTGTTCCTGACAGAGATAGAAAGCGAGAGAAAGGAAGAAAGAGCTATGAGACTAATGAGGAGCCGGGGAGGGGGGGAGGAATGGGAATAGAGGGAAAGGGGGGAAGTAGAACAAAATGTGCCATTTTCTCTTTTTCTCTTTGCTGTGAGAGCAGGGTATTATCTGTTGAATAGAAGGCATGCTGTTGCTGTGCTTAAGAATGACAGTGACTATACAACATCCAAATCACAACACAGTAAGCCTATCATGTCATCGTCACTCACTGGTGGTTAAGGTTAAGTTAAAACACAATGTAACATTTATGAAAGGAGGCAAACATTTCACAGGAACTGTCAGAAACTCTAGAGAGAATAGTTGACATTTTACAGTGACTGCTTGAAAATCTAATGTGAACATTTTTGTCATTCGTTCCTCAGTATTTCTCTGCCCTGGCATTCTGCGAGGAGTGTACCAAAGTGAGCATCTCTTTGAGTCCGATCACCAGTCGGGCGCGTGGTGCAAAGACCCGCTGCAGGCCTCGGACAAGATCTACTACATGCCCTGGACGCCATACCGCACAGACACGCTCACTGAGTACTCGTCCAAGGAGGACTTCATCGCGGGCCGTCCCACTACCACTTACAAACTCCCACATCGAGTGGATGGGACCGGTTTTGTCGTCTATGATGGCGCGCTGTTCTTCAACAAGGAGCGCACCCGTAACATTGTAAAGTTTGACCTGCGCACTCGCATCAAGAGCGGAGAGGCCATCATTGCCAACGCCAACTACCACGACACCTCGCCGTACCGCTGGGGGGGCAAGTCGGACATCGACCTGGCGGTGGACGAGAACGGACTGTGGGTGATCTATGCAACGGAGCAGAACAACGGGCGCATCGTGGTGAGCCAGCTCAACCCCTACACCCTGCGCATCGAAGGCTCGTGGGACACCAGCTACGACAAGCGCTCCGCCTCAAACGCTTTCATGATCTGCGGGGTCCTGTACGTGGTCAAAACCGTCTACGAAGACGATGACAACGAAGGGACAGGAAACAAAATCGACTACATGTACAACACCGATAAGAGCAAGGAGATGACTGTCAACATACCGTTCCCTAATTCCTACCAGTACATCGCTGCAGTGGATTACAACCCAAGAGACAACCTGCTGTATGTGTGGAATAACTACCACGTGGTCAAGTACTCGCTGGACTTTGGCAACAATGGTAGGTCCCGCCTTCAACCCAATTCCTCTTTTCTCCTTCTCCTCCTGCTATTCTCAATGTCTTTTTTCATCATGGCTTTCAACTTAGTACCATGTGTTATGAGACGAAAAAAAAGACACAGCTTTGAGTACTTTTCCCCCACTACATTAATCGGACAGGCTGTGATGTGATTTTTCAAATCTTCACATGAAATGCCTTGGCATATTTGCAATGCTTTTAATATTCATTCATTTTAATATTCATAATGATAAATGCTTTTTTGTTGTGACATAAGGAATACTTACAGCCACTAATCTTCCTCCAATAATTAATTCTGCAAAATGACTTAAAAAGGAAGAAAAGCACCATCTGTGCTGTCACGATTCTCAATTATGACTGTTCCCCCACTACCCCACCCATGGTATCTGCATGTTTTCAGAATTAAAGAAAGAAGAAAATTTAAAGCTGGTCCTGGATATACTAGTGTCATCATACTAGACTCGACATGTCGCTATTTGTGAAAATGTTTCTGCTTTAGTTAACCAAAGTGTAACTCATGACGATATCATAAAGACTGTCTTGATGTCTGCCTTTAGAAGAATATCTCTAATGATGTCATGCTGTGCCTTACATAATGTAAATGCCTCTTGCCTTTTACTGCACCACTTGCCAGCACACTTCAGCTTCCCCAGCTGCTTAACAAATCCTAATGCGTTCCTGGAGATTGGAGCCAGGAGTGTCTGGAGGGAGGAGGAAGCGATGTCACTTTCATACAGGACATCCGCTTCTGATGACAATCTGAAGACACTTTAAACCTGCATTTGACTCCTTCCTTTCATCCTTTTTTTTCTTGCTTTATTGTTGACCCATTCAGAAAGACACTTTAGTTTTTTAAAGCTGCATTAATCAATATTTGGATATCAATACCAGATCTAATGACTACATGTGAAAGGAGCCGCTCGCGCCGGCGAACCCACAGATGATTATCACTCGACTCTGCAGGTCCCTTCAGCTCTTTGAAGAGTTGTAGCGAATCAGCTCGCTGTTTGAGCTTTATGGCTCACTGTTGTTTTGGTTCAGTCTCACTGCTCTCATGAAACTTTATCCAGCTGTACCAGCGACTAACTGGTGAACATAGTGGAAAAGCCTAATATTTCCCTAAGGGGTTGGTGGAGACCAAAACAGAGCCAAAAGGAGAGTGGATATTGCACTTAGATTCATCTTATGAGGTGATAACAGTGTCAGTCAGTGTTGTGTTTACAGCTTGTATTTCTCCCAAGTGGCCAAAAATATCAGTCATTGCTCCTCAAAGTGCAGCTTTTACATCCTTTGACCACAAACAGAACTCCATTCAACTTTGTTTTCAGTGACAGTGCATGGTTAGATGTCACTAGGGGTCAGTAAGATGGATAATCAGGGTGAGCTGATGCTTTACATTTTCATATTTGAATCAGGAAATCAAATTTGGATCTTCGGTGTGAAACTCATAGATTTGCCTGTATAAGCTGTACAGCGTCTGACCCATTTTCAGCTCAGGTCGGGAGGGTCGTAGGTCCAGTTTGCAGGTCGTCTCATTTAGATGAACCATCAGTGTGGATTTTAACTATCATCGCTGTGTGAAAGGGCAATAGTGTGAATACTGAGTCCAGCCTCTCCTCCTTCCCTCGTCTAGATGGAAGGGCTTAGGCCCCTGGAGCCTGAAGGGCTATTTGCCCAACGTAATTGCCTTTCAGCACCTTTCTATGGAGTGGTCAAGGCAGTCTGGCTGCGTGTCTTATTAAATGATGTCTGAATTAATGCATGCTCTTACACGCAGTTAGGAGGCGCAGTACAAGGAATTATAGAGAGAGGCAGCATTAAACTTGGTTTCTACCGATCAGTGTGCGTGCGTGAAGTGAGGCCACGCTGTAAAAATGTGCCTATGTGTGTGTTTATGCATGCATAATGACCGCCCGTGTCCTAACGCGCTAATGTACTTACAGTAGGAGTTTGTGTTTCTCTATTCATGAGCGTACATTCGTGTTTATTGGTGTGCGCTTGAGAGTGTGATCACTCCCATAATGGAGCTCAGGGTGTCTCTGGAGGCTCTAAAGAGATCAATGGGGATTCAATGTGGAGAATGACCTCCAGTGCACAGCAACAAGCAGACTGCTGACCAGCGGGAGATAAATACATGCAATCAATGCTGCCCCACTCCTTTACTCTCCTCCTCGCTCCACTCCCTCACTCAATGAAGACAAGGAATAAATTAACTACCTTAACCATATGATTTTGTCATTCTTCGGAAAATGAGGCGACAAGTCGATTCATTCAAGTTTTATTTTGTTGTTGTATCCAGACCCTATTTTTTTCTCTTTATTTATTATAGACGTATCTAAAAAGGCCATTTTTCAGTCATTATCATTATAAATATATAAAACATGTACCATAAGGTGACTATGGTCAATGCTATGTTCAAGCCCTGGTGGGTTTTTTTTGTTGTTGTTCCTTTCCAGAGTCAGTTCAGGAAACAGGCCAAGGAAAGGGGCCATTGTGAGGGTTTCCACTCATTACTGATGTAGCGTAATGCTCGCCCCGCTGCTGTTTCGCCTCATATGGACTTCTTAAAGATATAAAATGAGACAGGAAATGGGCCAGGGAGCACGAGAAGGCCGAGGTAGGCCACTGAGGACCGAGTGTAATTGGGGTACAAGCAGCTATTACAGTGTTTTGTCTGTCCAACTAAAGCAGTTTGCTGGACGGCTCAGAAGACGTCAGACTGATGTATGGTTTGAATTCAGCAGTTTAGTTTTTAAGGCGCACATCTGAAATTAAATCAAAGTATGTCTTAAATTGAGTCATATCTTGCATCTCATATCACCAATCATGTCTTACTACATTTCAGCCAGTAGTATTGGTGTTAAGACAACGTTAAACACTGCTGTGTTTGAGAAGTTTGTTTTTTTTACATAAACCAAAAACGGTTTAGGAAGGAGAAAAAAAAGTGATTATATCCCTCTAAGTATAAGGTATTGAATGAAGTATTGAATTGACCTCGGTGTAAATGTATACATTTATCTAGCTCGCTAAATCACATGAGGTTTGCTTGAAGCAGAAGAATTTAAACATCACTGGGAAGAAAAAAACAAATCCAGGTTTAGTTCACCTTAGGCCACTAGATAATATAAAGGTTTACTTCCATGTATTCCATCACAGCATTGATGCAGCATGCGGAAGAAAATGATCTTTTTGAAATGCATATTCTTCCTCCCTTGGTACTTGGTACTTAAGAAGAAAGTGAACTGCCTCCCTGCATTTATTGTTTCCCACGTCTGTTTGTGTTTCTTCTTTGTCTGTTAAATACCCATTCTTTCTCTCCCTGTCTCTCACGCAAACATACACTCACAATGACAGGAATCTCAATATTTCCCCTTCTCATTCATCTTTCTCTTTAACTCTGTCTTTTTGGCTCTGTTTTTCGCCCCTTATCTCCCGCTTAATCTGCCCTCCTTTTCCCAGCCCTGCCCGCCCCCTCCTCACACGAGGCTATTTCATTCAGTGTCCTTAGATGTATATATTATAGAGGCCTTGTGTGTGAATGTCTACATAGTCAGAGTCAAAGTCACTTGCCTCTGTATTACCCCTTCCTCCCGCCCCACACTCCCCAAACACTCTCTCTCTCTCTCCACTGTTTATAGAGTTGTTTCATCATGTCTTCTTACATGCATATTATAGAGGCCTGCCCTACGCAAGCGGCATGGCTCCGATGAAACATTTGAATAATTTATCATCTCCAGTCTGCCTTGCCACACTTTAAAAAGTTTTCCCAACAAAGTCGCAAAATTATTCATGTTCATGCATCTTCGGGAAGGGAGGGCCAAAACTGAATAGATCCCTGCTTGTACACACTCACTTTCCCATGTTTGTTTCACCCTGATTTTCTCTCTCTTCATTACTCTCGTTTCCCCCTGCCGCCTGCAGCTCTCTGTATTTTTTTTTTGTACTGTTTTTTCCTCTTTGCTGCAAATTTTCATGTGCTTACAGTCTTGTTCACCTCTGTCTCACTTGAGCCCTTTAAGGTGACTACTGTTTCAGTTCTTCAGTTCAGGTGAGACAATCTTGTTGCATATTCTATTGGACAGAACAAGCGCGCTGAAATTAGTAAAACAGGAGAGGTACATAATTAGGAAAGTTTCCGGAGCAGCCCTGGAGCTATTTTTGTTCTGTCATATAGAGACTGTTAAAGAAATTAATACTTTTTAAAAAACTGGTTACAAGCGTTTTATAGTCATGACTTCAACTTTATTAAAACAACTTATGCAAGATTATTTCAGGGCTTTTGCATACATGTGCAATATCATATTTGCATAATTTAAAAAAAAAATCTGCTGCTTAAAAATCAACACCAAACCTTACAGCTTGTTTTTCCAGTCTCCAAATTATGCTGTAAAGAACAATATCAAATAAAGGCTCACTATTAAACTCACTATTACTCAACATTACAGTTTGCTTCTCAGCAATAACTAAAAAAGAGATATTTTTTTTGCATTTGTCTTCATTGATTTGAGAGTTTGAATGCATTTACACCGAGTTTTGCAAAAGTCAAAACCCAGTGTGAAATCCATGTAAACACGAATTCAAACTCAATTATATGAACCCGTTGCTTACTTCAGTCAGATATTTAAAGTGTCAAAAGCGGTATCTTCAATCTTAATTAGAAAGTAATCAAACGCTGGCATTCTATTCTAGTCTATTAAATACACAGTTATATAGAGATGACCTCTGCTGGCCACTCTGTCAGTCCACGGAAATTTAAATGTTCACCTTTGAACTCTTAATGGCTGGAATCAGAGTGCTCCATTTCCTAAGGAAGTCAAGCATGTAGTATCTATTGTCTTTAACCCCTGTCCACTTATTTACACCATCCTCCCCCACCTCCTCTCTCCTCGCCTCTCCTCATCCCTCCTCTCCTCTCTCCATTTTCCTTCCTTGCCACCAGATTGCAATCAAGCGACGGGGCTAAGCAGTGCAGGAAATGTTGGAAACAAGCTTAAGTGGGGAGAATAAAAAGAGTTAATGGTTAAAGTGGAGACCTTCTTTCACCACATCACTGATTAGACTAACCCTCAGCGCATTTCTGGCTTGTCGCACCAAATTGTGTGTTGTTTGTGTGTGAGTCTGTGTGAAGTCCTTGACAGACCTGACTGTTCGCGCCACTTGAGGCGATTGAGCTCTGTTAAAATGAAAGCAGGTATACTTAGTGTTTGCATGATTGTTTGCAAAACATAAACCCTTGAATTCAAAATGTTGTTCTTCCAATTTTGGGATAGTATGTCAAAAAATATGCGATTGTCTGGTTGTTAATTCTAAAATTTGCAACATTTCCTGTGTGTCTTGTTGGATCTCATTTCTAAAATTAAATTGTCCAAGTCATACCGCTCCACAAAAATAATGTACACCAGTAAACAGAATTATACAAGCTAACACGAATACATAGACTCTTTCACACCTTAGTCTACACTCACTTAGTCTCACTTCTGCCCTCTCTCGTCTTTGTCTTTTACCTCCTGCCTCCTCCCTCCCTGCCCATCTCCCTCCTTCCCAAATAGATTACGACACCCCCGTCTCGGCAGAGACTGAACTCTGCTTCAGAGAGTCTGCTGCACCTGTTCCTCGCATGCAGTGTGTCCTTATCGATTGGATCGCCCCAGCCAGGCCCTCTGCGTGCATTTGGCCTCCGCACCGCTTCTCTTCTGCCAAAAAGCAGATGCCAAATTAAGCAGGCCTAGCCAGGACAACAGGGTGGAAGGGAAACCCACAGCCTTGCATGAAGTAAATACAGAAGAGAGCAGCCAGCAGACTGTGTCGCCGTAGCTGTGCTCTATTCACGTTTCATTTTTGAAATGTATGAAAATGTGCAGGAGGGCAACAGAGTCTTAATCACTGATGGGCCTTGGTGATAAAGTGTGGGGAGCAAAATATTGACTAGCCACAGGGTCACTTGCTGGGGGCTACCGCTCTCATCCTACCACAGTAATAGGATATTACTGGATGCCTACTATATATTCATACTGTAACTGTTGCCCTCACAGATTTGACATAAATTCAATGCACGTCTGGAATAGGAGACGCCGTGATCTTGACTGTAGTGCAATATACCGATGATTCCCTTCATTATTAAACAGGAAAACAAAAAAATAAATAAAAAATCGGTCTGTCCCGTGGCTTTTTGCTTTGAACAAGGAACTTCCGAAAGAAGCATGTAATTGGCAAACTTGCTGCAGGTGTCTCCAACCTCAGCAGGGGGATGACATGATTATGCAACTGGTAAGCCGACAGGGCTGAGCAGCGGGTGATGTGGCGTCTGTGTGTGACACATTAGCCGTGGAACGTGGCGGTGCCTGGTAGCCATTTTGAGGGAGGCTCTATTAGTCGAGGTTGTTTTCTATCTTCAAGTATCGCTGCTTTGAAGTGCTCCGTTCTGTCTTATCAGCAGCCACTCGCCACAAGCTCTGCGTCGCCTATGACTGTGTGTATTGCGTTGCGCATAAGTGAGAGAAAAAGTAAATTTCGGTTCGAGTGTGTGTATCTGCATGCATGCGTGTGTGTTGCTTGGAGCACAACTGAGCGGAAAAGTAAGTGTCTGTACAAGTGTGTGTTTGTGTGTGTGTGCGCTCCAGCCATAGGGGCAGTGTGTTATCGCACTATGCAGCCCTATTCAATGTCTGTCCTACTATCCAGCCTGGAAAGCTTAGTGCCCTCCAGATTATCGTTTCACTGTTACCCCTCTGGATCCACCTCTCTCTGCTGTTCAGGATGGTGTGTGTGTGTGTGTGTGTGTAGAGGCAAGGAAGCAGTAACTTTTATCCAAAGTGCAAGAAAGTAATCATCTCGCATATTAAGAAGACCATACGAGTATAATAGACACTTGAGTCTCAGCTCTGTGAAACTCTCGTCTTAATTCAAATCCCTCTTCTCTTTGCTTCTGTTTCACTCTTCCTCTCTCTCGCTCGCTCGCTCACTCTCTGCCGCTTTTCTGACGACATGGGAAACTTGCCAGGGGAAGTTCATTTTCCCTCTCTCCTCTCCTCTCCCTGCCTTCTACCTTTTGTATTGTGGATTTACAATCCCCCTGTTTACCGAGGGAGAAGTCAACAAGGCTGTTCTCGACAAAACAGAGCTGAGGCAGTCTTGACTTGACTTGACTTAAACCCCTTGTCCCCTAATGGAGCGCAGGTCATCCACATCCTCGTCATCGTCCTGGTCTTGGGTCGTCCTCTCCAGCTCCATTGCAAGCTTGGGTGTAAAAAGGCTGCACAACTTCCAGCCAGCTTTCATTGTTCTGCGTCACATTTGTCTTCTAGCACCTTTTGACCTCAGGCCCTGACGTCGTAGGTTCATTGTAGTTGTTTCCGTAATCGTTGCTGTCCACTGAGAGAGGGGGATTGGCCCACCCAGCTTCACCTCAGCCCCGTTAGTCACTGTGTTTTCTTGTTCCACAAAGGGCCTTCGTGGCAACTGTAGCCGCCCGGTCAGAAAAGTGCCCACCATACATCATACTTTGGCTGTTTGCATTTCCCCCGGCGAGGACGAGGAATTGGACTTTGAGAGACCACAGGCGGTCTCACCCAGACAGAAAATCATCACCACACACAGTCATACACACACACATACACACACGTCTGTCTGACCCTGACCCTCCAGTGTGGTGACAGATAGACAAGGAACAAGTTTACTGCCAGCCTGCCATTGTCTCACCTTCCCCATGGGCTTGCTACAGGTCAGGAAAACAAACACACAGAGTAGAACAGGCTAGACTAGACTAGACTACAGAATAGAATAGAATAGAATAGACAAAAAACATTTTCACCATTTCAGCTGTTCTGGAGCTTTTGATCATCTTCCTCAGCAGATGGTTTTTGACAGTTGTGATGGAATAGTAGATGATTAGTAGATTAGTAGATTTCTGATCACTGCTTCTCCTTCACATTAGCCCAAAAGTTGGAATTAAAAGTCTATTCTGGCAATAGCAGCTAACAAAAAATAATCTCACCACAGGGTTTATTAGTAGTTCTGGAGCTTTCAGCTGTATCACAAATTCATCTTCAGCAATGAAGTTTGAGCAGTAGAATAGAATAGAAGTAGGGCTTATCATCTATTAGTGGTATTGTGTCATTATAATTTGCTCATATTGTGTTATTGTTTTACAGAAATACTGTTAAAATACATCATTACAACCAAACTGTAAGTTAAAAAAAAAAAAAGTTGTTGAGGGTTTTGTTTTATGTATTTGAAGAGTGGGACACAATTTGATCAATTCAACAATAATTATTTTATTAATTGATTGAATTTTAAATGTAATTTTGCTTGCATATACAGTCCAAAGCACAGATTTATTTAAACAGACAATGTTTTCCAGTAGGCTCTTATTCATATTCACACCCAGAGCTATGCGTTCACTTACTTTGCTTTCAGATATCCCTGCAACTACGTGTGATATGTGTATAATTATGCTCCTTTCATTTTGCATACATTGTGATATATTGACATATCACTTATTCATAACATGTGAGCATATTGCACGATCCTAGATAGAGTAGTTCGTGCAGACTTTATCCAGAGCCAACAACAAATTCCTTACATCGAATGTGGCTGAGGAGGATCGTCGTTTATCATACAGCAATATGATGACAGATGTTTCCTCTCAAACACATCTGTCAAAATATGTCACCCGCATGCATATGCAGGGCAAAAATATAGCATGAATCTTAACTGAATTTGTGACCGGATTCTTCGCTGTGTGTCACATGCTCGTTCTTGTGGCATCAGTCTCGGCAAAGAGCACAACGCTTAGGTTAGCTGACATCACGGAGTTGTCGTAGCGCATTTACTCAAGGCTTCATAAGCTTAAACGCAGGGAGATATGTCAGTCCCCATGAGTACAACCCCTAGCTTGTTTCTCTATAAATGTTTCATGAAGCTGTTATGTCATGTTGCTTTAGTTCCCGACAGCATCTTTCACAGCATCCTGAGTGAAGCCAGTGATGAATGCATCACATGACAAGATCTGGGTTTTTTTCATCAAAACGCCACAAAAGAGCGAGTAAAAGGGGAAAAAGAAATAAAGACACGCTTGAAATAAAGTGTTGGGAAATACAGAAACAGAAATAGGGAGAATAAAAGTGTGGCAGAAAGTGAAAGAAAGTTATGAGTGAGCGATCAAATCAGGTGCAAAATGTCAAGAGAACAGGGAGGAAGAGAGATAGAGATGCATGGGTAGTGAAGTGCTGTGGCCCCTTGCCTGTGATGCTTGCAGGCTTTTGTGTTACCTCACCTCAAGCTGCCAGCCCCTGTGTTTTCTCCCCCGTACTCAAATGACAGCAGACATCAACCTCAGACACACACGCACACACACACACACACACACACACACACACACACCATTACTCTTCTATTGTTGTGGCAGAGCCCCTAATGGAGCTTCCCGTTTGAGTGCAGATAGATACACACACACACACACTCTCTGTTTTGTAAGTACACACTTACGTGCACACACACACACACACACACACACAACGCAGATTGACAGCTAGTCCCTAGGCCACTGCTGCTACGCATGATTGATGGCAATGTTCCGTGGAGAATGCATGAGGCAGGGCGGCAGTGATTCAGGAACGGGGAGCAGCACAGTTTAGGTACGGAAACACTCCATTGAGTTGTGGAGGAAGAGAACAGAACGTACAGGAGGAGCGGGATGTTACACGGCTGTCAGTCAAGCAGACAGACAGACAGAGGGAGAGAGAGAGAGGGGGAGAGAGAGAGAGAGAGAGAGGAGTATGGCATCTTTAATTAAACTTAAAATCCACAGGAAGGGACAGCTTCAGTCCACAGTAAATAATACAAACGCCCACACTTTCCTACCACCCACTCGTCCACACGCTCACACTCCTCCACACCTTCCCTTAAACCCCCAAAGGAACAAAAAACATCACAAAATGACAATGTTTACCAAAACAATGCAGCAAACTAATTTTATGCACGATACACTCGAAATCATATCTTGTGGAAATCTATATTCAATACATCAAAAATCCACAGTTACAAGTACGTCCATTTACTCCAGCATGTACCGGTTGAATTCTTCCAATGACACCATTTTCCTGCAAAACACACAGCCCCATTGAGAGACGACAAACTCTATAACCCTTCAATGTCAGTGACCAGCATGTAGTACATATTATGGCCTAAGGCACACCAGCCTCCTCAGACAGAGAAACACAAGTGCCCATGCTTTCCATTTTCTGAAAATCATGGGAGTTGAGAATTTTTCACATCAGAGAGGACCTAACGCTGCACAAGGCAACTTCACACAGTTTTGTTACCCCACATGGCAGCAAGCGATAGCTGAATTTTTGAGAGCTTGAAGGACTCCATTACCCAGAAATCATGTAGCGTGATGTTGGTATATTGCACACTCCTCAGAAAAAAAGAAATCGTATTCATAGTTGCTGGTCGGCGTGGAGATGGTGAGGAAAATCTTTTTTGGCAAGTTCAGCCAGGTTCGGCTTTCTCTGGACTCTGCAGTATTTCACTGTTGGGTTTAGGTTTTTCTTATTGTGTGCAGACAGTGTTCTCAGCCAGCAACTGAGATTATGAAATATATATTCCTCTTGTACAAGTGGCACAACATGGAACAGTGAGAATTCATATTTGAGTAGTTTTGCGATCTAGTAGAGTTTGCCTCTGTGTTTATGTCTGTTTACTTCTCTGTTTGTTTTCTTGCCTTCATGTGTACTTCAGGAAATCCACATACTATGGGTTTTTAATAGGAAGTTGAAGTCACAAACATTGTTGTTATCAGCCCTATAGGCCTGCAAGAAAAATATGTTTAGTGTGCTGTGTTGATTTGGTGTAAGCATTTTTTTCTAGAAGAACCAGGTGCAGAAATATATAGTTTGTAAAGTACGAAAAAAAAGTTTGGAGCTATTCACTCACATAATGTGGAACATCTGCAAAACATAATGCACAGGTTGTGGGTTAGTTTTCTGTAATTACAAATTCCTCGAAATATTCTTGAGTATAATTTACATCTTTATTTGAAGAATAGTTCTAGGCAGTCTCGGCTGTATAACGTTCACAGTAGTAGACAAAACTATTCCCTGCTCTGTTGAATAATATTTCTAAGTGAAGATGTGGCTGTAGAGAATGGGCTCCACCTGTATGCACCGCACTTCCAAATGATTTGAGGCCAATAAAATAATTCTAAATCAAAGTAATTAAACAATTATTTCCCTCCACTCAACTTTCGATCCTGCGATATTGATTTGGACAGCTGAAAGCAACGGGAAGTGAGCAGATAGAGACACGCAGCTATAGTATGTTCACAAGAGGACGCCGTAACATTTCACAAACACGTGCTCTATTTCTCTCTCTCGCCATCATGTCATCCATTCATTCTTTATTTCTGTCTCCTGAGCAGGGTCAGTGTGAATAATTGAGCCTTTTTACAATGAAATATTGACAATAGAAGAGTGTGTCATATGCATTTAAGTGGCCTTCCTGCCTCTTCTGATGTCATGGTGTTATTAATCATGCATGACACTGCAAGAATGTTTTTTTTTTCTGCCAGGATGTTCAGCAAGAACCTCTATTGTGCGCCAGATCCATAGGAAAGACTGGTTACCTTCTGCTGGGAAATTTTGCATTTACTATTTTAGCACTTTTTCACACATATTTATGTTCTTCTGTAATAACTGCTGTCCACTGAACTGCTCAGAAACATGTCCTGAACTCGAGTAACTGATAAAAAAAAAAAAAGGGAAAAAAACAACCCACAGAGATCTGGCATATGACTACATTGACGAGGGATGAAACACTAACATTGGAAAGTCATCAGAAACATGAGCTACTCCCCTTCAAAGCTATTTAGAGCCGTGCAAATGATGCCTGCAAATGTGTGTCTGTCACTGTAATATCATTTATGCTTGTCGGCCATCGCTCACTTGACTCGGTGCTGACACAGACGGTTTGCTTGATCGCAGTTCTTGTAACTCTTGTTGTTCTTACTTTTTCATCCTGGGAATACATTTTGAACTCTTGCAGAGCTCATAAAAATGTTCCCACTCCACTCATTTTGGGACTTACAACTCTTTTGGGTCCTGGCTCTTAGTCTAAGAACCCAGATGCTGTAAATTTTTAGTGAATTTAATCCCTCTTTTTCTTTTCTCTTCAGACTATCGCCCACCTCCCATGATGCCTCCTAACCGAGGAGGCGGAGGAGGAGGAGGAGGAGGAGGAAGTCCAGTTGGTGGCGGAGGTTCCTCCTCTTCCTCCACCAGCCGCACCACCACCACCCGTTCTCCTCCCTACTACACCACCCCACGGCCTCTCCTCACCACCTCCCCCGGCCAGCGCTATCGAACCACCACCACGGTTCGCCAGCCCGTCCTGATCCCTGCCGGCGGCTCGTCATCTGACACCAACCAGATTCCCGACACCAACCAGAAAGCTGGAGGACACTCGCCTCCAGTTCAGGTTCCTCCAGCGCCCCCGCAGCCTCCTGCCCTGCCTCCTCAAGACTTTTGCAGTCCGAGGGTGACGGCCGACATATCTTGGCCCCGGACGCAGCAAGGCCAGACGGCCAAGCAGCCCTGCCCTGTAGGGACGCTGGGTAAGGAAACTGCATGGGTGGCTGACCTGCAGAATGTATAGAGGAATTGCGTAGGAGGACCAGTGAATGGCTGGTTGGATTGTATATGAAAGCTTTGTCCAGTTGTTGTTATTGTTCTGTATGTTTGTTCCTTTATCTCCTATGTTACTATAACCTTGTTAGAGGTGTTTCATTGGAAAAGGTGGAAACATTTTCTAACCCTTTTCTTAAGAGAAAGCATTAATGTCACAATTAAGTACAAAAGTAAAAGCAGCAGAACACAGCATCCCTTTATGATCACAATCTTAACCTGTAAAATGTGTTTTAGTGGTGTAGATGGTCCATTTATTCCAGATGCTGCAGTGCATCACGTTTAATGTGTGTTTGCATGTGAAACCTCACCCTAAACTGCTATCTTCAATTATTGAATGTGGTCGAGTCCATATATTTATAGAACACATTTAAAAACAATGACTGTTTTCATTTACTGTAATTTAGATTGTGTAATTGTATTTCAAATTTCTCTGTAAAGCACTTTTTAAAAATGTGCTATAAATAAATTTACTGGACTTGACAATTAGATAATTAAAGGAGAAATAAATAGATAAATAATTTAAGTGTATTAAATAAACATGCACACACACAAACACACACACACACACAAACACACACATACACATACACACAGTAGTGTTTCCACCACTTCAGGGAGCATTACACTGAATTACATTCATTTAGTGGACACCCTAACCCTAACCATAACCATAACCACCACTTACCTAACCCGAACCTTAACCAAAATCTTCATCCTTGTGATTTACGTTCTGGGGACTTGTGTTCTGTCTCCATAAGGAAGGCAACATGAGCAGTGTATGGACCACACACATGCACACACACACATAAAAACATCATCTGTGATTATGAGATGTAAATAGAAATGTAAATAATTAACATTTTTGACAGCAATTAAAGCTGCCCGATCACCCTGTAATTTGGATGGTGGAGTGGGTCTGTTAAAAAACACATACATTACAACGTATACAGTTCCCCATGATCATGTAGTGGAGTAGTTGTATAACACACACACACTTCTTTAGGACAAATTCTCCTATTTTAATCAATAAGCTCACATGACAAGATTAATTCCTCTACCCTCAAACTACCTTCCTCACACACATAGACACAAACAGTCAGTGAACCCCGGGCTCCTCAAGAGTCTTCGTGTCTCCTGGTGAATGTCAGCGCTGTCTTACCCTGTTTGTTTTGCTTGTCTTGCAGGCGTGGCCACATACGTATGCGTGGCCCATTTGGGCTACTGGGATCCCCAAGGCCCTGACCTCAGCAACTGCACGTCGCCCTGGGTCAACCACATCATGCAGAAAGTAAGTCTGAATGCTGCTGCCGGCCCTTGCTTCTCCCGCTGAGCCCTCGTTTAGGGCTGTGTGTTATGGATATGCTCCTGTAGCGGTTTCTCACGCATGAAGACGCACTGACCACAGGGGGAGATTTAGGCCACGTATCCATCTTCATTTGTTAACCCTAACTCGTGTTTGAGATCTGAGAGATATTAGATAGCTGCAGGGGAACGGAAATGTCCAATAAGGTCAGTCGCTCACGCTGTGCTCATCATAATAGACTAACAGGCTTAAGGATGGGCTCATTTGCATTGTTTTTGCATTCATTCTTCAAGATACTTTTATTGTAGAAAATGCCCCAGTTACCACAACTTCCCACAATTTCGATCACATGAGCTACAAGGCTTTAAGGCTTTTCTTTATACGGAAAAAAAATGGTCCCTGTGAAATCAGCTTTGCAGCAGAGGTGCTAAAGTTCTGTAAAATATTCTTTAATGTTTTTTGGAAAACAGTTATAAGGTTTTGGATAAAAACAACACATACTTCTTCTCTCCGCTTCAAATAACCTAATGACTTTTCCTCTTCGTACTCTTCATCACATCCTTGTTTTTGTCTTGCTCACCTCCATTCCTCCACATTTGCTTCTCTCACTCCATCTGTCCTCTACCTCTCTGCCCTTCCTCTCCCGTCCTCTCATTTCTCCATCTGTCTTTCGCTCCGCTCTGCGCTCTCATCCCCTGTCCTCCTCTCGCTGACTTTCTCTCCTCCTCCCAACTTTCCCTTCACTTCTCACCTCATCTGACTCATCTCACGTTATTCCTCTCTTTACCCTGTTTGGCTCCCAGCTCCGTTCGGGCGAGACGGCAGCGATCGTGGCCAGAGAGCTGGCGGAGCAAACCAAAGGGCTCCTGCGTCCTGGCGATGTGCCATCCACGGTGCGGGCCATGGCCCAACTGGTAGAGCTGCTGGACGTCCAGCTCAGGAACCTCACCCCCGGGGGCAAGGACAGCGCTGCCCGCAGCCTCACCAAGGTAATGCAGCCCTGGGGTGCTTAGGTCAATGTATAGTGAGTGATTGAGTGTGATAAATGATTTTCTTCCGGGCTCTGGTATGGGGGAAGGATGCAAGGTAAATGATTGAAAATTAAGAGAGAGATAGCAGATAGAGGGACAGTAAGATGAATAGCATCAGAGGTTTGTGTTTTTGTCTTACACTCATTCTTCAGGGATTAGAAAAGTCTCTGTGTGCACAGTTTGATGAAGAAGCACGCGTAACACTATAGAACTCCAGATGATAAATCTCTACATTTAGACATTATTTTATCCTCTTCTGTGTGTGCGCCTTTGTAACAAGTTTTGCGCAACATTACCGGTGATAGATAACTGCTTTTAGTCTTTGGCAGGGTTCCTCAACTCTTCTCAGATCAGGACCGAAATTTAATAAAAATGTCTCAGCCTGGGAGCTGCTCTCATTAAAACATACGTAGTTGAGATGAAAACAGGCTTGGGACACATTTTACGTCACAGCCCATCGTTTAATGAACTTCGGTCTTTGAGCTACGGCTGTGAAGATGCTGTCGACAAGCAGGCTTGAGTGCTTTCTTCAGGATTACATTAATGGAAACTCGATCCTGAGTATGCAAAGGATCTGTTTTACGAGTGAGGTAGACGGGGAAAGTATTTAGTTCTGTACTTTGTTCATGCAGGCTTTCAATTAAAGTGAGTTAAACCATTGGGGATTGGCTGACTGGCTGGCTCGGGCCGGCTAATTGACTGACTGACTGGATGGTGGACTGTTTCTTGATTGGCTCTGCTGAGGTCAACAGTGATAGGCGGGGTTTAGCAGCCAGATTGACAGCTGGTGCCACCTCTTATCCTGTCACAGCTTTTTTTTTTTTTTCAGCTTTAGAGTGGCTGGATCCGCTTTATTTTCCCTCTCCCTTTCAGCCTCACTATCACACTCTTTACATCTCCTGTGCTTAGTAATTCAGTTACACCTGTGAAGTGAATACATACTGAAGCATGTGTAAGTGGAATCAATTAATCTGTGTTTTACTGTTGACCAAATGGCCTGTTAAAGGTTGAATTTGTAGAAAAAAGGTCCTCCACAGAAGAGGAAACGCATTCGTCCCGATTTCAATGGCCCAATTATATATACCTAATTGAGTAATATGCCGGCTTATTATGCTAATTTTTGTTAGGAAATCGAATATGACCAATCGCGCACGAGTGGCAGAGTAATTAATGTCATCAATTCACAGTGGAAGCAGAGAATGAGCAGAAAAGGGAATGGAGGAACAGAGGAAATTATGAACAACAATCTGGAAGTAAAAGAGAAAGGAATGGCAGACAGCTATGGGAGAAGGAATGAAAATATGTTTGAGTGAGGAGAATCACAATATGTTTCAGCCACCAAAGTCTTTTTGTGCAATGTTAATAAAGTGGGTGTCATTGCCTTTGTGTACCTGTGTGTGTGTGTGTGTGTGTGTGTGTGTGTGTGTGTGTGTGTGTGTGTGTGTGAGAGAGAGATTGAGAGTGTTATATCGCTAACAGCTTAATTGTTTGAATTTGCAGCTTCAGAAGAGAGAAAGATCCTGCAGGTTTTTCACACAGGTATTTCCACTTCCTGGTATCGTTGCCATACTCCCACATGTTTTTAATTTTTTTTTTGTCAGCATGCAATGTAAAGCAAGCTTGTCTGCGTGTGTGAGACCACACGCTCTATGTAGAATTTTAATTCTATGCTGCAGTGGGTGTCTTATGAGTTGCATCCCAACCCTTTGAGGAGGGCGGTCATTTAACGCGACTATTCTGGTCCTGAACAACAGTGTGCATCAGACGGCATCCGCTGGTGTCTGCTAACAAAGTTTGAGTCTCCTCAAAGGGTTTGCTGACATTCATTTGTTTTCAATTTCTCTCTCTCTTTTATTTTTTTGCATTCAGAATCAATGGTACTGATAAGAGGCCATGATCAATATCAATAATAGCTCATCTGTTTTGCAGTTCTGTGTGCAGAATTGTAAACAGGCCTGCCTGAAACCAAAAGACTCGCTATCAATCTCCATTCAATGGAATGTCCTCTCTGCCGCCGTATCAGAGAGAAAGAACTGAGTATGATGGATATTGTGTTGCGCATTGCTTGGTCATGGCCTTAGTGCCTTAAAAATAATACCAGCTTGTGTTTGTGGCTCAGTATTAATTTATTTTTCGTCCTTGTTGGTCTGCTCGTATTGATGTTTGTTCATGTTGATGCCATGGGGTTCAGCCCGTGAACAGAAAATCTAGCATCACTTAAGCATGTTTCTGGTCAGCTAAAATCACAATTCAGAACATCAAAGGACCCCACCTTCCTCATCCATGTACTGTAGATAGACTGCAGAGTCTCCCTTTTTCTCTCTCTGCACCCTCCGACACACACACACACACACACACACACACCCTTGATGGGCTAGCTCTTTTTCTCCTGATGCAGGCTTTTTTTTCCACTCTCCCCCTGAAAAGTCTTAACGTCAGCACCAGTCAGCAATGTCACATCATAGAACATGGCTTAGGACTGTATGCAAGCTGACACGCACACACACACACACACACACGCTCGCATGCACGCACGCCGCAAATATTTAAATATATTTTCAACAATGATCTTATGCCATCACATCAAAACAGTCAGACATTTTGATGCGTCTCCTTAATCCAATAAATGCTACAGAGATGTTTTAAAGAGCGGCCGCTCTCAGACAGCCGGTTGCTGGTTAAAATCAAAACGTTCCACCACACACCTTGGTTACTGCAGGGGGCTGGGAGTGATCGATTATATAATTAGCCTTAGTAATGCGAAACAAAATTATACCAACAGTCCCTTACTCCGCCAGATAGAAATGTGCGTGATTAGGGATGTGGTGTGGTGCTGCCCTCTCCTCGTTAATTATCTACAGCACTAATTGCCAAGTGAGGAGAGTGGGCAGGAGGTTTGGGTTCTTAATAGAGACAAAAATAATTGAATTCTCTCTCTCCTTCTCTCTCTCTTTCTCTCTCCCTCTCACACTTCATCTCTTCTCCTCTCTCACTTCGTTTGGGGAACTGGGGACTCGTTTCATGTATACTAAATTGGCAATTTATTCATGATGAAGTTGGTGGTGTGGAGAGGCTTTGATGCTGTAGGGTGGATTGATGGAGGGAGGTAGAGTCTGCAAGGTAGACTGAGACAGAGAGAGGGAAGAGAGAGGAAAAAAAGGAGGGGGGTCAGAAATTTAAAGAGGAGAGATTCACAGAAACAGAAATGGAATGTGAGAGAAAGAGAAAACAATAAAGGGGGCAGTGAGGAGACAGTGATGCTCAATGACAATGTCTAATTTGCCCTCTATTTATGGATGGCGGGTCAGAGCGCGGCATGCTGTGAATTTAAAGCCTGATTTAGCTGCAAACTCATCCTGTCAGGGAAGACAAACTCCAACAACAACTGACAGATAAGCCTGCTTCTCTGATGAAAACATTTTCAAAACATGCACTTTCTCAGAGCTCAGCCAAGCGAGTAACAAAAAAAAAAAAAAAATCTGTTTTTTCCTCATCTTTCCATACTTCCAACATCCCAACTCCGTCATTTTACAAGTATGTCCTACTGTGCGCGAGTGTACACATACTGTACATCCATGCACATGTGCTTGTGCGTGTGCCCGTGTTCCCCTTGTGTAGCTGGGAGTAGTAGAGCAGCCCAGCTCTAGTCTGTCTTGCCGCTGCTGTTTACGCTGGATTACCCCAACGCTTCAAAGCATTTCACTTCTGCCCCATTTACTGGTGTGCGTCCGTGTGTGTGTGCGTGCACGCTGTACGTACGTGCGCACACATGCGCGCACCCACCCTGTAATACATATTCACACACACGCGCGCACACACACAAAACTACACCCTTATCTGTCTCTGCAGAGTCTCTCCCCTCTTTGAAGACCCCTAAAAAAAACCTGTCTCCATTTTAGCCCTCAAGTCCTCATACTTGTGCGGATAGAAATGTCACCAACAGCACCAGAGCTTGCAGGCACACCCACACACACCAGCACACACACACACACACGTATATTCCGTCTTTGAGTTTCTGATGTGGAGATGTCTGGACCTCAAGGAAATCACACCCCTTCTTCTCCTTACCTATCTCTCTCCTCTGCAGATGCAATCTCGGCACCAGCGAATTAAATTTCAATGAAAAAATTATATGAAATTGAAAATGCAAGATAATCAAAAGTTCAATAAAAAGCAATGAAAAGTTTAATGAGAGTAGAAAAGGGGGGTTATCTGAAACACATCAAAGTGAGTGCTTGGGAGCAGCAGCACCAGCGAATGGGAAGCAGTGCCACCACTGTCATATCTGCCTTGTCTACAGAGCATCCTCTCCTCTGTCTCTCTCTGTTGCCTGAACTGCTACTGTAAAGCAAGTGGAGCAGAATGATGCACTGCAATGCTTCTCCCAGCCCCTTGTGCACACCCTCCAACATGCACACAGAAACACACACACACACACACACACAGACATTTTAATGCCAACACTCATATGGGCACACATGCATCCCATACACTATGCAAACACATACCTGCACATTAAACAAACTCACTGACACACTGTATGTGCGGTATATGTCAGTGCATATGGACTCATTCATGCACACACCCAGAGCAGCACTGGTTCTGGCATTCATTCCTATCTGTAATAATCATACTCATCAAGTGAAACGCAGAGATCTGAGAATGCAGGCAACATTGCTCATGTCCACCAGAGCAAGAAACACGAGCAGTCAGACGATCATTGAGGTTTTAAACAAATCCCCAGATTAGACAAAGCTGTTTGGAGGAGACATGACAAACTGTAAAATTATTATTACTGTCTGCTTTTTCACAGACTGATTTCCTGGCTTTGACTTACTGTGCGTGCACACAGTTTGGTTTTTTTTGCAATGTGAGATTATTACCCATAAGTTTTGGGTATCCTCACTTTGAGTGTTGCCTCCAAATAAAGTGTTTCAGAAAATCTTTATAAACTGTTAACTTGTATTAGGGCTTCAACTAATGATTATTATCTGTTAGTTTTATGACTAATTCATTGACATTGATATTTATTTGCCTTTAAAACTCCAAAACTGAAATAATACTCTTTGCGATTTCCAAGTGCACAATGAGATATCTTCAAAATACTTGTTTTATCTGACTAACATTCAAAAATAATCCAAAGATGTGCATTGCTAGAATCAGCTTTCCTTGTTAAATGACTTAAAAACCTGTTAACAGTCTTTTGTTGACTGTAGACAACAAATAAGGATAATTTTCATTATCGATTATCACGTTAATTATTTTCCAGATAAACAATTACTCATTTTCTCTGTTAAATGTCAGAGAATAGTAACAAATGCCTGTCGCAATTATCCCAGAGCCAAAGTCTTGTCTGACCAACAGTTTAAAACACCACTTTACTGTCATACACGACCAACACAAGCAGAAAATTCTCACAGTTGAGATGCTGATGGCTCAAAGGATTGATTGATTATCAAAATAGTTTCTGGTTATTTTTTTGTCGGTCTGCCAATCGATTAATTGTTTCAGCACTGGCTTGTGTGCGACGGGTCTGATTATCTGTGTGTCACCAAATTTCATTACGTTCTACAATGTTGTCATAATTGATAGAAATGATGGGCACAATTACAAAAATCAAACCCCAGTCGTAATAAAGAAGGATTTTCCTTTCAAGGATTATTGAGTCTTCTGGCGGCGTCGGTGAAAGGATGGAGATAGAAACAGATTTGCTTGGCGTATGTGTATGCATGTGTGTGCTTCATACCCACTCCTGCTTATTCTGGTTGTTTGCTGAAGCAGTGGATTAATTAGTTTTTGTTTACATGTATCCCTCCCAAACTCATCCGATATGCATCCCAGCCAATTAGCTGCAAGCGCTAAAGGAGGACATAATATTATCATATTAGCTTGTTGGCTGAGCCCCCATTTCATGTGTGCGATATACTGTAGCTATGCATGTGGACGACACACCCCCAGAATAAACAGGTAGGATTAGTTTAATTCCAGAGGCCGAGTGCACGTTTTGTAGCACATGTCGTCAATGTAGTTGACAGTGTTTCTCTATCTAGGACGCTTTCCTTACCCACTGCACACACACACAAAAACAAACTCTTCTTGACAATCGCTGTTGCCGTCTTCCCTCCCCCCCCCGGTCTCTCACTTCTCCCTAACCTCGAGCGAAAGTGCCAGGGAGGAAGTCAAATGGTTGATGTGTGAATTCCAATAAAGCGATGTCTTTCACTCACGCCCCACCCGCCCTTACAACTCCCCACTGGAGACCCCCTTTGCTTGTATAATGGCACCAGCGTTCCTTTTTCCACTTTCCCATCCACCTCGCTGGAGAGAGAGACGCATTGAAAGAGCCAGAGATACATGGGGGGTTGCAGGGAAAAGGGTGGTTTACAGTCAGAGAAAGAGAAGGAGAAAATAAAGAGACAGACCCGAGTGTGAGATGTGTGTGTTTGATAGCACCTGTATTCGCTTTTCCGCCTCTCTTCTTCCCAGCGGACGCCTGTCACCATGGACTCACTGGACTGTTTTATCGCTCTCCCATGGCTCTCCCCTCCTTCTCCCCTCTCTCTCTCTCTCTCTCTCTCTCCCTCCACCGGCTCTCTTTTCTCTCTGTTTCTTTATCTCTCCCAGGGTCTTTTAAAGATGTGTGTGCCTGCGTATATTTGGTGTTCATGTCTGAAAACGAGGAGGTGAATTCTTAAGAGCATAAAGGAATGTGAGCCGGAGACAAAATAAGTATTGTTTCGCGTTTCCCATTTCATCTATGCGAGCCAACTCTTTTCTCCGTTTGGTAATATTTTTGGATTCAAAACTGTTCTGCATATGACCCGGCAAACATTATCTGATAAAACTCAAATTTCTTCTCAATCCCTCAAGCACAAGTTATTCCAACTCAAAAGATAAGACCGATGCTAACAAAAAAAAAAGAAGAACAGAACCAGGTTTGGGGGTGCAGACACATGGTGATTGCAATCAGCTAATTAGCTTAGCTTGATTTTCAGAACATCTGTAATGGATTTTCTATCACAACATCCTTTTATTAAGAGTGTGGAAATGTACTTTTTATTTACCAGCTTCTGTGTTTTTGGCCTTGTTGTGTCTGCATGGGAATGCCACATTTGCATCGCTAACATTTTTTTGTTGTCATGATTTATCAACATGATAATGAAACGCCGCTGCCGTTGCATCCCACTGACTGCTGTCTCCAGTAGTTATGGCGTGGCATCGTTATTTACACTATGAATGGATTTGCATTCATTGTCACATCGGCGTCGTGGACTGAAAATGATAAAAGCGTTATTGGCTTCCTCCATGTGACCTCTGTGTTTCTGCTGCTGCCCCAGGCTATGGTGGAGACTGTGAATAACCTGCTGCAGCCACGAGCCCAGGCGGCGTGGAGGGAGCTGCCCACCAGCGAGCAGCTGCACTCGGCCACTCTGCTCCTCGACACCGTGGAGACCGGGGCTTTCATGTTGGCCGACAACCTCCTCAAGACCGACACTGTGCAGGAGACCACCGACAACATCCGTGAGTACATTTTTTGGTCCCTTTGTCGTCGTCCGCCAAACTCAGTTTGACCCTCCAACTGTCAAGGAGCCTGTTGAGATGCCCTCAAGCAAGGCATTTAACCTCCATTTGCTCTGGTGAAGCTGCGCAGTGGCTGAAGTGCTGAAGGCCTCACTGCTTGTGTCTGAGCTGTTGAGGAGTGTGAAGCACGGCTCAGCTGGAACAAAAGCATTTTCACGTTTTGTTGACTTTACCTTAATCCAATGTAACAGAGGGAAGACTTTCTAGAACGTGCCCTTATTTTGGCAGAAGTGTGGTTCTTAGATTTCACTGTTTTTTTATTTTATTTTATTACAGCTCTTATACCAACGTAAACCAGCTCAGGCTGCTAAAGATCTAAGAATATGATGTAATATCCTAGTAAGAGGCAACGCTGACAGCGGTCATGACTGAATCCGCCGCCTCAGATCTATGTTTTATAATACAAACGAGAAACAAAGTATGCTCTCTAACTTCAAAGTTCATCAAAAAAATAACATCATCCCTCTCATACGCACACACAAAACACACGTCCTGTGCATGTGAATGGACATGAGTAGACAGGAATGGAAGTAGGGCGGAATAATGCTATTGAGATAAAACATATGCTAGATTAGTTTGTAGTTTGTGCACACGAGTCTGAGCTGCAAGGTGAACTAAACAGCGTCGGGATCATGAGTGGTTGGTCTGCATGATAAATCTGCTAAAGTCATAAAATAATAAACTGGTACAAGGTCTGAAATACTGAAGCAGAGTTAACATTAAACAGGCAGCTGATGCCTTAAACATCTTGCATATGAAATAAATATACATATAACATCACTATAATGCTCTATACAGCATTATCTTTTGTTTGTCATATTGTGTGTTTGTAAGGTTTTCTAAAAGAAAAAAAACACAGGGGGCTGTGGAAGAAGATGTGTTTGTTGATGTTGCACCATTGTTTCGTATCGCTGCCACTGGATTTTACAAAAATGATATTTTTCTGACAGGACTTTAAGAAATTCAGACTGACTCCTGAGTGTAAAATATTAAATCATGTTTGTGTGCGCGCTACTTGATAAACCACCAGGTCAAATTAATAATTTGTGTGCGTGAATCAACACGACAGAAACAGAACAGAAATCTGTGTTCCCAATACTAAACATTGAAAGAATGTCAAAGATAAGTTATTTTCACGCATCTCGGTCTAACATCAAAATAAAATTGTGTAACACAGAAGCAACTAATTTTGGTTATTATCCGTGATGTGACAGCATTCACAACTGTGTGCAGCTTACAGCCAAAGCTGTCCAGCCAGAGCACAAAAGAACCACTGATAAAACATCCAATTTTATATCAAAATAGTATCATATAAAGTGGCTAGGGCCAATGGAATTAATACAAAAACATAGCAATATGAATATACTGAGTCATTTCACAACACTTACTAAAACACAGCTTGCTGCCAACATACTGGGCAGTCCTCTGTCCCTGACTGAACCCGACACTACTGTTACAATATAGTCAATATACAATAATATCCATTAGTAGCTACTAATGTGAGTGAACAAATTGATGAAATATTGTCAAAACTTTTACCCTTAACACCTGTCTGGCACCATAAACGTCCATATAGAAGCAAAAAATAAAAAGGAAATCATTCAAAACTCAGTTAAATATAGATGTGAATGCATTTGCCAGAGATGATCAACTATTTGTGCAAAACTTTAGCATTTTGGTTGCGTTAACAAAACAATATGTACAATGGACTGCATGTATTTACAGCTAATATGTAGAGCGGGCTTGTATAGCCGTCCAAGAGAGGTCACGATGAAGAGGTCCAGGTTTTTGTGCGAGAGGCTTTGAAGGGTCAAATCCACATCTAACAAAATGCAGGAAAAAAGCTAAATTGCCCTCCAGACTTGTGAGGCAGGGATGAGTTGTTTGCCAGAGACAATCATTTTTATTTATTTATTTATTCCATATTTTCTTCCCTCCACTTGTAGGCGGAATTGACAAAGCAGAACAAAGCTTGTTATTATGGCGTCGTGCACATCACACACTCCTCTCCTCTCTCTTTCTCCTCCCTCCATCATCTCTTCTCATCTTCTCTCGCTGATCCTCTCATCATTGGGCCATGGAATAAGGCTGGAGAACGAAAAAAAAAACCCTCTTTGCTTTTCATGCCTTGGGATGATGATATACAGTATCTGTGAGCCATCGTTTCATCTGCGCTCCGGCCCAGCCAGTTGCACTCACTTATGTTTCCCTTGATTATCCTCCTGTTTACTCCCCTCTTGATTTGATATTTCAAAATTTCCTACACATCATCTCCCCATTACTAGGATTCAGTGGGCTTGTGTGTTACTCAGTCAGAGATGAAAAGTGGTTTCGGAGGAGGAGGAGGAGAGAGAAAACTGAGGATGATGAGTAAAGAAGAATACTGGATGAGTGCATGCTTGAGGGTGATGGTTGTGGTGGAATGTCAAATGACGCTCTGAGGAGTTTTTTTTTTTGTTCGCTTTCACATCAGTAAGCAATGAAATCGCAGCTATTTAAGTCGCACGATAACATGACTGTGTTTTTTTTTTTCTTCTCGCAAGCAGACAGATTCCACAAAATCGGTCCACACAACATGAGTTTAACTCCCTACAACTGCCATCCACCTTACATAATTTCAGTCTCCCATCTCGTTTCATTCCTCCCGAACGCTCCACATGAATAAAGTTGCATAAAAGGCCATCGAGATGTAGGCTACCGCATCTCTGAAGAACTTAAAACAGGAAGTCATCTTTTTGTGGAAAATTTTGTCTCCGCGTTCCTCTCCTTTTTGTGCCGTTAATCTTCCCTCCCAGCTAATCCAGTGGGCAGATCCACCGTGATTATCTCTTCCCTTTATTCATAACCGGCCCGATACCGCCTCTCATCTCTCTTTCTCTTCTCCCATCCTCACTTCTCTCTCCCTCTCTCTCCGTCTCCTCCCTCCCTACTCTCCTCATTGCACTTTTAAGCTTTTTTTTTTTTTTTTTACAAGTCTTTCAGAGGGGGATTGAGCGACAGGAATAAATTATTTGAATGACGCATTTTAAAGAAGCCCCTGCACCTACTGTAGTTGATATTATTGTGTTAGATTGCGTGTGCGCGTGACTATGCGGCACAGTATTAGGCAGATGAATAAATAGTGTTATTATTAGAACCAAAACAGTGATTTGAAGGGATAACACAGCGGTAACAGCGTGCATGTGTGATAACGATAATGAGCGAGTGTGTTTCTTAGGAGGAGGATTGTCATGACAAGGATGCTTTAATTAGATTAGACTCAGCGTGTTTTGCTACCCCGCCGCTGCGTGTGGGTGTGGATGTGTGTGTACATGTATGTGCATACGTGTGTGTGTGTATGTGTGCATAGCTGGAATGTTTAGTTTTGGCAAGTGAGGAACACTTAACCAGTGTTTCTCTCTCTTTCTGCCAGTATTTGCACACACTATCAGTGTCTGTGTTTATGTCTGCCTGCCTCACTCTGCCTCCATTTCCTCTCTCCCAGACCTTAGTATCTCTTGCCTTTGTGCCCTATCTTTTGTACTCTGTGAGAGAACATAGTCTTCTCTCCGCCTATCGACACTCCAGTCCTCTCCTTTCAACGTATCTGCTCATTTCCCATCTCTCGTCCATTCTGCTCCTTTGACTACCCACTTTATTTTTTTTTTTACCTCTTTCCAGCACTTCTCCCTGACCTCCTCAGCTTCCTTTCCTTTCGCCCTCCTCTCCGCCTCCTCCTCCACTCTCATTTCCATCTTAGCGTGTCCTTGTGCTGTTTACTTGTTTGCACTTTGTGTTTGTGTTTTCTCTCTTCCGCACTGCTGTCGATGTAAAGCGCTTTGTAACCTGTGTTCAAAAGGTGCTATATAAATAAAGTTTTCCTTCCTTACTTGCTTATTTGATCAGGGAGCTGTTTTCACCGTGAAAGCGGCGTCTAAATCACCAAATCACTCAGAAGCACAAGATAGCACTACACCAAAGGTATAATTAGTCCTTAATTAGAAACTTTATCTAATACATTACACAGCCGTAATCAGAAACGTGCTAACAAACCTGGATGGTGAAATTAGATTCCCACAATACAAGAGAGAGGCTGGATTATCTACCTCGATGTGTTGGACGCGTTGCCTGGAGACATTGTTGCCTTTTTTAGTATAAAAATCCACATTATTTCACTTTGATGCGTGTCAGCTTTTTTTTTTCTTTTTCATTTTCTTTGTTTTGAAAGAAGCTCGAAAACCGCTTCAGGATTCATGCCTGTGTTCTGCTGCGAAGCACTTAGTGAGAAAACATGGTTATTACAAGAGGCTGCAAAACAAAACCTGACGTAACGTGCCATGCTATGACTTGACGTTAGTGTGTGTGTGTGTGTGTGTGTGTGTGTTGTGTGTTTGCGTGTGCTCGTGTGTGTGTCTGCGTGTTGCAGAGCTGGAAGTGGCCAGGCTGAGCACGGATGGGAACCTGGCAGATCTGACGTTCCCTCAGTCAGAACTACATGGAAACTCCATCCAGCTGTCAGCCAGCACTCTCAAACAGCACGGCAGGAACGGTAGACGAGAAATCTCATATTCTCTCTTCATCTCACTCTCACTATGAGGTCCATGACCTCTCTCTCTCTCTCTCTTTCTCCCTGTCTAACCCACTTGCAGTGTTTTTTTTTTCTCACATCCTCAGTCTATATCTGGTTTAAACCAACAATTATCAAATGCACCTCCTTTATGTTCCCGTGTGTCTTCTTCCAGGTGAGATCAGGATGGCCTTTGTCCTGTACAGGAACCTGGGGTCCTACCTTTCCACGGAGAACGCAAGCGTGAGACTGAGCAGCGAGGCGGTCTACCCTAATTACTCTGTTATCGTCAACTCCCCGGTCATCACGGCGTCCATTAACAAGGAGAGCAATAAGGTTTACCTGTCTGAGCCCGTGGTCTTCACTGTCAAACACCTGCAGGTGAGAGAGGCGCCAGGTGACGACTTCTTTTTTTAGTAAACAATAAAAGAAGATGAGATAAAGGCTGGTTCTATATTTTTCTTATGCCAACAAATCCCATGAAAAGCTAGTTGTACCTACTAGTTTAATACTGTCAAAGCTTGAAATGCTTTACTTCCATTGTCAGCCAAAAACACATGAATGAGCCACACTTTTCCACTGGGTGACATGTTCCTTTATGAGAATGAACATGTAGTTTACTGTGATTCTATCTCATACATACCGTTCTGGTGCTATAAATACTTACTAGAGCACCAAATGTGTGTTAATCCTCAGCTGAAAATCGTTCCCAGCGAATGCACTATTTAACTCCGTTTGAGTAATGTTCGCTAAAACCTGCGGTGCCCAGCTGGAAATTATTTAGCCTTTTTCATAGAAAAGGAAACCATATGTTTGTGACTTGTTTTTAAAGGTTTTTGTCTTCATCAGGAATGATTAGACCTGGACCTGAGTGCCACAGACAGGCTGGGAAAGCTCTGAGAAATGGACTAATGCATTATTGGTTTCAGTCCTTTAATGGAATTTGTTGACAATAAGAAAAATATAGAATAACAGAGGCCTCATCCTTTAATATCAATTGTAAATGGAAATAACCAGAGCTGCAGACTTTGAGACTCAAAGGTAAAAACATTCAAGTCTCATGTTTTGACCTGGTAAAAACAGAGACAGACATAGTCATGCATCTTTAATATTAATTATTACGCCTGAGCATTTTAAGCTCTTAAGTAAAAAAGTTAATTAACATAGCTTTGAAAAGAAAATGGTAAGACGCTGAGTCATTTATGGTCATTGTTGGGAGATCTGAAAGTCTTGCAACTCGCTTATCAAGACTTGCTTTGACGTGTGCCGATTGACGTCGACTCGCTCCAAATAACACAAGAACAGCTCCGGCGTTAACAAAAATTACACATTGAATTAGGGTATAATTCCACATCGCTTCGCACTGTGTTGAATTGCGGCGCCCGGTGCGGCGCTATTATGTCGTGTTGCTCATTCAACAAGCAAATGCTGATCCAGTTGGTGATCCAGCTTGTTGGCAGCGAAAAGATCCTCGCTGTCTCTCTTGCTCATTTTGAGAGTAACTTTACAAACCCAACACACACAGCCTCATCAGTTTACACAACACAGGCAGCTCCTACACTCCACAATCTCACACAACAAGCGCGGACACAGCACTGTCGCCTCCTGCCACGGCTCTGTGTTTATTTGTTGCTGCACTCTCCCATTCTGTCCCTTCTGTTTGTTGTTTTGTTGTGTGTACTTGACTCCCTCTCTGTGTTTCTTCCTCTCCATCCCTTTCTCCACCAATTCCTCCCACCATTTTTCTCACTTTTTTTTTGGCTCTGCCATCCACTCCATGTTTCTGCCTCCCACCTCCCCATGACTAAGTATCCGTTCTTCCCGCTCCCCCACCCCTCCTCCTTTTTGTCCCTCTCTCTCTCGACTTCTTCCTCTCGGTCTCGGTTTCTCACTCTCTCTCTCTTCCTCTTCCTCCTCCTCCCTTGCCCCCAGCATTCGGAAGAGAACTTCAATCCCAACTGTTCGTTCTGGAGCTACTCCAAGCGCACCATGACGGGATTCTGGTCTACGCAGGACTGTCGTCTGCTGGCCACCAATCGCACACACACCAGCTGCTCCTGCACACACCTCACCAGCTTTGCCGTGCTCATGGCCCACGTGGAGGTCAAGGTAGGCGTTTATTCTCCTGTGCCTGCCAGGAGGAGGAGGGGGGGGGGGCAAGATCAAAGGGTCAGTTGTTCATCATTTGATTTGCAGTGGCTGGCAAGGCTGGTCTGAAAAAGAGGGGGAGGAAGGAAGAGAAGGAGACCACAACATCTGGAAAATAGATTATAACTCTCCAGACTCTCCAGTACTGAGTAATCACACTTGGCAGGAAAAATTTTACAATTGATTCGTCAAGCTAGATGATGACATTGGGTTGACAAAAAAAAAAAATGCACTTCAAACATTCGGTCTGTGAAGTTCTGGATGACCAAAACAGATACAGTTTAATCTACCATGGAGCTCACATCAGAGACCAAATCTGCTGATCCAATTTTATTGTAAAAATGATATTTGACTGATCAGAAAATGTAAGTGGCTCATTTATTTTGATACCCATGAGCCACTGTGGGCGGCGGATAAAAACCTTATTGTCCTGCTCTGTGTGGGATAAGTACTTTTTGTCTCCCTCTTTTGTTATGTTAAGACTAAGTTCCTTCTCACAAATTGGCTCTTGTAACTCCGGATATTGTGTGACACCCAGTCTCTCCCTCTTGGCCAGAGGATGTGTGTTACTTCTAAAAGGGGTCATGGTCAGAGCTAGCTTGGCAGCCCTTTGTGAACACAGTGTGAGGGTTTGAGCAGTAGATCCATCACAGCATTGCTATGTTGAACATTGCTCTGCCTGCCAGGTTGCAGGACACTGATGGATAGAGCCAGCACACCTGTGCAACGCAGCGTAACGCTGTGGCCCTGAACGCTCAGCGACACACAGCCAGACTCACATCAGTCAGGCAATGGGGGGATGTGCTCCTGCAGCGTTTCATGTTAAAACAATATGACTCATGTATGTTTTTTTCAGCGAACCAAGGCTAAACATAGCTAAATGGAGTTTCTGTAAATGGAAATCTGCTCGTGCTTATCTCTCTCCTCCCACAGAAAGCAGACAGCATGCACGACCTGCTCCTGGACGTCATCACATGGGTGGGGATCCTGTTGTCGCTGGTTTGCCTGCTTATCTGCATCTTCACCTTTTGCTTCTTCCGCGGGCTGCAGAGCGACCGCAACACCATTCACAAGAACCTCTGCATCAGCCTCTTCATCGCTGAGTCACTGTTCCTGGTGGGGATCAACAGGGCCGATCAGCCGGTGAGACGGGTGGAATTTTCTTTGCGCGTGTATGTGACTGTGTGTACGGCATGTGTGCTAAATAACGCCAATAAAAACAAATATTTTGCACACAGGCTGCATTTCAAAATGTGGCAGGCTTGGCATAACCATCCATTGACCAATAGCACTGATCATACTGCATTGTTGGCAGAGTAAATTGTGAAATGTTTACTAACTTGCTGTCAGTGGTTGACCACATTGCCGCTACATGAATAAGAAACAGCAGATTTGGTGCATGCAGTGTTCCCGGAATAAATCGAAAACAGAAGTTTCTCTGGGTGGCTGTTAAACCAACCATATCTGTGTATCCAAACCAGCCTGGATTATTCAACTTTATTCTCATAAATTGTGTAAGGAACAACCGGCAAATACAGAGTTTACTGGCATTGTTTGTACTGCAGACGCTCAGCTTTCCATGACATCACTGAACTCATCACACATACACTGAAAGCTGCAGCCATCCTCAGATTAATTCTATTGCACTTTGCAGCTAATTCAGAAATTGCAAGGCAGACAAACACATTGCTTTAACATCAGGCTACCAGCACAGTTAGGTTGTTATATTTCTTGAATGGCAAATTAACCTAAATATAATAAATACGTAGAGTACATAAAACCTAATTTGCCTGTTCTTTGGTCTGTTCCCAGTTGCAACAGAAATGATTTACAATGCACAAAGTGCATATTATACAGACTTGGCTTATTAGATAATGTATTAAAGCCTATGTATTAGCTCTATTTTAGCTAAGCTGATGTTTATGCTATCCTTCAGTCTGCACTTGCTTTTGTTAGTCATTTCCCCCCTCAGGCTACAGGAGCTGCAGTCTATCTCTTCCCTCGCCAGGGAATCCTGTTGGTTGTGAGGAGGATGTTTGTAAAACAATAAAACTTTCACAAATAAAGCCCATGTGAGGCAGGAGAGCGAGTATGGGTTCAACCTGCATTTGGCCAATCCTATTAGAGTGCTGTCAGGTAGTTTCACCCAAGACCCAAGTGTGCATGCATCATTGCTAAACTGTAGAATTGCCTTGTATATAAAGCCAGGCCTGTGTGGTTAACAGAATTGTAGACTCTCATTTCTTTTAAAGTGATGTTGCAGTGTTTGCTCTGGATATTGATCATGAAAGTTCTGGCAGCTTGGTGTCTCTTATTTTGTTTGTTTGGTTTTCGTATAAAAAGAAAAATTTGATGCCTTGCAATCAGTCATTGTCAAGTATCTCTGAGATTAAGAACAGAGTTTGTCACGTAGATGCTGCCAGTGTTTAATGTAACAACAATATGTTTATAGAAATGTCGGATGAACTGTTCAGATTAAACCTGAGAATTGCTTCATACAGGACTGTGATGTAAATGGCACATGAACAGGGTCAGGCGAGGTCAGATAATACGTGTTGACATTCAGATCAACCTTATGCTGAATCACTGTGTCTCTCTGAATTGGCTTTATGTCACTGTGTGCATCAACATGTCAACCAACATACTGTACGGTGATCCTTGTTCTTCAGAGTCAGTTAAGCAAAAATTGCTCACGAATGCAGCACACTCAAGCAAACCTCTCCAGGCCCTCTGCTATGTATCAGTGATGCCTTTTTCAGAGTAGCAAGGCGACTCTGGATGGTTGCAGTGTTTTTAGTGTGCACAATAAAAAACATCTGGGTTAAAATTGACCCATTGTGGGGTCAATATAGCACAATACTGGGTTAATTTTACCCAGTGTCAATGGGTAGAAAACCAAACAGAGGGGTTGTTTTTGATCCAATATTGTAAAAATAACACCAACACTGGGTCGAAACACTCCATTAGTGCTGGGTGAAGTTAACCCAGTATTGTTTCAGTGCTATATTGACCCCTCACCGGGTCAGTTTTTAACCCAGCGTGATGATAACAATGCTGCTACTCTCTGCAGCCTTGAGGCTTGTGCAAATAGGCTTAAAGTAACTTCACTAGTTGAAGACTAATTGCTCATTTTCTTTTCTTCACTCCATCTACCCAAACCTTACGAGACCGGGACTTTCTGTTACAGTTATTGCTCTGCTGCTCATGTGGAACGTGCATATAGAGGAGGTTGGTTGAGCTTAAACAGTTTACACAAGCTAACAAATTAGACCTTTTTTTGTGCAAGTATCAAATGTGCTTTGATCCCATGTGTTGTTCTTCTAATCGTTTTACATGTGGAATATTTATGTGCATTTTCACTACAGCAATCCTTAACTGATCCTGATGACGCCCATAACAAATAGCCCAGATAGCGTGGAGAGATTTTAGAAGCACCCAGCTCCAATTTGTGAAGCATTTTTTACATATCAGTGAAGCAAACCGTTGTCAGGCTTCATCCCTAATGATGTATAGAGCAGTTTTGGCTCGACCATCGGGGTCCACATGGTCTGCATTCCAATCACAGCCCATGCTTTGTAATCCATATGGTCCGCATTCAATACGCCAATCATGGATTAGGACGTTAAACCTCACTTGGATGCAAGCACTTACACAAAAATCGTATGTGTCAGATTCTGAGACATTCTCCTTTAATTCCACCGGGCAAGGTCATTCCAAATATAATCAGCATATTCTGCAGCAAACTTTTATGTGTGCAAGCACTGTCATTGCACATTTTTGGACACTGCAGACATAGTGCTAGGTAGCCTATGCTTTTTTTGTGTGTGTGAGTTATTTGAGTCATTATGAAACGTATGTCTGTGGGGGAGGAAGTGCTCAGGGCGGTATCCTTTATCTCCTCCATAGTATTCAAGGAGCCTTAGTGCAGCCCGAGGCCTTCGCATCCCGCTGAGCGCTCAATGAGAAAACATCCTTATTGCAAATGAAGAGACAAAACAAATTTGATAGAATGTGTTTAGACGCTGAGGTTTGTGCATTTCCCTTTGTCTGCGTGTGTTTGTGTGGGAGGGATCATGTTTCTTTGTGTGTGTGTGTGTGTGTGTGTATTTGTGCTTGCCGTTCTCCTGTTAATTACTGGTGACTATTTGTGACCTCCATTAACATCCTCGGCGTCACTTAGCTCGCAGCCGGTTAAGCCAGTAATTCCAGCAGGAAAACGAAATGACTTTGCATAAGCAGCCACTTTTTTTTTTTTTTTTTTTTTTTTACCTGTGTGTGTGCGTGCATGCGTGCGTCTTTCTGTGTGTGTGTAAGCTACACTGTGCGATCATTAGAAATGGAAATGAGTGACTCCCTCGCCCCCTAAACTCATTGTCTCTCAGACATTAGGTAATTGTCTCTCGCTGCAAACCCCTCCGTTATAAAAGTCTGTCTGTTAGCTCTCCCATTCAGTGATTTAGGAGTGACTCTTTAGATTAGTACATTACCGTGAACGTGACAGGCCAGATCGCACCGCTCATTCTTCCTCGCCTTCTTTTCTTAAGCACCCCTCTTTTCTTCCCATCCCATTGCCTAAATTGTTAATGCGGTTTTAGGTTTGATACCCCTCTTTCATTTTCCTGCTGCTCATCCTTTGCTGCTCTGTTTTTTTTTTCTTTCTCTTTTTTACATTCAGGGGACTCTCTCACAGGGTTTTCTAAGTATTTTATCATCTGCCTCTCTAACTCTCTTTCACATCCCTTTCATCCGTCACTATTCACTGGCTACTAACAATGTGATTTCAAATCCGTTCACTTCCTTTCAGTGTGAATGTATAACCGTCGGTGGGTGCCAATGTTACCGTTTTTGTTTGATATTATTTTATTTTGATATTTTTCAAGAAGACCTTGTACAGTATTTTGATTACATACTGTAGTTGGCTTAAAACACACAGTTCAGCTCCCGTTACGGCATAAACACTGTAATTCTTCCCCAGCTATTCAGTATCTTAACCAATGTTAGTGCTGGGTTTTTCCAAGCTCTGAAATGTTTCAATTTTTATATGTGCTTTGTCTCTTTCATACCAATCTGCTGAGTCATTTTTGCAGCGGTTCCACTCATTTTTGTTCATCCTTGGAATTGACAAAAATCATATTGTATTTTCAAGTGTTGCCAAGTCGTTCGCCGTCCCTCCCGCCGCTCCTCTCTCGGCCCCTTTTTGAAAGCGCATTGCCACTTCTGTTTGAAATGTGGTCAATCAGCACAGGCTGTAGCACCAACTTGTCACTTATATTTTCCCATTTATCTTCTTAGATGACTTGTAGAATGTGGACGTGGAGTAAAGTGTGAGTGAGGCTCGACTGATATTGCTATCTTGAGGTGATTTTGAGTCATTCTGTCGCCTGTAGTTGCTGTTATAGTATACTGTGATTGTGAGCTCCCTCTATTTATATTTGCTTTATCCTCTCCCTCTCCAGTCTTTTCCAGTATTGGCAGACCGATTTTTAATTCCTCACATTTCCTTCCTTATGTGAATATGATAAATGATTACTTTCTAAGCCTGACTCATACCCTTATCGCCTGCAGTGTTTCTGTCTTTTTTTTCTCCACTTTCTAACTCATCAGTGCAAGTGTCCAGCAGATTAAATACTGTATTTCTTCAGCATTATTGTGTGTAGTGTTACTGTATTTTTAAATCCTCTCCATCTTTTCTTTCCCACACCAGATTGCCTGTGCTGTCTTCGCGGCCTTGCTCCATTTCTTCTTCTTGGCAGCCTTCACCTGGATGTTCCTGGAAGGGGTGCAGCTCTACATCATGCTGGTTGAGGTGTTCGAGAGCGAGCACTCCAGGACTAAGTACTTCTACCTGGCAGGATATGGAGTGCCTGCTGTCATAGTGGCTGTCTCCGCTGCAGTGGACTACAGGAGCTACGGCACCGACCGAGTGTAAGGACAGAGGGGTGGCGAAGAGAGCGTAGCGCGAAGGAAGGATGGATGACGGGGCGAGGGAGAAAGGGGAGGGAGGCTGGAGTGCCTGCTGTCATTTTGGCTGCGTCTGCCACAGTGGCCTCTACAAGCTGTGGCACTTCTGAAGCATCAATACAGAGAGGTTGAGAGAGGAGGAGAAGAAGAAAGAGGGGGGAAGTACGAGGAGGATGGAGCAGGGAGGATGCACCACAGAGAGCCTGCATGAGCATAGCAGCGACAATGTGTGAATATGGAAGGATTTAATGGGCGGGATAGAGGGAGGGGGGTGCAAAGTGGAGCAGATTGAGGGAGAAAAGGAGTGCTTTAAGTGTGAGATTGGAGGGATGGAGTAGTCTGTCAGGGTGTGCACATGTCCATACTGGCTTGCACTTGTGTGTGTGTTAAAAAAAAAAAAACTCCCTCCCCAGAGGAAGTGCAGAGTAGTGAGTGGGATGAGGACATACATTAAGAGCACATGGTAACGTAATCATGCATGCTTGACTTGTCCAAACCGAGACACAGGGTGAATCCAAGAAAAGGCATCCGGCGTCTCATTCATATGAAGTACATGCATAATAGGCCACCTGCAAATACACCAAAGTGAACATAGTAACACTTTCACATGCGTGAGCCATCCACTCCATTCACGCTGAGACTCTGAAAAGAGCCCGCATTTTATTCATGCAGCGCATATGCATATTGTGTGCATAGTGTGCATAAATGTATATGGTGCCCTATACATGTCTGTGACCTCTATTATGTGACTGTATAAAATCATAAGGACAAAAGAGGACTTTAACAATGTGGACATTCTGAAAAGCTGTATTGGAAAAATCTCTCCTCTCTCACTTGCTTATAAATGAGCGGCTCCATATAGACAGTGAAAAATGACAGCACACTATAGGACTGTTAAATGATTCACATGCTCAAATGCTCACGTTCTCCGCTGCTCTTGGGGCCTTTTGTAGTTCATAGCTCGCAGCTTTCCACTAGCTACACAGCAGCTTGTAGAGGTCTGAAGACAGAGAAAAGGGTTGAATTTAGCGGTGTTTAACCGTCAAGCCGCACCAATCCTTATGCCACTTAGATCAATATTTCATAGTGGGACGATCATTAAAACATGAGAGTCTGAATGCCAAGCTCTGGATGAATAATCAGACTGCATGCCATTAGCTAACAGAGGAGGAGACAATAGCTGTGGTTTGACAGTAAAAATGCAAAATGAAGTGATATGTTTTTGAAGAATAACAGAGCTCATCACACGAGCCGCATTGAAAATCAGCGAGGGTGTAAAAGATTCATGTCGCCGGAAAAAAACATTCTCTTGTACTTTAAAATAATATTTCACCCAAACATTCAGTGTTTATGCTTTTAACGGCCTTATGCCTCGTGAAAAGAAGTTGAGTAGAAGAAGTATTTTAACGGCAAAGTACGTTTCATTAAAAGCTGAAAATAAGTTACATGACTCATTTATCAGCCCAGCCTTGAAAATGGCACCGCTTATCATGTCTGACACAACACATTGAGACAAAACCTCTGGAAATATCATCTGCCATCCCTGCTGCGTCACCTTGTCACATAATGCAACCCATTCTCTGCCGTGTTAGCCAGTGGCGCTGAGTCTCATTCACCTCCCGTAATGAAGGTTGGTGTGACTTAGCAAAGGAGCCCTAATGGTGGATACAGTGACACAGGCAGGGACCCATAATGGAGGACTCTCTAATGTGGTGGAAATTGAAAGATTAATAATTCAAAAGCAGCTGGTCATGAATCAGTCAGCCATTTTGCTCCAGCGGTTTTTCTCTGGCACCTTTTGCTGCAACCCGTTGGGTCTGACCTCAGTGGAGGGCACTTGGGGACTTTTTCTTTTTTCCCCTCCCCTGCTCGCTGCAATTGATGAGTGAAGATGTTTGGGGTGATATAATTTAGCATACAGCAGTATATCTTTTACTACCAATGCTGAGCTCGGGGTCAGAATTGAATGTGTGTGTGTGTGTGTGTTCATGCATGTCTTCTGTCTCTGAATGTGTAGGTGCATGTTTGTGTGTACATATTATATATGTACTGCATGTGTGTCCCTCCTCGTTCCTTTAACCTCACCACAGCCATTCCCAGACTCCATAAATAGCCTGGTATGAGGGCTGCATCCATAACTCAGTATTCAAATGAACACAGCCATGTCATATTTTTGTGACCGCGGGATGTGGCCGCATCATATATCTGTGCCCTAAGGGGGAAGTAAAGGTTTATTTATCACAGGTGCTCATCCCTCGCTGTCTCCCCCTCTGTGTGTGATGTATGTTTGAGGCGTTCGTATAGTCTGTTTCCTTCATCCTGCAACACCTTTCTCACTGTTCTTCATCTCTTTCACTTTTTCATCCCCCCATTCCTTTTGTCCTCCCTCTATCGGGATGCATTTGATAAACTGTATGTCATGTAATGTACTGCTTTTTTTCCTCCTTACCTCATTTTTGTGTGTGTGTGTGTGTGTGTGTGTGTAACTATGATGCATGATCTGTCCTCTGATGGTAAATCCTTGCTACCCTACATCCATCTGAGACTGGAGCATGTTTTTAATCCCTATGCATCTTTCCTCTCCTGTTCTTCCTCTGTTTCTCATGCATGATGTCTCTCTCTCTCTCTCTCGCTCTCTCTCCCTCTCTCTCTCTCTCTCTCTCTCTCTTTCTGTCTGTCTCTCTCTTTAGGTGCTGGCTGCGATTGGACACATACTTCATCTGGAGCTTCATTGGCCCTGCTACACTCATCATTATGGTGAGATACACATACATGCATGCTCACACACACTTGACGTAGCATTGCATGTACAGGGAAGACTTGCTGCCACGTGCAGGAATGACGGGTTACGTTAAGGTGTTCGTTAATCTCCTACAAGGTTTGCCTGAGCTCCTCAGCAGAAGGAACTTTATGTGTCAATTTAATAATTCCTACTCATGGATTAACTCTCAAGCAGTCACATGTTCCAACAAGCTGGAAATCTTAGGACATAGAGCACAAGCGGCAGATAAGAGCTCGACAAAGTTACGTTGCTCTTAGGCACTTATTTGATGATCCAGGCACTGCGCTCCCTCCTGGCTTTGCTCCTTTATCACAATGCAGCCCAATTACACAGTAAAAAAAAAAGAGGAACACAGTCAATGAACGGTGTCAATGAATGATGCTTCGTCAGTCGGCAGAGTCTTCTGAGGAGCAGGAACAGTCATCACACCTTGAGCAAGTAAACAGAGATGGAAATAGAGTCAAACAACCGGGCCGACACGCGGATTGAAAAAGAAAAAAATAAATAAATAAAAAGTAGTGTTTGGGAATGAGAGACTGATGTTCTCAATTAGGTTAATGTCAGCATGTACACCAGTGCTCTGTACTCATTTAAGAAATGTCAGGCAGGCTATCACGGATCTAACTGAGGCAGTAAGTGGGAGTGTTGCAGGTGGGACTGCTCTGTTATGACTCTATGCCCATTGGTAACATATACAGCCTCAGAGACCCAGCACAACAGTCCAGACAGTCATTATTAAACCCCCCTATCTGTGCATTAGCAGACCAATAGAACAGACAGCATCTATGAGAATTGGATTTCTATTGTAACAATGATCCTCAATGGATGTAATGACTGCTGTATTTTCCCCTAGACTCAAGCTGCTGTATTTTGAGCACATAAAGGGCTGTTGATTGTGGGCTGATACTGTGTCCCCAAGCCAATTACTGCTGGAAGGAAAAAAATGAAATGATATGCACTGTGTGTGAGTGAATTGTTGCGGTGACATTGTGTCTTTAATTAGGCTTGATGCTGCACAATATTAACTTGCTTCTGTGTCTTTCAGCTGAATGTAATCTTCCTCGGTATCGCTCTTTATAAGATGTTCCATCATACGGCCATTCTCAAACCAGACTCTGGATGTCTGGACAACATCAAGTAAGTACATGCATGCATATGCTCGCTGGCATCGCACCAGCGCGCCTGGTTTTGAAAGCGGGTGTGACAATGCATGCCTGTTTGTGTGTGGACTAAGTTAAAGGAATCATTATTATTCCTTTAACTAGAGTTAAATCAGAAGATTCATAGCACCCTTTCCGTTCAGTATGTAGCTAGAGCCTGCAGCCGGTTAGCTTAGCTTAGCATAAAGACTGGAAACGAGGGGAAACTGTTAGCCAAACTCTGTCTGAAGGTTAAAAAAATTCTCCTGCCAGAACCTCATAAGTTTACTAATAAACACAGTTTATCTTGTTTGTTTAATCCATACAAAAAACAAAGTGTAAAACGACAAGTTGTCGTTTTTTATGTGGGATTATTTTTCAAGGTTCATCTATTTGTCAAATGTTTGTAAACAAGCATATTTGCAAACATTTTTTTATTGTTGTTGTTATTGTTATTTGTGTTTATTTTTTGTTTTTAATGATGGACGGATAAAACAAAGATATAAGCCAGTCTAGCTGTTTCTAGTCTTTATGCTAAGCTAAGCTGTTGACCCCAACTTCACATATACCTTACAGACTTGAAAGTGGGTAAATTTCTCAAATGTTGAGCTATGTCTTTCAGTGCATTTTTTCGTATTTGTTATATGAAGCACATTTGACCTTTGTCTTACATCATTTTAAGGTGATTCTCAGCGAATTATGTTTTTCCCGGTCATGTCATTATTACTCATATCACCCTTAGAGCACGTCACTGACATATGACTTCATTTCCACCGAAACTCTGTCCACTAAGCTAACTAATCAAGACTGTGTTATTCGGTCGCAGCTCAAGACAAAAGACTCAGTCTAATTCAAACAATATGCCGTGACACGGAGCTCAACAGCTTACTGAGGAGCAGCTCAGAATTTATAATGTAAAACACAAAATGGCTCACTCATTTGATTTATCATTTATATATTACTGCCAATGTATCTTTCATGACAGCAGTTTTAAGTAGGACCTCCAAGTGGGAAGCGTTTCAGAAATAAAGGCAAAAACCGGCTGATCTTTGCTTCAGTGCAGTTAAGGGGAATGTAATCAAAAAGCCTGATGAATGATGAAAATCAAAGAGCGATTTAGAATATGATGCTTTCCGATCTGTTCTTTTTTCCTTTTTAATGCCTTTGCTTCTTCTTTCTGAGCGCACTGAAGGCTGAATAGATTTTAATCTATTTCACTTCATTAGTCATGTCTCATAGTGGTTCATTTACTTGTTAATCTTCATCATGCCCTCTTTGTCTTATTATTTTTACTTTTGTTTTCTTTGTGTCTTTAACTCCAAGCCATCACAAGTTGTCTTTGTTGTGGATTGGCTCTGGTAAGGCCACTCTCCAATCAGGATGCCTTTCGTCTTCAGAGACGTTTTGATTGGTTCGCTTGTTGTCTTATTTGTCTGTAGAACCCGTCAGGAGTTCAAGCATATCCCCAAATTAACCATTAACCTGCATTGTAAGATGGATTACTTGTTGACGTGTGATTTGTGAGCTCCTGTGACCTATAGACTTAATGTGCTATTGAAATATTATAATGGTGAGAGGTGAATGAGGGGAAACAGAGCTGAGAGAGAAACCATGACTCAAGGGAGCACTGGAGGAAGAGGTGAAGTGAAGGGATGGAAAAGAGAGGGATGAGTGTACCCTTTATTGAAGAGGGTCGTCAGACGAGCTTTATTGGAGGTTCTGTCTCGCCTGAATGGTGCCACAGAGGGCAACATCGAATCAATCACCTCAGTCTCACTCACTTACTCTCCTCCTCTTTCTCTCCCTTCCTTTCTCCTGACTCTCCTAATATCTCCCCTTCCGTGTTTCTCTCTCCCCCCACCCCCGCCCCCATCCCCCACATGAGAGCCGATCATCGCCCAGTCAGCCAATCAAATTAACAGCCGTCTTCGTCTTGCTGTGGCGGACCCCGAAACCGTGACCTTTAGTGGGAAATGTCATTTATAATGGCTGTAATGTCCCTCTACTTACTGCCCAGTGGAATCGCTCACATGGCCGCACGCACACGCGCACGCTCAGGGGAGGACTTACAGTGCAAACACATGCCTCGACATGACCAACTTCCTCTGACATTTGGCCTTTATGACTAACTCCTGAGCAGACCTTATTTGAAATGGAGGTTCGCAGCCTTGAAAACTTTTATTAGATTTAATTCCATTAAATCCTTATAGTCACTATTGCACTAACAGACTTCAGTGCACACTTTTGCCTGTGAAAACGTCTTTTACACTTACAGTACATGGCAGAGAGAGACAGAGTTTGGATGTAACTTTGGGAAAAGTCTTGACTGCTTGACTTTTTTGGAGACTAGTGGCTGACGTCAGCGAGCTTATAACCTCCCCTCCCTCTCTTGAGATGGTATCTAAATGAGCAAATCCACTCTCCCTCTCTCTGTTCTCTCACCCTTTTTGTAAGAGTATAACTCTTTTAGGCAAAACCTCCCACTGTTTTCTCCATCCCACTCCCACAGCGTTGGGATTCAGAATGAACCCTCTCTAACCCCTTTCTCCTGCCTCATGGTCCCACATGCATCAAACTTGGCTGAATAGCTTTTCTGATCCAGGGAAAGAGACAAGCCTCTCATGTTTCCTACTTACAATGAAACCTACATTACATACTTTACATTTAATGTGACATAGCAAATGATGTTGTCATACAGTAACTGATCGAGCATCTCTCACTCTTCTGCAGGTCTTGGGTGATCGGGGCCATAGCCCTGCTGTGTCTCCTGGGCCTGACCTGGGCTTTCGGCCTGATGTACATCAACGAGAGCACCGTCATCATGGCCTACCTTTTCACCATCTTCAACTCCCTGCAGGGGATGTTCATCTTCATCTTTCACTGCATCCTGCAGAAGAAGGTGAGGAAAACAAAGCGAGACAAAGCCGGAGTGAAATAGACAGACAGTGTGACAGGCAGACAAACGCAGACGCACGCAAACACACGAACACATGCTAGCATTGATCAGCGGGGACACCAAAAATATCTGCAGAGCTGTCACACATTTGATTGGTCATTCAATAACCCTACTGGCTGCTCATATCTCTCACTCTCTCTCTCTCTCTCTTTCACTGTCTGTCTTGCCTCGTGGCAGCAGGCAACAAACTGAGCTGCTGGTCTTACAAAGTTTTCTGTCTTCCTCTGACAGAAAAGACACATTTTTATCACCAGGCGGGTTCATCGGGCCTGAAATAGCTTATTCAAAACTTTGAAAGCTACAGCAAAACTCAAAGCTCTCTCTTTTTAAAAATTATGGACGTACACAGAGGAAACATATGTCTGTTTCTGTTTTATACATCAACCATGCTCACACTAATACACAACTCCCCCTCCCCCCCCATTCATTTTGAAAAGATGACCTCCTTTATATATGTTTTGGGTTTGGTTGGCCTGAAGGATTAGAGGCATTTGTGAGTACATATGTTCCACTTTTATATATTTGCATTACACGATGGCTTCCAGGAAGAGCCTACACATCCTGGGATATTTTTACAGAGTCTCCCACACACTGTCAGTGCCTGGGAGTACAGAAGAGGAGTAGGATATGGGAAGAAAATTCATCAAATGCTTAATACTCTCATCTGGCTGCAGTCCCATGGAGAGTTTTCAGTTTTAAACGTACAACCAGTAAACAAGTGCTGTGTGTGAGTATGAATGTGTGTGCGCGCTGGACTTAGGTATGTGTTAGGCCGTGGGATCAGGTATCCTGAGAGATGTGCTGAGGTTTTCTTTGGCTGCGGCCCAATGTGGTTTCTCCCAAGATGCATGGAGCAACTCACCACACAGCTGTTCAAACAGAGCATGTGGCGATACATGTCTGCCAGTCCAACAAGCTTGTTAAAAAGCAATTACAGTCGTATTTGTTCTAACTTGATTGGGATCTAAATGCAGATGTTCTGTGTGTACAAGTGCATCATATGTCTCCCGAAGGAATGCGTCCATTTCAGACTGATATGTGGCAGTAATAAGATTTGGGTTGGATGCTGATGGGGGGGAAGGTTTATGAAGTTAATCCTTTAATGTGTAAATTTTTATGGAGCTAGTGTTTGCACAAGGAATAGGAGTAAAAGAAGTAGTTAACAGAGACAACGTATCAAGCTGTTACAGTCTGTTTCTTTCTGTGTGTGCGATCTGAAAAAGTGAAAAGTGAAACATTAGTCAGTTCTCCTCCTTCACACGTGCTTCTTTGGTTTTATATATGTGCATAGTGCATCCAGTGTAACTCTCTCCCCCTCACGCCTCCTCCACCCAGGTGCGTAAAGAGTACGGCAAATGCCTGCGCACTCACTGCTGTAGCGGCAAGAGCGTGGAGACGTCTATCTCCTCCTCCAGTAAGACCACCACGTCACGGACCCCCGGCCGCTACTCCACAGGCTCACAGGTGAGCTTACCTGCCTGCACACCTGGACGCTACAGCACAGCAGACTCTCAGGTGAGGCCGGAGCACGCCATGAGGGTTTTGGGCTATCGCCGATCACTTTCAACTTCAATTTAGAGTTTCAAATTCATTGTAGGCAGATTTTGACAGGAAAAAAACACCTTTTAATGTGGAACTTGTGAATATGTGATCAAGTCAGAATGCTATATACAGTGTAAGTAGACTTGAAATGTGGATTTTGTGTTGAAAGTGAGATAGCCCAAACCCTGACATACACCTTCACATATTGATGCTGACACACAGGTAGATGGAGTATAAATGGCATTGACGGGTGATTATTTCTCCCCACCTGTTTCTCCCTCACTGGTCGTTGCTTCGCTTTTCCTTTACTGCCTCTCCTGCACTAATTTGCCCTTCTTTTGCACATCGTAACCCCACATATTTGGTTTCTTACCATATTTCTTCCCTTCTTTTGTTGTCGCGTCTTCCCTTTCTTGCTCCTTCTCTTCCTTCCTTCTCCCCTTCACCATTGCTGCTCCTCTGTGTCTTTGCCCATACCATCTCTGCCTCATTTTCCCTCTCTTTCTCTCTCTCCCTTCTCTCCTCCTGTGTATAGAGTCGTATCAGGCGGATGTGGAATGACACTGTGAGGAAACAGGAGTCTTCCTTCATCACTGGAGACATCAACAGCTCCGCCACGCTCAACAGAGGTAACCACGGGATACCTACCATTTGCATCCTTAGCTGTCACCATATCTACTTTATTAATAGCGGGAGGCTCAGACAGCATACGCTGTCATTTAGTAAAGTGGTAGGAGTCCAAACTTCTGATAATGGTACTGTGTTCTTGTAGAGAGGGAGATTAGCAGAATAGAGTGTAAATATCATTCACTACTTTTTTTCGCTGCTTCAAAGGATGACATTACAGGAGGGAGAGTTATGAGCAGACTCTTGTCAAAACTGAAACATCAAGCGGTTTGTGGTCCCATTATAAATCTACAGAGTGCAGAGCTGACTGTGCTACAGAGGGCTTCTACACCTCTTTAGACGATAGTCATCTCTTGAGGCATTTGAGGGTGATAAATCCTGCAATTGTGTGTGCACATCTTGAGCTGAACACCAATGACCGCCTTATTATTATACTGTAAGTTATGCAGAGTTGCATTAGATTAATATGTTATTATTAGCTCTAAAATGTACCGTGAGTCTGCTTTCACCACAGCACTAGAAATGTATGGTAAAGCAGAGCAAGGTTTGCACTGATTTTCACCTGAGAATCTGTATGTTCAGCCTACGTTATCTCATTACATGCAGGCGACTGTTGTAACCAAGCTCTTAAATGAACATTAGGCTTAGTTCGCCGTATTCTGAGCTGTCCCTCGCTGTCCCTCCAGAGCAAGCCACTGGAAGAATGGATTCCACGAGTATAGCTGTCTGAGGGCTAGGGTAATGAGGACATAGACACCCAAATGGCCAGACATTTTGACACACGCACGCACACGGTGGAACGCACACACACACAGATACACCGCCATTTGTTAGTCTCTAAGTCGAGGTGTGGCCCTCACTTCCTTCAGGCCACTAATAAGCTGTTAGCATGACAGATTGATGCTAAAGCAGACACGGTGTGTGTCAGCGCCTGAATTATCACACACTTAGTGAGGCAGGGCTTAAGACACCCCCACCTCCTCCCTCCCTCCCTCACACTTTAAAGTGTGGTGCAGAGAGCTACTTAGGCAGTAGATTTCAAATGACTACATACTGTGGCTTAGTGAATAAGGAGGGGGTGGAATAAATTGGATATTCTGATAGGAGATTGACTTGTTGAAATTTGGAGAAAGTGAAATGGAGAAGTAATGTGTCCATTTTAACTTTGGGACTTGAAAGTTGGGACTATGGGTGCAAATTAGATGTTTGGTTGGACATATTTACTTTGCTGTTTTTTGATTAATGTGCATTGTCCCCTATATATTTATTACTATTATATTTATACTCATACATAGATAATTTTTTTTAGAGAATCTACCCTGAAAATCATTCCACATTCCTCTTTCTCCATTCTTTCTTATTTATTCTATTTTTAATTCTACTGGCCAACTTTTATTCTATTGGCCAACTTATCATTTCTGAAATAGTAATAAAGTTTTACGAATGTAAACTGAACTGTGGTGTCCTAAACATGAAATTTAGGACTAAGATAAATAAAATGTTGTGGTATTTCCTTTTAGTTAAGCACCTGTGCCTTAGCAAAAAAAAAAAAAAAAAAAAAGATGTCACCACATAGATATTTAAGTGTCTCCCTTTTTTCCTTTTAACTTATGCTTGCATGCAAACACAGTTAGGAGTGGTGTTAGAGGTAGCGTGTTGTTTGATACAGTGGAGAATACAACACCAGGATGAATGTATAGGAGCTGTCACGGTCATTCGTCCTCTGTTTTCCTGCAGTGTCTTCATGTGTACATGATCTGTCTCCCTCCTAGGGAAAGAAATGCACTGAGAACACTTTTTTGTGGCCCCTTTGTCCATTAACTATCCTGTAGTCATGCTACTCTGCTCAAGCGTATTGAACTGCAGCACAATCTTCTCCAAGCTACGCTACACTCTCTCTCTGTCTCTCTCTGTCTCTCTCTCTCTCGTCCCCTCCCTCAACCTGTATGCAGTGGCTGCAAGAATGACTTGTCAGGCTTTTTCTTGGCTTTCACCTCAAACTATGTTTGCTTGTTTGATTTACTTGTCCTCTTCTCTCCCTCTTTCTTCCACACACTCACTTTCCATCTCACTCTCCCTTCTTCTCTCTCCTTCTCGCTTACTTCCACTCTGTGACGTCTACATGCTCTGTCCTTCAACCTTTATCTCTACCTTTTTTTCTCGAGTGCCTCTCTCTTCTTTTTCTCTCTTGACTTGGCTGTTGCTTTTCCTCTCTTCCTCTCTCGACTTGGCTGTTGCTCTTCCTCTCTCTTTCTCTATCTGCCTGTACCAGGAGCCATGGCTAATCATCTTATAACTAATGCTCTCCTTCGTCCCCATGGTACTAACAATCCTTATAACACTCTCCTGGGGGACTCGGCAGTCTATAACAACCCAGCCGTGGGCATGTACAACACCCAAGGTGTGCCTGATGTTCCTATTACAAATGTACATTTGGAAAGTTAGCTTACAGTTATTTTTCACTATGTTAAATTTATTTTGCATGGTTATTTCATTTTAAAATGTTTGCTACTGTGGTACACTTTTGGCTGCATATCTGATCTACCCTTAATATGGCTCCCAAGTGAGGCGATCAATCACGCTGCAATAATCTCTCACAAAGGACACCCACTGGGCAGTTCTCACCACACATAGATTTAGAGAGAAAAATTTTTGTTGATGATTTATCGAAAAAGTATAACAAGATCACATGCTGATTTATTGTACGCTATAGATGCTCGCCATATGTTACTGGCTGCAGATTTACTGTAGCTATCTTTTATAAGCTACAACACTGATTCCAAAAAAGTTGGGACACTGTGTAAAACATACAAATAAAAACAATGCAATGATTTGCAAATCCGTTTCGACCTATATTCAGCTAAATACAGTCAAGATATTTAATGTTCAAACTCAAACTTTTTGCAAATATACACTCATTCTGAATTTGATGCCTGCAATACATTCAGGACAGGGGCGTGTTTACCACTGTGTTACATCACCTTTTCTTTTAACAACACTCAGTAAGTAACTGAGAACACTAATTGTTATAATATCACCAGTTACCAGTTAACCTGTTTACCGGTTGAATTTAATATATCAGTAAGGATTAGCAAATTATCACATTCTGTTTTATTTATGTTTTACACAGCGTCCCAGATTTCTTTGGAATGGGTGTTGTACTTGGGAGCCATGAAATATTTGCACTATTTTGTGTTAATGTCCTATTTTATACAGTACGTGCTTCATTTTGAATGTGTCATTTGGGACTTGTCTTGGTGCACGTCAATATATACTATGTTTTTTTTCTAATTTGTGAGGTGTATTTTTATGTTTTCTCTGTGTTGAATAGTAATAAACCATATGACATGATACCAGTTAACAATAAGCCTTGAGAAACAGACAGGGGTTCTTTGTTAAACATTTTTCATCATGCCTCCAAATTACTGTGCAAGTGTTGATTTTGTAGCTGCTGAAAGTTGTTTCTCTCGATGAATGAACTCACGTCTGTCTCTTTTCTCCCTTCTCCCTCATGCTGTCCATTAGCACCTTACCGAGACACAAGTATGGGCTAAATTAATACTCAACTACTTCAGTAACATCGACTTTCTTCTCTCTTTTCTTGCTTCCAAAGCTCTCTGCTTAAAAATTTCAGTCCAATCTACATCCAAACAGTAGTTTTGTTTGGCTGTCAGCCATGCTAAAGCTTTTTTTTAACCCCAAATCATTAGTCAGTCCGTGTAATGCAGTTATTTGGTTTTGGATTAATTTTCTAGAAAATGCTGTTAAAAAATTCTTTCCTTGAGCGCAATATATCTATTATGTTTTTAAAAAGCATTGCCATTGAATCTTATTGAATTGAAATACTTTGAATCAAATGTGCAAATTAAGATTTGAGTTACAATTGAGTTGCAGTTAAAATTATTTGCAATGTAGTAACTCTAAGTGTCTGTTGAAACCATTGATCTTATTTTGCAGTGCAACTCGTAACAATTCTGTTTGTACTGCTGTAACACTGTCAGTAATTGAGAAATGAAAGTACTTGTGAGGTTGCTCTTAAATGAATTATGGACGCTTGAAGCATTTTTCCTTCCAAGAAAATTAGCATTGCTACTTTTTTTAATCCTCAATTCACAGCACACGCTATTATATCAAGCAATAATTAAAATCTCTCTTCTGAGAAATCCACTTAGTTTATTTAAGAATCCTAATAATTATTACTTTTTTTTAAAAATTATTTGTTCCTCAGAGGGCATCCTGAACAACGCAAGAGACTCCAGTGTTATGGATACGCTCCCTCTTAATGGTAATCACGCCAACAACTACAGCATGGCCAGCAGCGAGTACTTGAGCGACTGCGTCCAGATCCTCGACCGTAGTGGCGGCTACGGCACCCACAGCAACCACAAGGAGACGACCCTGGAGAAGAAGATCCTCAAGGAGCTCACCTCCAATTACATCCCATCCTACCTCAACAACCACGAGAGAGCCACCACCGAGCGCAACCACAACCTGATGAACAAGCTGGTCAACAGCAGCATGGCCAATGGAGGTGACTGGTTTGATTTCTAAGGTTTTAGTTGCACACTCTTGGTTTATCTAGATGACTTGTAAAGAGCACAACAAGGAATTCTTGGCCCTGACTTCCTTAAATTGATTAATCGAACACTGCGAAGAGTTTTCACGAGTTGTGTGCGAACACTTTTTCTAGGAGAGCATCTGACTCGAAAAACAGCCTTTACAGTTTTGCATGTGCTTTGCTGGAAACATTTATTCTATTGATAGACATATCACATAACACATACGTTGTAAATGAATATATTAAACCAGCAATAATGACTTTGTGGCCACTTGGGGGCAGCTGAAACAACCTATAAACACAATAGAGTGCAGATTGGGTTGCAAGTTTCTGCCCAAACCCTGGAGAATCTGAGCTCGAGTCCAACACGGTTAATGGCTACATGAATATTTGCCACCTGAAATTTCCTGTGTGTCAGGAAGTGTCCCAACACAGACAGTAGGGTACATTTTCACTAAAAGAACGTGAAGCAGCATGTCAAGTAGGCCAGCTCATTCCATGTGACTGAACCTGACCGAAACCCTAACAACATTTCTAAATTTTTGCTGAATTGTGACGTTTTAAGGGGCCAAAACGTATTAGAGTGCAGTCGCCTGTTTTCAATCCAGCAGATGCTGAGAAAAATTTGTTCGGAATTATGTTCCTGGCCTCCTGGTGAATGTAAGTCCAACACTCACTGTCCTTTGAGCTGTCTTTGGCGTTCACCGCCTCCAAAGGGAAATATATGGCTCTTAACCTTCCAAACTCTCCCCAATGTTCATCAGCTAGTCCCTAAATTTGCCTGGCTGCCGCTTTGTGTGAGGCAGGTAGCGTACAGTGGTTGAAAACGATGCTGATGAATAGAGCTGAACCAAAAGAGCAAAGTTGCAGGCTGGAAAACCAAAACAGTGAAAACAAACATGTTGAAATCATCCATAAATCTGAGGGGAACTGCAAAGTCAGGTGAAAATACTCTATAGCTTTGACCCCTTTCACATTACACATAGTAAATTTTATCCACTGTTAATGAAATCTCCTCTGCGGAGTGCTAAAATCGTCACCACATGTCACCATCCGAGCAAAAGCACTGCTCCTTGTTAGAATGAGCAGAAATGTGCTATAACTATTATTCCTGCGTGTCTTTCAGGGAGCATGGCGGGAGGCAGCAGCAGCAGCAGCAGCAGTGGAGTCGGTGGGTGTGTGGGCAGCAGTAAAGAGGACAACGGTCCCATGGTGCTGGACAACCCTGCCGCCTTCCCCCATGAGGAAAACCTGGGTTTGGAGATTATCAGAGAGGAGTCGAACGCGCCGCTCCTGCCTCCACGGCCTCCTCCGCCAGACAGCCACCCCCCACCTCCTCCACCTCCCCACAGCTTCTCCCGGCCACGGCGCATTCCCCAGGAGACCAGCGAGAGCTTCTTCCCCCTGCTGACCAACGAGCACACCGACGAGCACACGCATTTGTCCAACCACAGAGACTCCCTGTACACCAGCATGCCGGTGCTGACGGACCTCCCAGACGGCCAGATGAACGGTTTAACAGATGGAGAGGAAGACAGCTCTGGGGAGCTGCAGCCCTGTAAGAGTGCCACCGCTCCAGAGCTGGATGACGTCTATTATAAGAGCATGCCAAACCTGGGCTCCAGGAATCACCTTCACGAGCTACAGAGCTACTACCACATGGGCCGTGGTGGCAGCGATGGATACATGGTGTCCGGCAACAAGGAGGAGTCTGATTCGTCACCCGAGGAGCCGCCCATAGACCCTTCCCACCTGGTCACCAGTCTATAGAGCCAATCAGAGACTTCTATCCCTCCCCAGCCCGCTCTCACACTTCCAACCCTCCAATGAAAACATTCTGTGTCGTTGACTGACAGACTGAGCTGGCCCGCCACCCTGGATCGATGTGCTGTGTGTGACATTAAACTATGGCTCATGACAATATGGCTGAGATATGGCTGGTCAAATGGAAGCAGGGACTGAATGTATTGTCATAAATGGTGCAGACTGAAAGGGCGGTTCGGAGAGACTTTTTGTGAACATCAAACAGAAATGAAACTTTTAACTTGGAACAGAGAGGGAAGTGGAAGGGGGAGGGATTCTGTAATTTTACCCCACCTGTTACTTTAATTTGGAATCTTGGATTGACCGAAGCCCTACAAGTCCCCCAATATGGACCTCTAGCAGATCATAGCATATAGTCTCCACTACCACCACTACAGGGGCCTGGCCCCCAGCCCTGGTTCAAGGAGCTGCCTGTCTGTTTGTCTGTATGTCTGTCTCTCTGTCTCACTCTTAAAGACACGTACTGGGATAATGTTTCCACCTCTCCAAAGGGTAGAGCAGGATCTGAAACTCTGGTGTTCACAACAAAAACTGGCCTTAAAGAGGCCCCGCCCCACTACCTGCCAATCAAGTGGAGGATGTATGATATATGCCCTCACGACCGACCATCCCAAAAACTATTTTATTGGGCGACGAACTGTACCCATATCACGCTGATGTTCTGAATTCTCTTCCTGTTCGTATCTGCTAAACTGGAGTTTTGTCTGGGCTGGTGTAACATTCCTGCAAGTTGTAGTGACTGCGGCTACTGTGTATTTCACTGAAAACAAAGAAGGAAGATCATATTACGACAGACTGAATTTTAAAAAAAAAAAAGAAAAAAAGAATGGGTTCTGTTTCTTCTCCTTTCTTCTGTAAAAGTTTTCAGTTATCAAAGGATTATAAAGAAATCACAAACTGTTTCTATGTATTGTACAGAATACAGATACAGATACAAATGTTGCATATGACCAAGTCTTTTATTTTTTAATTTTGAGTTGCAAACCTTTTGTCTGTGGAACTGTTCTGAAACGTCCTGATATGTTCTGGTCACGTGTAGACTACAGAATGAGCAAGGAACAATCTTCCATGTCACTCTTTCGTAAATACAGAGACAGTTAAGCACTCCTTAATTAATACGCATATACCCTACGCACACTTCATTCTGGTCCTTTTTATAGCCACACCACTGTCACTTACATTTTGCAAATCAATTGTTACTGTATACTTTACCACTGTGTAGATTTACAGCTCAAGTGAAAACGAAGTGGCGAAGTTATGAAAGAGACGGTTACTGTGGAAATGCTGCGTTTTAGTCTTTGCTGGAAGTGGGTCTCATCTCATTTGTTCTTGAAGAAAGCGTTTCCTTCCTTTAGGCACAAGGAGGTGAAAATAAATTACCAGATATTTTTGAGTAACACAAGAAAGGTTTATGAAGCATATCCTCTCTATTGCCAAATATTCTACTAATTGGCATAACCTTGCTGTGCTGTTTGAGATTTTATTGTACAGAAAAAAAAAAGAATGCTGAGAATAATAAATGTCATTCTCTAAACTAAAAAAAAAAAAAATTCCACTATTTGAAAAAGGGTGGGTCTCACCTGTGAAATGCCATGATTACACCATATATGTGTACCGAAGATGTGAAAACTCTGCACACAGCAGCACTGTCCGATGTGGAAAGCCAATGTTTACTTATTTAGGAGGAAATTTCATAAGTGTATGAAGTGTAGCTTGCACATGTATCCCACAAGCCCCCTCCATGTCCCCAAGAGAGAAATTATTTATTTATCTGTTTATTGGTTTAAAGACAGCAAAACAAGCTTAGAGGAAAGAAAGCTGGCTTTAGGCAGGAGTAAATAAAGTGGCACTGGGTTTGTTTTATGGTTCTTTTTTTAAATTATTATGATCATGATTATTATTACAATATTATTGCTAATTATTTATTCTTTTTGTATGGGTTCCAAGTTGAATGATCTCATAACTAATATTTGTTGTAACAGTGAAAGTTGTTTGCCAACAAATAAATTACTGACATAGCTTTGCGGTTTTTACGCCTCTTGAGTGTTATCACTTATTACAGTGAAATTAAATGCGAAAACAACCCAGCAGTGATTTCACTTCACATATGCATGATTACATACTGGAGATGTGCCAGGTTTGCTACATGCATTTCTCTTTCTTTATGGGAAATTCCACGTCTCTTTAGAAATTTGTGAGAATTTACGGAATAATATTAGGCCATTTATTTTGGCAGAAATTTGACACAAAATAAATATGTTAGTCATGTAAGTTCAGTTATGTACATAAGTTAACTTAAGTTACATATGTGGCGGAAGTTAAGTATATTCTGTAAGTTTACTTTTGTGCAATGAGCAAACATTGACTTTTGGTGTCATACAGGACACAAACTGTGTTTGACATAGAAGCCTAACGAATGAACTGCAAGGCCAACATAGTAAAAATTGAACAGTATGGTTGCAGCATATAACATCAACAGGCTGAGTAGTTCAGGTTCCCCCGTGCGTCTGCAAAATGGGTTCAAAGATTGGTTTGAGGATGATCCATGTGCACGGACAATCCAGCTGTCCAAGGAAGATCTCAGAGAGTGGAAGAACAGACCGCTGTCTGACGTTCTTCCCTCTAGGGAACAACTCCCCTCGCCTTAGAAAATAAGCCAGGGCTCATCAATGGCCTGAGTTGTATGTATTTCTTTCCTCCCTCCATCACTCCCACAAAGTGCAGAGAGAGGAGGTGAATTAACCACACATGCCATGATTCTCAGCAATCCTGCAAATGTTAGATGAGACCACCTGGGATAATTCTTGCTTGGCGAGAATAATTATTACAGAGCGAGTTGGACTTGAATTTTGATCTTGGCCTCTGAGCGAACCAAGCTTTTAGCCAAAGTACCGTCTAACAGCTCGTAGATGGTGGAGACACTGCACACAACTAGGTGGAAGAGTTCTGAGACAGTTCACAGTATAGCGCATCTTCGGAAATGCTGGCTATGATTAAACATGCCAGAATGGGAAAATACCAGTTATATGAGGCTGCTCCCCTGCTGTTGCTGGCTTCTTCCGAAACTGAGGCATTAGCACAGACGGCTGCCTGAAGTCAGTCTTGCCAGAGATCTGAAAGTGTATGTTGGTAGGTAAGAGACAAACCCATCAGAAAACAGAACATTTGTTTGTCTTTTTCAAGCAGAGCTCCCCGGACTATCACAGTCAACAGGTTACACAACAGGTCTGTACCTCTACCATCGATTGTTAGGACACTAACAACACAGGACTGAGCAGCCCGCACTCTCCTCCCATTTGGCCGCAGTGTCTTGCAAACCTGGCAAGACCTTGGGAGCATCTGACACATTTGCTTTAAGCAGCAGTACTTGTGTGTGGCAGTGTTTGCTGGACAAAGGATTTGCAAATAACTTGTTTGTAATGGGCTGCATATCCTGCAAGCATATTTGCACATTGGGCTTCTCATCTTAAATGATTAGAAGGCAGAATTGCTGGCTGTGTATAGATTTGACACATGCAATCAAGTGAGAACTGCAGCTTTTCCGGAGAGATGACATGCATCTACCCCGGAAAATAGCGCAGTGGCATATCCTGCAAAATGCTGTATGCGTGTGTTGCTTGTTAAAAATCTTTTGGTTACACTTAAAACCGTGTGTTCTCCAAGTCCAGAGACAATTTCTTCAGCTTGAGACCGCTGTGAGAAAGACATCTTCACTCATAGTCCATTAAGATGGGCATTAATGACATCCGTGCTTTTTTCTTTTCACTAATGTCCCAGCTGGGTGCTCAGAGCTCAGTATTTCTAAATACGTTCTATGAGACTATGACAAGGCCGACACATTAAAAGTGTTACCTGTCAATGGCAGAACAACTAACACTGTACTAATATTGCAATCCACACCCATCCATATACAGTTTGTTTTGTATTTGTTTTGTAGATTTTTCCATAATTGATGTAAAGCTGAATAATGACATGACACAGTGACACAATTTTTGATCATATTCTTTGGTCGTAACACATCTCAGACAGTTAATATCAGTGGTTGACCTACAATAAATTTCCATTATGTGGAAAGAGAAATGAGAAATGGCTTATGATAAATATCAAAAGCTTCATGAAAACTCCATTTGCCCTTTTATTTGTAGTGGTGCCACAACGAATGTTTGTTAATCTCTGCACTGTATCTGAGCGTTATTGAGGACTTTCACCATTTCTGATCTGCTTTGATCAAAGATTCGGTTTATGAAAGGGGGGGGAAAAAAGATAATAATAGAAAGGGAGTTGGAGAATAATGAGAAAAAGCAGTTAAAAAGAGGGGACCGAAAGGAACGATGGTGTGAGGAAAGGATGAAGAAAATTGCATTTTTTAAAAATAAATGTATTTTAGCTTTCTTTAAAACTAACTGGAGCCACCTAACAGCCAGACTCCCCCTGTCCCGCCTTCCCTCGCTCTCTCTCTTCCTCCGCCACACCGCTCGTAGCAGGCTGATTAAACGAGCATTGGTCTATGTGGGTCATATCTCTGCTGGAGTGCTCTGATCGGTTAGTGCTGCCTGGCTGTGTTATCTTCCCGCTCTCTCTGTTTCCCTCCTTCAAGGGAAGGCATTCACTATGTCTTACAAGGTGACATGTCTCTCAGACTCAGCTCACAAACCAAAGGCGGAAGACTGCAGGGAGGAGCGGGGGTATAAATTAAAGGGAATCAATCTGTTTATTGTATATGATTAATTAATGACGGTGGCAGGCTGAGGGATTCTAAATGTGGAAACTATAATGCGAGGACAACAAAAAGCCAAACAGAGCAAGACGTGCACAATAAGTTCCTGGGAAGACGCTCGGAGCTTAAAATAGTTCTGAGTCGTTGAAATGTTCAGAAGTGTTCTAGCAATTCTTCAGACAACGCTGAGAAATATTCAAATCAAACAAGCCAGGATGCCATGGAAGGCAATTAGAAGATGTGATCATGCCGTATTTACAAGATTTAATCAGTAATAGGTTGCAGTATATAATACAAATTTTGAGAAATAACTGAAGGCCCACTCTATCTCTGATTTCATCGCATCATACAGATGATTTAATGTTGTTTATCCAGAAACAGAGGTTGATTGATCGACTTCGTTTTAAAGCTGATCAGCCTGCTCTTTTCTCCCAGCCAGTCAGTCCCTAAATACTTTGTGATGGATGCAACCTGGCATGCAAGTGGAATCCAGCGTTAGCGGTGAATGCGAATGAATGGCGTGGGTACAAGCAGGCCCCCATTGTGAAACCGATATTACATTGTGGTCTCTGTTAATTAAGGCAACTATGACATTTAAAGCCGAGTTTGAATTTGATTAAATGCGGAAAATCAGCCCATCCATATACAGTATGACATTTCAGGATTTCCATCCCATTTCCTTCTTCTGCACTGTTAAGCATCATAAAGCACAAGAGACACATTTCCCAGCCTTTCTGGTATCTAGTTTAGGTTTGGATGGAACAGAAAGGAATGGAGCACATGACCTCACATTCGAGAGCTCCTGGGCTGTCAGTGGAATTTATTGTATTAAATTACACAATTTTAATTGTTTTGTCTGGGAATTCCATCTATCATTATGTGGCCATTCTTTAGTTGATTAGAAGCTCGCAGTGAGAGAAAGCTAATTAGTCTTCCTCTAAGCCACATCATATTCGCTTCTGAATGGCTAGCCTTGCACTGACCTCTGGAAACACATCAAAATGCACAAGGGGGCCCTCCACTGACCTATGTGTGTGTGTGTGTGTGTGTGTGTGTGTGTGTGTGTGTGTGTGCTTGCGTGTATGCATAGCCATTTTCTATGCCAGCTCATCTGCTTGCGCTGCCCAGCCCGTGTGCTAGAGCATATGCACTCTTGCTCATCGTCTCCTCACCTCAATTTTCCGTGAGTGTGCTCATTGGAAGAAAAACACTTAACAGGTACATACAGGCCACCCTGAATAATTCACTCTAATTGGCAAAAAGGGGGAAAAGACAGGCCTTTGCAAAAGAGTGACAGAGGGTGAGCCACGGAGTGGAAAAGATGGGGGAGAGAGTGGCCATCCATCCGCTGGCTTTTTTGAGGTCACATACACCCCCATGCATGTTTAATTGGCTTTGGGATGGCATGGTGTTTCTGCTGCCTCTGCTGTGAGTCAGACTAACTATGCCTTTTCTGGAGCGTGCCTTTTCACGGAGGCTCAGCAATGGAGATACTATTTTAGGAACACATTAGGAGCCCAGAAAACACTGACATTTAGACTATCGCCGGGATGGCTGGGAGAAGGGAGAGGGCTAGTCACTAGTGTATATGACTGATAGATGCTGGGTTACTGCCAGTGCGCTTTTGTGGAGAGCTGGTACAGTAGGCCAGAAGCATGTCAAATTACTTTCTGAAATGGATTCATTTTCTTCTTTTAAATTGATTGAGTTTCACTGGCAAGGAAAAAATGATTAGGTTGTCCCTAACGTGCAAATCACATATAATTCTAACTACATGATAAAGCAAAGGTTGAAAAAAAAAGGAAACATTTTTAATTAATAATTGATCGTGGTCACACAGGAGGAAAGCGAGTGCAAATGAAGAGATGTACTGTCGACCCTCACGACACTCATGAACATTTTTCTGTAGCGAGCATTTGGAGCGCATCTCTGGTGGAAATGATTGAAATTGAAGCCTTGAAATGTTGCCTTGCAGTTTCTCTTGTCCTTGTTGCTCTTGGTTAACATGGTACTGTATCAATAGTTGTAATTTAAGAAATAATAAATGTAAAAATACTAATGTTAAGTGTTTTTTAAAAGTGTATATTCTTGAGAACTAATGTGATTAAGTTTAACATTTGAGCCCTTTATAACTTTACAATGGAGGCATATTGTGACTTTGGAACAATGGTGTGTTTTCAATATATTCTATCTATATAATATGTACAATACGGTGAGTTTCAATGGATTTTCGGGCTCAGTCTAAAGATCAAAGTCCACCCTACCTCTTGTTACAGAGAAAAGAGAAGCCGGTTTCCTTTTAGAGTTTCATCATTCCAACTGGCTGCTAAATGGAACCAGTGCGTTTGGCCAGACTGTAGCTTTTCCACCTTGCACTTGATCTATTACTCCAGTCTGATAATGAAAATTATACATAATGTGTATAATTTAAACACCAATACTAGGTAATTGCATGTGTTAGTACGCCGTAATAAGGATTGTAGCTGATGACATAAGTGCTGGGTCTGGTTTAAAGTTAATAACATTAAAACCAAAGTGGCATTTTCCAGTGGACAGAAAAATAACTCTGGTTTTACCATGAAAGCATAATGGGGCCGACTGTGCCAAAGCAATAATTATGAAAGGCTATTTGTCTTGTAAAAGAAAAGGAAATATGTTTCTGTCCACCTTATCTCTATTGTAGTGCACAGAAACAGCATGCAGAAGCACTTCACGCTGTTACCAAGATAACCTCTACTTTTATTGTCTGTCCTCACTTTTCTTTATCATTCACAGCCTTTATTTGGAAATCTTTGAAACTTAACTCTGTCTTCAGTGTTATATAGTGTCATAATAGTTGGAGCACTTTTATACAGAACCTTTAATTTTTCTTCAACGTATATTTGGTTTGTTTGACAAAAACCATTTGTCAAATACTGTAAAGGTTGCCAGGTTCACCGTATCAGACTGAAAAGTGGACACACCAAAATAAATATCCAAAGCACGTAAACTCTGCTCTATCTTAAATAGCTCTTTTCAAAGCATTGTTGCAAGGCTCGGTAAATATGGAAATAAAAAAGCAAGAACCAAAGATAAACATATAAAAGGATGTCAGCAGCATTTGACGAAAGGTGATTAAATGTTCATAATAATTACTTTTAGGAAGGTGATTGAAGGTGAAGTTGATTTAAAATGTGATGAAGAATTAGCCAGCATATGATTTGCATTTCTAACTAATAGGAACTTACATGTGTACTGCAGGATCTGTTCCCATCATGTTCACCATGATGTATCACATTAGGTAAAGCAGCAATATTACTCTGCACCTTGTTTTTAATGTTAATGTGTCATTTTTTGAATTTCTTATTTTTTTTTTATATTTGCAGTGGAGCAAAAAGAGAAGCAGCTTCTGACTGTGGCAGATAAACAGCAGCAATAGTGATGAGAAGACAAAAATATGATTATGCTGATGTGAACAGCACCAGTCACCAAGAATGCAAAAAAAGTATCGTGAAGAAAGGTAGAAACTAAGAAAGCTGAGAAAGAGAAGAAGCCACTAAGCAACAGAGCAGCAAAAACAAGCAAGTTGTGTGTGACATGAATACACAGAAAACACGAGACGAACAGAAACGAGGAAGAGCATCCTCTATGCTTCATCTCCACATAGCACCGCAGTCCAAACCGGTGTCTCCCAGGGGCCCTGTCTCTCTTTTTCTTCTGATTGGTAATGAGGCACAGCTGCCTTATAGTGGGCCCAGCAGGCAGGGCCTTGATTGCTGCCGCTTACTTGAGCAGGCAAAGTGTAGCAAAGCCGACCGGATTGCAACGTGAGTGCGAGAACGGGGGGACTTTTGGTAATGAAGAGATCCCAATCTTAGTTATTATGATTCAGAACGGTATTTTCAGCTCTACTAAATACGGTTCACAAGTAGTTCTGGCTTGCTTATTATGTTTTCATTGGCAGCAATCGCGGTGTTTCTGTGAAGGCTGTAAACGTGGCTGTTCTTAGGGGATAACGGTTTTGGAACAAACATGGAAAGTTACACTGATGCAGACTGAAAGTTGGGCAAACAGCTGCATTTGCATGTTGCATTGGCGTGTTTTGTTTTTGTACAAGAATATGAAATGCTGGATCGCAATTTTGCTGCCAGTTAACTTATGTATACATACTGTATCTCTGATTGATATCATACCCTCTTAATTTGTCCATTTCCTCAACTGGAGAAATTGAAAATCATCAGTCTAATGACGGGCAGACGCAGGGCATCGGGAGTGAAAGTGGACCTCAGGTGTGACAATTGAATGTTTTATCCCATGTAGTATATCGCAGACAAATTCGACTACATGTGACCAATAGGAGCACAGACACATAACTGTAAACATGGCGAAGCAAAAGAGGACCAATGAACTAAAAAACAGAGGAAAGGCCACTGTTATTCTTTCTTTTTTACTTTTTTAAAAACAGCCTATATCTGTTTCAGGCGCCGTTGTTTGTTTACATTCTTGTATCTGTGACATCATGCACGTCGTGTCAGATGCCAAGCTGTGATTGGACACAGACCACCGTGTAGTCTGTCATGTCTCTTGGCCAAGTCGCGGGAAGAATTTATGACTCTATAATTGCCTCATCTGACACACTGACCATCATAAGAGACAAAAATATTGTGGAGTCTGAACCGGCATTAGTGTGCATCCACAGGAGCTGACTCACTAGCAGAGCTGCCAGTTTTACTTTATTCCATCCTGCTGGCATGACAAAGTTATTACTTCTTAGCATCATGCAGTTTGTCAGTACGAGTCAACATGGCTGAGATCACAAGAGGCGAACAGAAAACAGTGACCGCAAGTGATGCGGTAAAGCGAACGGAGGATGAATGTGATTGTTTTTGTTTATTTGTTTTCTGCTTTGCCCCTCCTCCTCACAGCTGTCAGCTTGACTGTCTGGGGGTGGCAGTTTACCTCAGTATATTTGGATTCTCAGGCTGTTGTTGTTTGGATATGAATCACGAATCCTTTTCGTATTCCCTTCAGGAGATGCCGGGTGCCAGTTGCTATGGCTACAGTACATTGTGGCTCAGAGAGACACCTTGTGAGATAAATTTGACCAGTAAGACTTACAGACGGGTGACAAATTAAAGGAAAAGCCAACATAAAGTGTCTCAGTGAGGCGTCGGGCCACCAGAACAGCTTCACTGCGTCTGTTGACAAGTCTCTGAAGTCTACTGAGGGGATGAACATCATTAATCCAAAAGATCATCACCATCATCCAAACATCATTTGGTGCTTGGATGATGGTGGTGTCACGTCAGTCCAGAATCTCCCATAGGTGTTCAGCTGTGTTAAGATCTTGTGACGGCCACAGCATGTGATTCACATCATTTTCATACTCATCAAACCATTCAGTGCCCTATTGACGAGGACGCTGTCATCCCAGAAGAAACCACTCCCATCAGGATAGAAATGTTTCGCCATAGGATGAAGGTGATAACTCAGGACAACTTTGTATTGATTTGCAGCGACGCTACTCGTCTAAAAGGGACACATGAACCCAAACCATGCCGGTAAAATGCCCCCCACAGTACAACAGAGCCAGTGGACGTCCTCACTGTAGGGGTCAATCGTTGAGGCCTGTATCGTTGTCTTGGTGTAGCCACACATGTACTCGCCCACTTGTGGAGAAGGTGAAAAGTGACTCATCTGACAATATCACTTTTTTCCCCATCTGGTTTTTGCACCACTGAACTCTTCAATGTGCAAATGTACTATAATACCCATCTCTCTTTAATTGTTGTTCTTGCTGACACAGTGTGATCACATCCTGCTCTGACGTTCTCGGTCACCTGAGGAGGAGCTGCTCTTCTGTTGTTCCTTACATATCGCACTAATGCACAAGTCATCAAGTGTACGCCGTCGACCACAATTTCTGACCCTATGCATTGATGTCACTTTAGTCACTGCTCCTATTGAAAAACTAGCCCCTGCTATCCATGCTCCAACAATGAACCCTCTTTCAAAGTCTTTTTCCTCTTGCCATCTTGACACTAAATCAGAATCATCTGCGCCTGCTCAGCATGTTTATACATGCCACAGAGCATGATGGGATGTTAATTGCTTAATTGTACCGTGCAGTGCACCTGTGTGGAAGCATCTGCATTCGTTGCATATTTCTCCACTCATTTATTCAGGTTTTTCCTTTAATTATTTCTACTTCGTATTTCTTTTTGTCTGTCGTTCTCTCTTTCACTGATGCCTTTCGTGTTGGCCCATCGCCTCTTTCACTCTTCACTTGCTTGTGAATAGACCTCGTGTTGAGTCGGGGCTACGTTGTAAGGAATGAAGGTTCAAGTGCAAGGTTGAGTAGGTGAAGTTTTCAAGGTTTCCCTCTTTATTTTACTGTTGTAGGTCCAAAGAAAACAGCTTGCACTTGAAGATAGATAATACTAAATGTATTAATGTGTTTTACATAAAATGTGAGGAAAGCTGGTGTTTTGGTTTTTTTTCATTCATATGCAGCACCGTGGCTCTGAATCTCAAACTCCAGTCAGGTTTCAGGAGATTTATGTGAGCTATAGTTAGCTCACATAAATCAGTGAATGCAAGAATAGTGAGCACCTACACAAAACTCCTGAAAACAAAGTGTTTGGCTTCGGGCACACTGCTGGTGAAGTATGTGGGTTGAATATTGGGTGCAAACATTTACAGGCTCATATCTCCACCTTGCATGTACCTGCATTATTTGCATAGATCACAGATATTTGCATAGAGTCAGTGGGTGAGCCCGGTTGGTACAGTAGACTATTGACAATAACCAATAGGTATTTTGTGTGAGAAGGCGCTGTGTAAATGTTGGAGTTTACAGAAGAAATTGCAGAAGCATCATCAAACATTCAATTTGATTAAATTTCTGCTAGCATGATTACCTGCTTTAATGGATGTGCCTGATTGAAAGACTGTTAATTAATTTCCAAAAACCTAACATAACATAAGCACAAGGCACACACACGCACACACACACACACATCCCATGTTTCCATCCCTTAAGAGGACATCACATCGACTTACATTCATTTCCTGGAGGCTTACCCAAACCCGAACGATAACCACTACTTACCTAACCCTCACTTTCACCCTAAGATTTAATGACTTGCATTATGGGATCTTGCATTTTGTCCTCATAAGGAAGGCGATCCCCCACAATGTGACTGCGTAAACAGATGTCCCCACAACACGAGCAATACATGCACCACACACACTGTATATCTCACTGCTCAAAAAGGCTGCCCTGATTATCAAACCCCGCCGTGGGTGTGGTGTGCGAAAATGAACTGCTGTGCATTTTGATTGGCTGCTCGGCCCCTCTTGAACTGCCTCGGTAGGAGCTGGATGCCCCGAGCCCTCCCTCAGCGAGCAGGACAACACATTTGTCAGCTAACTGAAACAGCTCATCTAAATTTAAAATGTAATTTAAGAACCATTCAAATGTTTAAGCCGCAATGCACCTCACAATATTAACAATTTACCAACACGCTCTCAGCATGAATGCCGGTCACCTGGGAAGATGGGTGTGTGGGTTATATTGTGTACATCCCTACTTCCATATTTGTGTGTGTTTTGATGAACTGCACTATTTTTTTTTTTTTTGCAGTTGTTCAACAACTCTCCTGAGATCTGGCCAAACTCAAACCCTGACACTACTATTTGTTGGTGGATACTCAACCCTCATAGGCAGTGAAAGGATTAAAAAGCTGGCTGTTTGCAGTAGCATCCAAGGACTCTTCATTATGTATCTGCTGCCTCTTTTCAAATCACTGATGCAAGAAGTGCGCTCTCATATGACAGAGAGAGGGAGGGAGCATATATATGTGTTGTGTGGAGGAATGAAGATCCTTGTACTGTTATGCTCAAACAAAGGTTTCCACAGCAACCACATGCACCATTAGTCCCCTTATCAAAACTCAGGGATGAAGCACCTCAATTACCCCTCGCTCTCATGCACGCACGCACATATGCGCACGCACACACTCTTAACCCTCAGATCTGCAAGGGTATCTCAACCTTTGATTGAGGATCGCTTTGTGCGAATGGTACCTCTGTATGTCGAGGGACGATACGAGGGGGTTTTGATCTCTTGGCTGTTTGACTTGAGAAGAGACTCTCAAGGACGGGCGACAATGATTGATTTATTGGAAAACAGTGTTGCAAGAAAGGATGAGAAGTGCTGCACATTCCAAAACAAGCATCAACCTTATCCTATTGATAACATTTGATTCTTCTTAACAATAGGGACTACGGCTTCTCTTAAGCTCCAATTGGTCTTGACAGACAAACAAAAGGGTCGCTTGAAGTTTCATTTGAAAATGTTCATGTTGAAATGTTCAGACTCCAGCTTCCAGCATTATTGTTAGCGGTTGAAGTAAAGCTGTACGAGTGGAAGAATGGGCAGAGAAAGAGATGGGAATTCAGTTTAGAAAGAGAATATCTTGGGTGAAATTTTTTTTGATTAAAAGCAAAAGTACATTGCCTCCAGCAACACGCCTCAAGGTATGCAGATTGGTTTGTCAACTTACTGCTGTTCCTTTGCCAGTTCCCCAAATCCTAGATTTTATCTTCATTATTTAAGGCTTACAGAAGCTTACAGTCAGGAAGTACACAAAAACTGAGAGGTGCACTACGTTAACTGGATTCAAATTTGTACATTGTTAAAAGGAAAAATACAGTAATTTATGAGCTAAGCCACAAAAATAATGAGGAATTAAATTATTCACTTTTGATTAACTTGCTTAATCCCTCTATGCAATAATGTAGCATATATTAGTTATATTAAACTTTTGCACAAATAGGTGATTATCCTCATAGTGTGTTTCATGTGGTGTAAAAAACTTTTGACTCCTGTCTACAAGCTCAATTTCCCGACCAAAATCGAATCAGAATCAAATCAATAAATAATAAGTGAGCTGAGAGTTTTGTTTTGAATGTGATTCCAAGTCACCAAGTCATTTATTCTGCTCTATTCTGTTGCTACAGGTCAAGCCTATCTTTGGGAAAATACAAGAATGAAAGAAATGATGGGATGGCATATAAATAGTATGCAACTTTTTAATGTGTGAGTTCTGGACATGCAGGAAAGGACAAAGTCAGGTGGCCTTCGACATCATGATAACAATAATAAACACATAGTTAACGTTAAGGCCTGTATTTTCTTATTATTTTGTCAACCTTTGGGCAGTGGGAGTGTAGCCACATGTCAAATGACATGCAAAAACCTTAATGCAGACAGTGTTGAAAGATATAAGAACAGTAAAAAAAAGCATTGTGATAACCTGTGATATGACTTAAGACATTGCTATGTTATTCATTGGCCATTCTGTGATACCAGGTTGAGGAAAACAGTTAAACACCAAAATGGAAGAAAAAACAAGAACAGCGGGGAAGCATGAGGCTCAAAGTTTTTACTTTCAGGTCATATAAACTCACACAAACTCACAGGAGGAGACACACACAGACACATGCACGCACACACAGTCCGTCATCCATGCCTGCTGATCCAATCATAGTGTCTGGCACAGGATGACAATCTGGGGATTGCACCATCATCAGAACAAATCCAATCCAAAGGATCCCAGCTCTCATCTGGACAGACAGACGTCTCAGCCCATCAGGTCAGGGGCAGCCGACTGCTGGGCTGAGTACCGATATCCTGACTTCAGACGGCCGGGCTGAATACCAATAGACATCCTGTTACATGCATCTGAATACATTGGACTGAATGACAATAAGAAGGAAACAGGTCATTTTACATAGCTACATGTTGAAATAAGTTACCAACAATATAAACCCACACATTGTACAACACATTTGGGTTCTTCTTTACTAATGTCTTCTTTGCTTCTGTCTTCTTTTAATGTTAATTCTGTTTTCAAAACTGCCTTTTTACTGCCTATGGATCTTATTGCTGTCTGAGGGTGGGGCCTCTCTTTTAATTGCCTCCCCTGAGGTTTTTAGTCACACTGGCAGCGTTACTCAAGGGAGGGAAATTTCAATTTGTCAATCTGTCGGTCATTTGGTTGATCCACCGCTATGGTCCAGACTGAAGCATCTTAACAAATATCAGATGTTGTACAGACATTCCTGGTCCCCAGAGGATGAAGCATGCTAACTTTGTTGATCCCCTTACTTTTCCACCAATGTCAGCATGATGTTGACATTTTTAGTTTTTTGAAAAACGCCCTGACAGCTATTGGATGGATTGACACTGGTACAGCTATCCATTGTGTCCAGATGACAAATCTCCCGTCTTTTCCTGTAGCTCCACCAGCAGGGTGACATTTTTGGTTCAGACTGAAATATCTTGACAGTAATGGATGGGTTGCCATGAAATCTGGTGCACACATTCATGCCCACATCAGGATGAATTGAATTTCCTTACTGTTCATGTAGCACCATCAAGTAAATGATTCAGTTTTTGACCAAAATCCTGCAAAACTACTGACACTCATCCTTTCCTGTACTTTGTGTTTGTGCTTATTAAAGCGATAGCAAGGTTTCTTCCATTTTTTTCCCCTCATGTGCAATTGTTTTTTTCTGTCTTCTCGGAAGTCAGAGTGGAAAACCTCGCTGGTGTGGGTCTGTAAAGCCCATCGTGGTATCGTGTTTGAAATTTGGCTATCCAAATTCACCTGGCTGGACTTTCAGATGTAAAAAATGCAAACCAACCACACTGAATCAATGCCTGTAGTGTAATCGTTGCTCCCACCTTTTCTGCCTGCGTCTGTAATGAGCTTGTGTAGGTGGACGATAGCCTTAGGGGAAGAGTTCACAAAAGCAGCCAACGGAGCAAAGTGATTGAGCTGTGTGACCTGTTGACCTATTGACATCGTTGACCTTCCTTTGAAGATCTGCAATTCCAAAAAGTGGACTTTTTGACTTAAGGATCACTCGGCTAGTATGAGAACACAAAGACTGTAAGACCTCTCAGATATGTTTCTACTCAAGCCTTAACAAAGTGAGTACACACACCAGAGCACTGAACCATTTCTATCCCACTGTATTGTATAACAAGGTCATGCATTTGGGTGAATGCACAGTGAGGTGATGACAGCACTGTCAAATACTCTGACCAATTTCAGGCATACATGGTTGATTGTGGGTTAAAGGAGCAATGATCATTATTTTGTCTGGGGAAAAAAAACCCTCTGTCTTAAAGATTTTGTTTCTTGTCCTCTGGCTTTGATAGATGTGAATCTGAATTTGGATTATGATGAAACTACAAGGCTCATAATGACATTCTGCATTAATTACAAAGCAAAAAGTGTTTTCCTAATGCAATCCATGACTTACTGTAAAACAATATCACCAGTTTCCAATAACTCCAATCCTGTGGGACACAAAGAGGTTCTCATTTATTCATGTCACGTCTCAGAATCAATAATTTATTGACGCTTTAATGTTACATGATGCTTTAATAAAATAGTTTTAATAAAAGAATGCAAACAGAATCTCATGCATACAGCAAAACAACAACTTCAACCTTTACCTCACTTATTCCATAAGAGCATGATGATGAAAGTTCAAACACACACACACACACACACACACACACACACGTGAATGACAGCAGGGGCACTGGGTCGATGAACATGTGGCAACAGATGAGAGACCACAAGAGTGTATGATAAATATTTGAAGCTTAGTGCAGCAGATCTGTAAGCCATCAATCAATCTGTGTGTGCTGCTGTTGTGGGTGTGGATGTACATGTTTGGATGTGTGAGACGCAGAAACAGTTCACAAATGCACGTCTTTGCGCACGATGCTACTGTACTGTACGTGTGACAGCTGATGGCGTGCCAGCAAATTTAGCCTGAACTACCAATATACTGTATCTGTATTTGGTGTGTTTGCCACAGTGCCAGCTTCAGTGGCTCCATGCTGGTGGAGGCCTGTGGGTCCAGCATCTGCTCGCTGCTGGAGGGAGACATACGGAAAAACCTTCAGTCTCCATCCCACTTCTCTCATCTTCCATCCACTCACAACACGGCACCACCTTTTTTTTTCCCATCCCCTTCTTTTAATCCCAGATCTCTGCTCCTCGTGTTCTCGCTCAAGCTCCCAAACTGTACAGAGACATATTATTTCTAATGAATCTAACATCTTCAAGAATTACAGAGAGCAAGTAACCTAACAAATAATAAGAAGCCATGGATTGTTTTTAATGGCGCTAATATTAAAAAGATTTCTAAGAATGTGCACTCAAAGAGATGTTTCATAATAAGTATTGCCAAGTAGTAGTTTTCAACATTGTTCTGGATTCTCAATAAAACAGGTACTCCAGTAATATTATGATAGGAAACTCAAGGATTTTGTAGAAATGGTTTGTATAAAACTGGTGGAAAGTATTTTTTTTTTTGACATCATCATGTGGTATGCAAACCTGAATGTTATTGCTTAGACCAGTAAATACCTGTAGTAAAACTGTAAGGAAGCCCCACGTGTGTCTATTAAGTGAGAAATATGTAAATAACAAAACTCTTCAGATTGTGAGTGATCCTTCCCCCGCTTTGCATTTCTACCTTTTGCACTAACCGACTGCCAGAATAGACAATTACAAGTGGATTGTTGCAAATGCATTTCCTAATGTGTGAAGTAAATACAGCATACAATAAGTGCAAAGAGGGGAGGCAGGAAAGTGCAAGAGAGTTGTTGATGACACTTATTGTTGAAGGCAAGGCCGCCGACACAAGTGTAATTGTAAATGTAAGAGTTTCCTCCGGCATTAAGTTAAACACAACATCTTTGGAAAGTCATTTGAAAATTCATTCACTGTTTGGAAACCATAATGAATCTGGCTGCAGCTTTTAGCCAAAGCAAGTGTCAATCCAAACTGATACTGTCCATCTGGCCACTGGTCAGCTGGCTGAATCTTTTCTGTCTTTCCACATCTGAAAAAATAACTTGACCAACCTTTGCATATTTAATATATTAAATCATTTTTTAGGAAACATAATGACTTATTTACCTGCATTTTCTTTTCCTGGCATTGTGCTCGATGTCTTCACCTCGCCTCCGCTGACTTCCACCCACTGTATTGAAATGTTCCACTTAAATGATATGACCTTGGATGACAGAGCCTCCTGCCAAAGACATGCCAAGCTAAAACTGGCAGGCTTAGTTTGTCGCTGGTACCACATGCCTGAAGTGATATTTTTCTAAAATAACCAGTCTGGTCTGACCACTTAATCAGCCTTACTCTCATATGCAATGCAAATGTCTGTCTGAAACTTTCACAATGAATCACAGGCCGGAAGAGTTGCATACATTTTGTACAATATGAAGTGTATATTCTGTATGTCCTGCTTAAAGCTTCAAGTTCAAAAGTCTGCATTGGACCCTAGGTGAAATGAACAAAAACTACACACTACGATTCTTACAGACATTGATGTTATAGCAAACTATGCATGCACACCATGTAAACTCGAGCCGCTGGTGTGAGTCGCCTCGATCAATACACGCTCGAGGCTCAACCGCTATGTTTTTGCCACATATAGCATAAGTAGGCTAACAGTCCAGGTGGCCAGTACAATGCAAAAGGCTTTTGAATTTAGACTTTTACCAACACCAGACACTGCTCTCTGCCCACATATTCATTCTATGCCACACTTTAAGTTTGATAGTCCACCAACACACACAAAACAACACCTCAGGCAAGACAGAGTCACGCCTACAGACACCATGCAAGCACACATGCATTTTTAAAAAACTAACATGTAACTTCTATAGGTAGAGACAGGATCAACTGAGATTCACTACTGCCCCCTGCTGTTCTCAGCAGAATTACCAGAGATACATTTATAAAAGTTCCTCTTCTGGCATTGATTAAACCCCTAAAAACTCATCTCTGGTCATCGAAATTACACATTTAGAATTTTTTCCATTAAAAAAATCACTCCATGTTTTGCATCGGTTTACATGTAACTTGGATCTAAATAGTCCCGCCCACCTGTCTCTCGCTCGCCTGCAGCTTCGACTCTGCTTATCAAACACACTGGCCTCACTTAATTCAGCAGCTTAACTATGTGACAAACTGTTTTAAGAAACGTTTTTTCTTTGTCAACACAACCAGCCATATAAAATGTCCAGCTCGCATTTAACTCATCATGTAACTTCATGCAGGCTAGCGTTGGCTATTATCTAGCACACTACAGATTTGTTTGAACACAGTCAACAGATAAAATACGTAAGTAAAATAAAACTTACCGGTTGACCAGCATGTTTGCTCGAGTTTTCTCTGGAAGTTTGCCTCTTGTATTTTCAGATCTTTTGGTAATACATGAAGTCTCACCATTTCTCCTTTTGCAACTTTGCAACCGAAGACAGAACACGTCTCACGTTTGAACCTTAGTTTGCAAAATACCAATATGTAGCTACACCTGGCTTCTCCTCTGATATGCACATGTAGCTCACTGAATCCATGTGATGAAAAATTGTTCATAGGCTTCCACATTTTGGGGCCCATAGAACATGCACACCACAGTCCTTCTCATGACGTTAACGGCATGAAATAATTTACTGATACTGGTCTTATAGACTTTCCAAATTTTACTGGATCTAATGGTATGTTTATTTGTTGTTTTACACCCTTTCTTTTTGTAATGCTTGTGTAAAGGAAAAAGGCTTTTTTGGGCTAGTGTGCATTACATGATCCTACAATGCAGAGTGCAACTAACACTGCGAGTAGCCACCGTGTCAACAAGCTTTGAGCACCACCGAATTTAAACGAACAACAAAAATGGAATACAAATATCCCTTTCTCCGATTTACAGGATAATGTGAAAACCAATTTGGGATCATAACATTTTTGGAACCTGTATATGTCAAAAAAGGTGCTACACTGAAAGGGTCCCTAGAATTATTAATGATTACAATGAGCTGATTTTAAGATATATGTGCTGTTAATATCTAAATGTAAAGCTGTAAAATGCAACATACAAATGTACCTTTGTAGAGAGGACACATGCATACACACACACACACACACACACAAACACACGCACAAAACTCGGTCTAACCCGCATGACTATGCACAAATCTCTCTTCTCTCTCCATCCCTCCTGCTCTCTCTCTCTCTCTCTCTCTCTCTCTCATTCCATCTCTGCCTCTCCTTTTCTCTTGCTCCATCTTTTCTCTCCATCCCTCTTAAACACCCACATAGTACCACACCACTCTCCCTCCTACCCTCAGTTATCTGTACTACACCACATAAATTTACTGCATAGTTAAAGAGAGAAGGAGGGATGATAGCACATACAGAGAGAGATCGAGCGAGAGAGAGAGAGAATGCAGGTAAGAAAGCCTGAACGCCTACAGTACATGCATACATAAAGGCACCGGCGCAGGCTGAGATATTGACACCCACATCCCATCTGTCACATGAGAACCTTACACCGATAATGACATTTTTCTCTTGATATGACACTTGTCAGAATCCTTTGTAGGCAAAGTTTGGTTGCACTGTGACTACAAAGTGCGAACACACACACAATTGCTGTTTCATAGCAGCCACTTTATCTATCTATCTATCTATCTATCCATCTATCTATCTATCTATCTATCCATCTATCTATCTATCTATCCATCTATCTATCTATCTATCTATCTATCCATCTATCTATCTATCTATCTATCTATCTATCTATCTATCTATCCACGCTCTGATATTTGGGGTCACACTTTGATATGATTTCAGTGTTTCAGTGCAGCTGTGACAACAAAGAAATTTCTGCTTCTATTTATTCCATTGAAGCACTCAAGTATTTGCATGTGGTCAGATAGTGATCTAAAGAAAACAAAAAAAGGCATCATGTCTCCAACTTTAAAACAAAAATATGAACACATTAAGGACCATTACAGCTGGGCTCAAGCACTTTAAACATAATACTCAAATGCTGAGGGGACGAGGACTTGAGCCACAAAATCTCTACGTTCACTCAGCTGTCTGCAAGTGGGGAAAAGTGTCGTGAATGTGAAGATGAATGTAAATTCATCACTCTAAGGTAAATGTTCTGCAGAGCCCTCCATCAGCCTACTCCTCTGGTTTTGTGTGTTCATCAATGCTGAAGATAATCTTGCGATGAAGTGCGCCGCCTCCAGAATTGCAGAAGAACATGGTAAACATGGATCGATTCCCAGTGGAGTTAAAAGCAGCAGTCGCACAGGGTGAAGTGACTGATAAAAAAAACCCAGGTAGGTGACAAATAAAATGCATACAACCAAATGAATCTTTCCTGAGCAACCAATAAGACTAAAAATCTCTCTTAAAATGTGCTAGTCAGTTCAAACAAATAAAAATTGTCATTAACAGAACAACAACAAAAATATTACAAATACCACCAAGATGCTTGAAACCAAAATAAAACAAAATCACAAACCATAAAAACTTTACAACAAATATGCACCAGAACAACAAAACCCTTAACCATAATAAATAGACATTGTTAGACCCACTTACACCTGGTATAAAAATGCAATATGACATGTTATCCATCAGATATAAACGCACTGTGATCAGAATGTGATCGGATCTACCTGACCACATCTGGAGGAAGTCTGTCACATTGTTTGGATCGTAGACACAGATATTTGTTTATAGCGAACATAAGATATAGGTTGTTCAAATTTTCAGAGCAAACAAGCGAGATGGCTGAAAGAAACACGCCTCTAATTATTGATTGTATGATTATACTTCTGTTCAATGAAAGCACCAAAAGACATGTTATTCAACGGAGTAACTGAAGTCGTATATCAAGCAAGAATGGCAAACAAGAAAAGTTGATGTAACACGTCCCTGTCCCAACTTTTTTGAACCAGTGGCAGGCATCAAATTCAGAATGAGTGTAGAAAAAACACAACATAAAGTATCTTGTGTCTGCACTATAGTCAAGTAAATAAACAGTAGGTTGAAAAAAGCCATAGCATTCTGTTTTAATTTAAACAGCCTCCCAACTTTTTTGCAGTTTTATGCAACAAAAACGTTTCATTTGGACCTTTTAAGGCAGTTCATTACAACTCAGTGAGAAGCTGGCAACATTTTTCAGAAAGTTACCTCTGTGAGTAACCCCCGTAGAAAGTGGAGGCAGTATAACTGGACTGGGGTGTGTTTGATAAGAAAGAGGAATGGTGGGAGTAGAGGGTGGCAGGAAAAAAACGATGGAGAGAGAAAGAGAGGCAGCACCCACGCTGCACCTCATTAAAGTTCTAAAAGAGAGGGATCAAAAGCAAAAAAGAAAACAAAATAAAAATCAGGGTGTTTTTTTTTTTTTAACAAATTGTTTATCTGCCAAAGTATTTATATGTGGTAAAAATTGGCTTCTTTGTTTCCCAAGTAGATGGAACTCTCTCCCGCTATTACCTGCAGCTCAAGTCTTTCCATGACAACATAATACTGTTGACTCACTCGTGTTCAGGTTATTGCATTTGAATAGGATTTGCATATTGTAACACATTGTATCCCGTACAATAAACGAACTCAGAGCCGTCATAACGTTATGTAATTTGTCTGCCCCTGTACAGTATGTGAACAGATGTGGTATGACCCGTGCGTTCAGAGGGAACGATGGTGACGGTTCATAAAGGCTGATGTTCAAAAAAATAAAAACTAAGCTTAGGAAGGCTTTCTGCTTGTCAAGAGCCACTTCTTCACCAAACCAAGAGACAATCAGAGCGTATTTGCAGCTGAGTGCCTACTGGAATTTACAAAAATCAACATAATCCAGTGCTGTGTTTGTGCATTTGTGTATGTTTGCATGTTTGAGTCTATGTGCATGAGCCTGTGTATTCAATTGCACGTTAAGTGGGATTCACCGCGTGTTGTTTCCCCTGACAAATCCCCAGGTCGACAGTTTTATTACACTCCCTCTCTTTCTCTGTCACACACACACACACACAGTCACACGCACACGTGCACCCGAGAGCGCGCCCAAACACACGCAGCGTGGCGATAGTTTGACTCACTGATCTTCCCTGCTCTTTTGTTCCTGATACACCTGCTCAATTTACCACCTCCCACACACATGCACGCACCGACACACAAACTGACACGCACACACACACACAGACACAAACTGGTAAACACTCGCAGCACCTCCAAACAGCTCAAGCAACTCAAAACTTGGTTCCCATGAGAGCAGCAGTGAGGAAGAGAAATAGAAAGAGAGATTGAATGAAAGTGTGAAAAAAAATGAGAGCAAAAAAAAAACTCCTTTGCTCTGCTGTGTTTTTCTATTCTTTCTCCTTTCCCTGCTTCCTCTCCTCTCCCCCTCCCTATTCCCATCTACCTTTATTCCTTTTTGCTCTCATATCTTGCCTTATTTATTCCTCAACATCCTACTTTCGGCTCTTCACATTGCCTCTTCCATACATCGGGTTACTATTTGTCTTCTGCTGCATTCTTCCATGACAGAGGTTTTCGTTACCTCTGGATCTCGAGAATTCATGCCAAATTTGGCCTCTTCTCCCTCCGTTCCTCGGGATAATAGGACAAAAACGTGCACGCAGGGTGAGAACCTCGCTCCAGCCAGATGTCATCCATTTTACATCTGCCACCGTGGCCTGCTACTATGTGGTCGTACGTGTGTGTGTGTGCAGCCACTCCAGTGCACAATGCTAGCCTGCCCGTTCGCTTCGTTGGCTGCCAAACAGTTAGATTTGCTCTCTGAGCACAGACGTTTTCCCCTGCCAGAACAGTTTGTCCCACTTTCCCACTGAGAAACTCTTTTTTTTGTTGGGGAAATGCGTGCGTGTGTGTGGGCATGTGCAGGCATTTGAATGTCTGTCTATGTGTAGATGGATGTTACACGGAGGTGTCGCTGTGTTTCTCTCTTGGTGAATGATGTCAGGTCTCGCGTCCCTAGGGGATCAGACAGAGAAGCCACGAGGCGTCGCTTGCCTGTAGATAAAAAAGCCAAACTCTCAGAACCACACAACATAAGCGCCGCTTGGCGTTCGTGGTTTCGGGGCTGTCTGCAAGGCTTGTAATTATGATAGGCTGCAGTCCATACAAATCCCATCCTCTGACACTCCATCTCTCTATCTCACGCACACACGCTTGCACACACACACCGCCTCACTTTATCATCTTGTTATATTCCCAACATACCATCCCAACTTGCCCCGAGCCTAACTCATTACAGCCCTGATTCAGTATTACGTCAGCCAGACAGGAATGCAATGGCAAACACGTCTAACCAGTATTGGACATTAATATAATCACACTACTTCTTCCACAGCAGTGTGAGGCATTGCTGTTTTATTTCCAGTAAGCTGTTTCCATTTAATTAAAACCTGTTTTAATATCTATCAAGGAAAATCAATTTGGCTTGGCTCATTATCCATACTGTCAGGAAAAAAGTGGAGGTCTTGTCATTATCTGAATTTGTGCCACGTAACAAAAAAAAAAAAAAAAAAAGTCACCATTAAACATAAAACTCAATGTATGGCATTCTGCTGGTGTTTAACATGCTCATCATGAAATCTCAATGTGCATGGTTGAAACCTCCCTCCCTCCTCATTTCCTGCCACCTCTCTACTGTCAGCATCAAAAACAAATGTAAAAAACGTCCGTCCACGCTGGGAATCTTCGATCCACCGAAGCGATCTGTTGAAGCACCTCATCAGAAAACAGGTCCATGTCAGAGAGCCTGCTCATGTTACAGATAACAGTGAGGATTCCTCTACCCCTACCAAGCAGGCTAATATCAGTTTTCGACATGTAGGGCAGCAGAAGCACAGAGAGAAATGATGCCTTGTGTTAGGTTGTGATTGGTACGACTTTCAGAGGAAGGATTTATAGGTAAGATATGACTTAGGTAAGATTGAAAGAAGAGATGCAAAAATAAATTACAGATTCTTAGGATTGTTTATGTAGTTATGGTTGCTCCTTAATGACTGACAACTAAAATCATCTTTTACAATTTTAAGAAAGCAACAATTAGTGGTGTGTTTACTTTTTCAAAATAATTCATCGGCTCTTGGTTCTTGTCAGCAGTTCATAACGGAAAAGATTCACACAGCAACACCAAAAATTGCAGTAAAAGCAACAGTCGAAAATGCAGAAGACTCCATCGCTTTCAAACACTTCGACAAGCATTTCAAGTTTCCTGGGACTTCCGGCGGCTCTAACTTCCTGGCTCAGCTCTCACCGATTGGTCACATGGAGTCCGCCCACAGAATGGCAGCGACGCACTGACTGTCCCTGGTCTGCTGGATCTTCTGGATGTGCAGCGAGATGCCTTTACATCTATTTTCACACATTTTGACTAATTTGAGGCTAAGTGAAGGAGAGGCGAGAAATATAAATAGAAATAGAGGACATTAAGTGATTTAAGTGATTTCACACTTTTCGTATTACCGACTTCACATTACTTACATTTTCACACGGCAGGGGTTTGCAGAGAATTCAGTCTTTAAATCGACCAATTTGAGAGTAGGGTGGTAATAGTTTTATTTAGGGATAGCAGATGCATTCAGCTTCAGTTATAACTGCTTACATCTATTCAGGGTCTCAGAAGGACGGGTGTCTAATGCTTATCTTTAGACTGTTTGAAAATCTGTAAACTTCACACAGAAAGGAGCAGGAGCACTGTGTTTGTATGATGTATACAGAGACAGATTCTGAAAGGTTTGTATTCTATTGAAATAACACTCTGACTTTTGCTAAAGCATCATTGTTGAATGGTTAAACTATTGTTTTAGTAAGAACAACAATGCATGAAATAAGAATTATAGTCAAATCAACCTCTGCTACAGACTGAAGCCATATCATGTCGTAAATATAAAAACAAGCACAATTCAGTAAAAATAACAAACAAGCCAATAACTGACCGGCGCATAAAGATGTTACTTCACTTTTACACACACAACATACAGTATGTTGGCAGTGTTTTGATCTCAGTTGGATGGGAAACCAAATGCAGCAAACCTTCAATTTTGCCTAAGCGATCACTTCACATCAGATTTGCTTGCAGTGTGCTTTTCATAGTGTTAGCAACTTTTAAACTCTTGTTCAAGATAGCAATCAATGATCCAAGAACAATCAGAAAGTTTTCTGTTGCCTCAGTTGTACATGTTTTTTGGCAACCTCTTAAAGCAGCCTGAAATATGGCTCATGGAAAAGGTCCCATGTGATTTCAGAAAGACAGTTTGACCAGGATCTTGATTAATGAGAGCAGGGCCATCTTCATTTTGTTGCTACAGACAACATAATATAATATAATAATAAACTGAGGTACATTTGTTAAATGGATAAATGTAGGATAAATGTAAGTCTTTTGCTTACTTTGGTGTACATTTACCTTTTACACACTGATCATTATTGATTGGTGTAACAATTCATACACAGTATGAAGTCAACCTATCTAGAAGCAACAGACAATGGGAACAACTGCCATAGAAATGCATTTTAGGGCGTAGTATTTCTTTTGTTTCCCTCACTGGTTTACTGGTTTTATAGCTACTTGCAGCGACCACATTCTCATATATCTCATCTCATGTATATGACTACCAAACAAAAGGATATTTCTCTTTGTTTTACTGACTGTTAGTGGCGATTAGTGACTTAGTTATATTGAAACAGAAAGCAGAATTCACTAGAATTGGAGGCAAATCCCCCCAAAAAACAGATTTCATTTGCACCAAAATGTTGGTGATGACTGCAAGAGTAGATCCTTCATTAAATTTATCCAAACACTAGAAACTTTACTACTTATAGAGACTCGATAAAGAGCTTATCACACTGTTAGTATGTGATGTACTTTCCCAAACTCTGGAATAGTTGGAATAGCTGAAATAGTTAAAAATGAGAGAGGGAAAATGTGACAAATTGACACAAATACACACCATACACACACACACACACACACACACACACGATGAAACCTCAATAGACAATAGGCTGCTATTAGGCTGACTGTGTGCTTCTCTCATCAATATTCTTTTGTTTCCTACATCCATCCTCGCTTAACGTAACTGAGCCACCTTGTGGGTGTCTGCGAGGAACCATGGAGATGAACTTGAATGACCCTATCAAACGGAGCCCTAACCTGAGTCAGCCAAGCCCAGCTGGCAAAGAATAACAACATCAGCGGTCCCAATCCGCTGCTGCTAACACACCCCCAAACCAGTGTATGTGCCCTATACACACAAACACATCTGCCTTCAAAACACACATTGATAAAGTGCATATGCAGAAAAGGAAAAGAGAAAAATGCTAAATGTGTTTATTCATCCCCCATACTGCCGCAGCATAAAGAACTAACTCCCCAACACCCCTGCACCTGACCTTCAGTGTTATTAAGGGGCCTTCTTTATTCCTGACACTCTCACAGCTCTTCCCCGAAGAAAGCAATTCATCCATTTTCCAATAACTTACCACCCTAGGCAATTATGTCTGTTTTTCTGCCACCTCTCTGCTTCTCAATAAAGTGCTCATAAATGGGAGGGCGAAGATGTGAATCAAGGAAGTGATTTTGAAAAGATTGCCGGGTGTGTGAGGAAATGAGACAGTGAGAGTGTGTGTGTGTGCGCGAGAGGGTGAGAGAGATGGTTGCGTTAAAAGATTTGTGAAGATAGCAAAAGTGAAAGTGATATTAAAAAGCAGGAGTTAAAAGGGGAGAGCGAGTGGAGGTTGGGTGGCAGAAGTTGCGAATTTGACATGTCTGAAGCACGGGGGCTGTGTTCGGCTCAGCTGGGTGCAGAAATTGCTTTAGCGACGCATGCAGTCACAGAAAAATTAAAGTCATAGCCACATCACATCCCCCCGATTTTTTTTTTTTTTTGCCTTGCCTTGCTAACAAATGCACGTTATTATTTTGTTCTTCTCCAAGCGGTTAATAATAACCTAAGCCATTAATAACTTAAGTTGCCTTAGCTATAACCCTAACTTTAATTTTTCAACAATACGATAAATTATGCATTTTCTCACTTGTTTCTGACTCAATAAACATAAGAGACAACAGTGAGTAAGAGCATTATGCCAGACTGCATTTATAAACATAAATAAATATACATACCATAAAAAATTGTTTTTTCCCTATCTAGCATTACAGGGAATCACATTTTGGAGTCCAACATGACACAATTTACATCATAGCATATAAAAATTTGTGACTTAGCTACTATACAGTGTATTGTTAGAATATAATACATTATGGCTTGCACTGTGTAGAACAGTTTATGCAGGAGTTTTGTGTGAAAATGTGCCAAAATAAGAACAGTTTACTAATCTGTTAAAGCCTTTAAAAAGCCAGCAGAGCCTCAACTTAGAGGAAAGAAGGAAAATCCCTTCAACGCCACCTTTGTCTCTGATAACAGCTGCCACATGTTGTGACAGTGACTCAGTAAGAGACCTGTAGCCCCCCGGTGTTAAAGCTGACCGTGAAGACATTAGTGCTTCCAATGGCCAAGGTTAATTCCATCCAGCACAACTCAATATATCTTTTATGTCCCTTGGGGGCAATTTGTATAGAAGCTTAAGTGTGCCACTGAAATCATTACAGACTTTTTTCAGTGCTTAATTATAATTGATTAATTAATTGATGCATTGAAACAAGTTATTCAGTGATTAATGCAATTTGCATTTAAATTGTGCAATTAAAAAACAATTAGTAAAAAAAAAGTATTAAAACTACCTTTACAATTAATAACTCCACTTCACTATTCTGTCTTTAAATCATAAATAAATGAAGGAATTTAAGATGGATTTTAAAATGGCTTTTAAATTTTACATTTTGTAGTTCCATGTACTAATACATTTATAATACTTAATTTATTTGTCTCGTGCTTTGATTTATAGATCTGAAGTTAATGTGGCACACTAACAAATAAAGGACTTACAATAATTTTTCTACGATGTTTGTGATCAAAAAAAGAATGAAAAGAGTTGTGTCCATATTAAGGACTAGCTCACCCCCTGAAAAATGTAATGAATCATTTGAAATGACAGCTGAAAAGTTTGAACTTCACAGAGAATAAAGAATTCCAACAATATCAGTTCTGAAACTTCTCCGTCTGTTCATTTGGCACATATTTAATTTTTTCTTTTCTCCCTTTAAAATATTGAAAAACAAACCAATCAGCAACATCCTCGTATCGTGCACAGACACACTCATTTGAGCATTCGCAGAAAAAGTTAGCAGGTTGAGATTTTGCTTGACTGGCCTCTACATCAACTCTGTATCAGAACCTTTTCATCATTTCGTTTCATTACAGAAGAACGAACACACACTAAAATCCAAATTTTGGATGACGTATTCCTGTAATATTTATCTTAGTGTCTCCTCCATGGTTATTTTCTCATTAGTGTGCTACTCCCACTGCATCCCCCTGATGCCCATGTCTCACAGTCGGTTTCACCTCCTTCTCTGACAGTGGCTTGACTTGTTTACAGGTGGAGCTCTCCAGAGAGACTAATAATACCCACAACTGAAATATCACTGCTGCCTACACCGCACACCCGGGCTGAGCCAGGGAGAGTGAGATGGAGAAAGCAAGATGCAGGGGGGGGAGAATAGCATTCGGGGTGTTAACTTTGCAACAGGAGACAGGAAGTAGAAAAGTGTTAGAGACACAAAGAGGGAAGTTAATTTTAGTCGCGATCAATTTGCTTTACTTCTAGTGTGTGTAACAGGAGAGATCCTCACAATTGAACTGATTTTCTTGATTTGTTAATAGATTGCACCAAAGGAAAATCATAAGGTATCACATTGTGTGGTTAGTCACATATACTGTACATGTAGTATTATATAAATACCCACATACACACAGGAGATTCACAGGAACATAACTGCATAAGTATGTTCATGCATTTTTTTTTCTGTCTGTCTACCTCTCTCTCTCTTCCTCTCTCTCTCTCTCTATCTCTAACACACACCACTTTCATGTTCCCTCCACACTCTCATCCATTGACACCAAAGTGCCTGGTGATAGCTGGATTGATATTTTACACCCTGCGTGTAATCACGTGTGTGTGTTTTCATGTTTTTTCAAGTGTTTGTGTGTGGATGCCGATTCACATGCTTGCAGATACAGTGCACAGATACACAGAGATGGAGAGAGAGAGAGCAAAATATACACAGCAGTGAATAAACATGGCAGCATCTTCTGAAGGATCTGCGGCTGCATGTGCTCGACGTGCTGCGGAAGCTCCAATAAAGAGGGATGAAGGGGAGTGTGGGAGGAAGGAGGAACGCTGGACAGAGGCAATCATCCCCTCATAATGACTATTAAATCTCACCCAAAATGGAAGAGAGCTTGATCCTCCACATTCAGCCTCCAAGGCCAGAACATCAACTTGAGATCAGTGCTGGACGTGGGCCGCCACTCACCGCTACGCAGTTCTACATTTCGCTCTTTTGTGCACCGTGACTTTTTCTTGTGCAGGTACTTCTCACAAGCTGCCGGTACTCTTCTCTGTATATCAGCTTCTTTAGATGATTCATAATTGCCCTAAATCAGAGGTTTTCAAAGTAGGAGGTATGCCTCTCCAGGGGGGCACCAAACAGTTTCAGGGGAGGCTCAGTGAATGGAAGTAAAAAATATTACATTAGTTATCAAAAGAAGATCACACAGAATAGCCTCAATGTGTCAAAGACATAGATCAGAGATACGGCAGCTTTTTAAGGGAATTTTACTCTTTTTTCCTAGAGTCAGAAACTAATAAAGGCCTTAGGACAGTTATGTCAAACAGCAATATTAGGCTCTTTAGGCTCAGTCGATGAGTGTCTTTAGGATCAAGGCTGCCGGTCTCAAACTTTAAAAACCTCTGCCTATATAATCTGCATTACAGAGAGGGCACTATGTGACACTCACCTGTTCCTGTTCTTGCCTGCTTGCTTTTCTCTTACTCATGGTTTTGCTGATACAACACATGCATGTGATACAACATGTGATTAAGAGAAGTACTGGCACTTATTTTTTTTAATTCACTAAAGCCCTGCCTTAGATGACTATCTTCATTATGCAACAGCATGGAAGTTCCTATTAACATTCTCCTGGTGATCTAAATATTGTGTGGTTTAGCCATCATCTTGCAAGTGCCACTCACAGTATATAAAATACTTAATGCTCAGTTAGTATTTTTAGCCACACTGGGGGCATGGCTCTAGAGATTGCAGTTTGTTTGTTGGTTGACCAGTGGGCTTACTTTCACATTCTTACCCTGACACTAACCAGTCTCTCTGCATGCGTAAACCTATCCAACCCAACCAATTAAGGCAACAAGTACCAGCCAGTCAGAGGCAGAGTACTGACTTTGCCATCTTGGGAAAAAAACATTTGGCTCATGATGGATCCTCCAGTGGTGATTTAGACGTTTTCTACATTGCTGATTCAATTCTGTCTTCAGTGAGGTGTGTAAAACCTTTCTGCTGTTTCTGACTATTTCCCAACCCTGCCCAGGACTGTGTTCTTAATCCCCCTTCCCACCTGCTTATTATCTGTTGGTCATTTGTGTTTGATTGTTTGAGTTTTGTCCTCTGCTGAGGTCATACAGAGGAAGACTGATGTATATTTATAATTGATAATCAGGCGAATACAAAAGCTGCAAAATCTGTCTATAAAAATGACATTTTGGAAGTTATTGTTTGGACATCAGGGCTCGGTGGTGTGACATTGCTCCACTTCTGTTAGATTGAAATTTAATGCTATTTGATTGATATTACCCTCCCACAATAATTTCAAAATACATGGCTTACTCAGAGCACATCATAACTGGCTTATATGAGTATATTTTTACACAAGCACTTTCACTTGAGTAAAATGTCTTTAAAGTAATAGTGCATTTACTTGAGCATATAACATATAATAATATTCTTTCCATCTCTGCAAACCTTTATATGATTTACGATATCTCAGTCTCAAGACAAAGCTGTTAAATGTCATCACAAGAACTTTATTTGTCCAAGGATACAAATCACACGATCACATTGTTTAAATACACGACATGAACAATATTTTAGAGATACAGTATCAGCTCCTATAGAGCACATTCCCCTGAATACAAAAAAGATATCCAGACACATAATGCAAACATAAAATAACAGTATGAGCTGATTAAGGGCTGTGAAAACAGTAGAAAATCAGCTTAGAGTCCAAAGCATTTAAATCTCCCCGGCTGTAAATGTCCTTGGTTGTTAAAGTCGTGTGTTATACTAAATCGTTTCAGGAGGTTTCATCTTGATGACACATAGCCAGTCTGTTGAAATGCCCTCAGTTATGTGTGAGTGCATGTGTTTTATTTATTAGTGAGTGTGTTGGCGCTACTGAGTCAAAGTTACTGACTAGCTGTGTGACCATGGCTGATCATCCAGACAGATATATTTCTCAGCTGGTGGTGGAACGAGCTAAAAGGAGGGAGAATATTGGACTTTCATTTCATCAGCTCCAAACAAATGTTAATGTTGCTAACATGCAAAAACATCTTTACATATAAGACCAGATGTTATGTTTAAAGTGTGTTCTACTGCCCCCTGTTGGCCATGAAAATCAATTAGTGCAGCTTTAAAAGGAAAGTAATACGACTATATTTTGTGATCAAAAAAAGAATTATGACATAAAGACAAATCACACAATAAACAAGAGGGTATTTATTCCAAAGAGAACATGATTATGATTTTTGTGTATACATCTCATTTCATGCTATTGGTACAGTGAACATGTTACCCATCACACTCTTAAATATAATTTAAACAAGTAGAGAAATAATGACTAGATATGAATGTCTCTTTTGCTCTATTTTCTAAAGGGATGGCCTTTAAATTATCAATAATGTCCAACCTAAACAGCCTATTAAGCCACCATGTTTGCCTCATTACTGGAGATGATAAGAGGGAAAATATGTGAAGTATTGTATCAGATTGTACTTCATTATTCAATTGGTTTTTCCATTTCGGTCTGGGAAACACTTATAAAAGGGGAAGAGGATGATGAGAGAGGCTGGGAAAGTAATGTGCCAGCAGATATCAGGGGAATTCCTGAATAAATTAAGCACACTCGTACACACACATGGATATGCATGCGTACACATCCAAATAATACACAACCGCGCACACACAAATGAGTGACCCTTATGGTTCCCACGACACAATGATCCACCCGAGAACATAAGAGGAATTTACAAAACCATGAGTGAGTTGGACCAGAACAGAAATAGATGAGTGGATGTGAGTGGTTTTAGTAGGACTGTGTTATTTTAGTTGTTTTATTAACAGCTGATTAGCAGTACTCCTCGTGTAGTAATACTAAGAATAAAGAAAATGATATGCAATGGATGATTCAATCATTCTTCTGGTGAGTCATTCAACGCAAGCTTTCTATGCATTTTTTTTATTGCCAACAAATCCCATGAAAAAAACAAAGCCAATAATGTGTCAGTCTGTCTCTTAGGTCCGAGCCCATTCAGTCCTACTGACAACCCTGTCGTCCAAAAATTATGCTTATATCTTAATAAATGGTTTTCCCAATTATGTTGTGCTGGCAAATGTAAACACAGTCTGGCTTATGTTCAGAGGAAAGTGTTTTTTTTAAATAATAAAGTGCTGCATTTATGTAGCACATAGGAGTTGCAGGGAGGTGGTCAGGTTGGACAGTGGACAGACTTTAACACAAGAGACTGGGATTTAATCCTGGGTCCCTGCATCCCTAACCCTAATCCTAACACTAAACCCTAACCCTTCTTTCTAGGTTTAGGCAACATCTTGGTAAAAGTTATGGAAACATCATTGTTTCAGTTAAATGTTGATGAACAGGTCTCGTACTCGACACTGCATGAAAAACCCTGATCTTACCCTAACATAACCAAAGTGCTTTCACTGGCTAAAGATTTTAGAAACACAATTGATTTCTGAACAACAGTGAAGCTTTCGAAAAACTTCAATCTGGTTTTTGCAGAGAGATCTGTTCAAGGTCACAATGACTCACTACTTACTACCAAGCATTTTAATTCTTCTTGGCTCAGCCTTAGACACATGTTTTAATCAGTAATGTGGCACTAGATTGGTTGTATAACTTCTTATCAATCGAGCAGGTCCTTTTCTGTTATGCTTGGCCTCCTCCTTTTGTGCACTTTTGTCGTTTGTTTGGTCCCCCAGGGGTCTGTCCTGGGTCCCCTCAATTTTTAATATATACATGCTACCCCTGGGGCAAATCCTGCATAGACACAATATTGATTTTCATTGCTATGTGCTTGATACTGTACGTCTCAAGAAAGCCTGGTACTGCCACTTTATCCTGTATTATGCCCATCTTTGCAGAAATTAAGATTGGGATGTCCAAAAACTTCCTGCAGTTCAATGACTTCAAATCAGAAATAATTATAATTAACTCTTCTGGCCGCAGCACTGGCAGCATTAACAATCTCTCGTCTAGTCTGGGTTATTATCTAATAATGTCAAAAAGAGGCCTGTAACCTAGGTGGACTTTTGGAATCAGAGTTGTTTTTGATACTTAGGTGACTAATGCGGTGCTGTCCTGCTTTACCTACCTGAGACTTTTAACCAAGATCAGGTCACTTCTTTCCTCTGCAGGTCTAGAAAAGGTCATCTATGCTTTTATCTCCTCCAGACTTGACTGTTGCAGTGCACTTTATTCTAATACCAGCAGGTGAAAATGCTGCTGCCAGGCTTTTAAGAGTGACCACATAACATCCTTGCTGCCCTTCACTGGTTAGCCGTCAGGTTTAGAACTGATTTAAAGCCTTGAATGATCCTGCCTATATCTGTGATCTCCCTCTAAGCCTGATCACTGCTTGAGGTGTATGTAATTGTTCAAACTATTTTATCTTGCTTTATACTTCAAATAAAATGTTTAATGAGGCAGTAGTCAATTTGCAATCTGTATTGTATCGCAAGACCGGATGTTTTAGCAAAAAATGAATAAAATACGCCGTCAGTGAAGAGTTAACTTCAGGAGACATCATCGCTGCTGAAGATGTAAATCTTTAAAGGTCACTCTATGTAGGATTGACTCAAAATAAACTACAGTGCCAGTGTTCATTATGATGATAGAACATGTCACCCAGCACAACAGTACAGTTTTTAATAGTTGCAGACCACGGCAAACATTTGACTTGTCTTAGTAATGCAGAAAAACAACAGGTGTTTCCAGTAACATTAACAATGGCATTGTGTCATTCAAGTGTCCCAGTAAGTCACGACAGGGCGACAGTGAGCCACCATGAACAATAGCAGGACCCTGAAACTGAAGCAGCTAAATTGAATTCAGCCGTCATTAATTGTATTATTTGTACCTGTGCTTTTCCCACTGTGATATATCAAAAAGTCTTCTGGCACAGAGGAATAAGTCACAGCACATCAGGTTTTGGCTACATAGAAAATATTTTTTGGCTTATTTAGGATTATTTGAATAAGAAAAATTATCATCAACTTTAATCATGTATTCTAAAGAAATGCAAGCCAAGGATGTGCAGTATTTCTTTAAAGTTGCTTTTGCTTTTAACATACACTATGCATATAAACCATTAGTTGCTTATTTGTGTCTTTGATGATGTAACACCATCACTGTAAATTTATTTTACTCCCGTAGTGAACCAAAAAGTTGTGCCGCCTTTAATAGCGATGTGGCAGTTGCACAGTGTTGGGAGTTTTGTTGCTCTAATAATGACAGTGTTTCGCAGTTTCAAACACCATCATTATAGTTTCTGTCTATGAGTAAAGCAACCCGTTGTGTTATGATTGTCATAGAAACTGTTATATAAACTGCACTTTGGCTTTATTTGTGCAACCCCCTGCCATCAGTACAACCACCACTCCCTGTCACCCGCTGAGTTTGACTCTAAAAGCTGTAAATATGCACATTTTTATCAGGATGTACTGATGGAATATAGAAGCAATTGATGCATTTGAATTGTTTTTCATAATGGTTTTGCAAATGAAAGCTTATAAACACACCTCAGGTGCTTCTCAATGTGAGACATGTAGTTTGTTCTGCTGTGCAACTCAAAACATTCTATTATTCGAGCTAAAATTTTGTGAAAATTGTATTTTAGTTGTGGCGGGTAAAAAAAAAAAAAAAAAAAATCAACCTGGAATTCTGGACAGCTCAATCAATGTTTGTACCACAAACGACTCTCTCTCTCTCAAATGAAGAAGCCAACCGAACAGGACAAGAGAAGAAACAGAAAATCAGACACAAGCAGTGAAAAGAGCAGAGAAGGAATACATCAAACGTTGCCTGTTTGCAGTAGTTCATTGTCTTATGTTTTGCACACTCCCAGCTGGCAAAAATGATGTGCTGCTAAAAAGTCCCCATGAAAAAACAAAAACAAACAAACATTAGCATCATAAAGCAACGCTTGACACATACGTTTGCTGTTCCTCTTTGGCAATGATGGTCAACAATTCTCAAGCAAACACTGTGGCTCCGCTAATTGTTTTTATGCCGTAAGGAATAGATTAGGACCGACTGGTGACAGACTGTAGGCGGACAATGCTAGCCTGGATCCAGCACCGTGGAGCACTCGTTTTTGTTTTCACCCACATTAGTCACATGGGTAAGGAATAAATTTGACTGAAAACATAAATGGGGATTCGCGGAGCTAAGCCAGGCTTGTGGATTGTTCATGTTGTTCACAGTGTTTTAATACATGTGTGAACTAATTATTTTGTACCAGGGTCACTTCTTCCCTGCAAATCCTTCTAGTTAGTGTAACATGGTAGTAAAAAGTTGGCCTCATGGTGGAAAAAGTGGGCCTCCATTTACTTAATGAAGTGACACTTGAAAACTTGACAGAGGCTTTCTTATGTCTAACTTTCAGAGAGTTGTTCATGAATATAAATCAAGACTTAACTATAAAACACTTGGGAAAAATATATGAAATTTTGTGGTAAGCAGATGTTTTGAAGACTTTGCTTTTGAACTGCACTGTACTGCGGACGATGATTATTAAAGATGCAATAAGAGAATAGAGAATGGGATGCAGAAGGGAGAGATGCGTGCAAACAGGCCGTGCACACAAACGTGCACTCACTTTCTTGTCCGCACACACACACACGAAAACATCAGTCGAAATGATGCGTTTGAAGGTCTTAATAGTGGAGATTATCATGACACGCACGCAAACACACACACATACACACAGATAATGTGTGGGGCCACATTATGGGCCCGCTCCTCAGGAGTTGGCCCTTTTGTGACATTTGGAAAGGGCAAGAGGAGCATTGCACACACACACACACACACACACAGCTTTAGCTTTGACCTCCACACCATCAGGTGTCAGCATGGCCCCCCCATACAGAAGCTCAATACTCAGATTAACATCAGGAACCAGGATTAGCTTGCTCCTGCAGGGTTTGGACAGCACACACTCGTTTCACCTGGCTGTCCTATAGCGCTTGGGTGCCTCCCACACAACCGCACAGCGCACTAAAACACACATGCGTCTGTTAGTAGCACACACACACAGATGTATGTGCACGTGCATGGATCAGTTAGGAGTTATTGTTTGGCATTTGCTGATGAAGGTTGACATTAGGGAACGAAGCTAAAGGGATGAATATAGTCGGTGAATGTCATCACAGGTGTAGTAATATAGATGTGTGTTTGTTTCAGAGGAAAGGGGATAGAGAGCCTTTAACCCTTGTTGTGTATTCATGAAAACCCTGCCTCTCTAGTTACATAAACAGCAGAATAATGCATTAATGATCTCATCTCACATTCACAAGGCTATAAGACTCATTCTGGGAAATTATTTCTGCTACAAAGTACAGAATAGTTGAAAAACTGCCTCAGCAACAAAACTCTGCCCCATCCTTGAGTGTCTGCGCTGTCTTACATAATGATGCCTCACCAGCCACCTCACAGCAAGAGAGCTTGTTCAAAATCCTTAAGAGGCGTCTCTTCCTTCTTCTAAATGGTCAGATTTAGCAGAGGATTGCCTGGCTTGACCAGAGCACTTCTCTCCAGTCAGTCAAAATCAGATCATTGATTTCTTTGATGCAAGGTTTGAAGAGAGGGCACACTGGGAAAAAAAGTGTCTGAACAAAGCCTTAGACTGCCGGCTTGGTTTAGAGCGTGACAGCATGTCAGACCTCTATGTCTTCTCTATTAGAGATTCTTTGTCCCATGCTCTTCTCTATTTATATTTAACTAGGAAATCTGGATGCCTCCGCAGCCACCGTGTGCTTTTCATTCTGAAAGGTTAGCAGATGAGCTACAGCTTTGAGACTGGGGTCAATACAGCGGGTTTGGCTGTTTTTATCTTCTCTGTCTGTCTGAGAGGCTGCAGCTCCTCTGGTTCGATGAGTCACTCACCAGGCTGCAGCAGAAAATAATGCTGTTCTACTGCCACCTTATGGATCGTGTAACCGTCGAGGTTGAGTTCAAAATCCCACCTTCTTCTCACAAAATTATCTCATTAAGGTAGAAGAGCATTTGGCACTTTTTCAAAGGTAAAATGTTTGCTACCACAAGGCACCACTGTTCAACAAGCTCTTAATAATTACTGATTAATATTATGCATGAATAATAATTCTAATAATTTATTCACAAAACACAAATGAAATGAATACATAGCACCTTGAACCCACTTTAATACCAATATAAAAAACTAGAATTATTGACACACACAACCCACATAGTTGAAATGAAGCTGATCTGAATATTACAATGGCGTGTACACTGTGTGACCAAAAGTATGTGGACACATTCTGTAATACCTTAGACCTTAGTGGGCTTCCAACTTTGTGGCAGCAGTTTTGAGGACGCCTCCTTCCTATTTCAACATGACATGTCCACGCGCACACAGCTAGATCCAAAAAGATATGATTTTCAGAGTTAGGAAGGGAAGAGTTCGGCTGGTCTGTGCAGAGCCCTGACCACGACCCCATTCAACACCTCTGAGATGAAGTGGACTGTGATCCAGGCCCCATCGCCCGCCTGACTTCACTAATACTCTTGTCACTGAATGGGAGCAAATCCCTGCAGCCAGGTTCCAAATCGTTGTTGAAAGCCCTTCCCAGAAGACTGAAGACTATTATAGCAGGTGGTAAATATCCATTTGGCATGATATGATCAGCAATCAAATATGGGTGTAATGTTTGTGTGTTCGCATACTTTGATCACATGCACATAAAATTTGGCCACACACACTGCAAATGAGCTTCAGTTAGATTCCCTATATATATCTGTTGCATTTCTTTTTCCTGTTTAACAATAATTAACATCCCTATTAAACAAACTAACAAATAAATGAATATAGCATAGCTTGCTTGTATCCTGACTTATATTTTGCTCAATGGTAGCCTTTGCTTCCCCGAAGTAAAGGCTGCAAAACAAAATCAATATCCATGACATGCTCTCAGACACTCATGGGCACAGATTACATACACCTACACACAATCTACAGTAGCACACTGAGTTCCAGTGTGCTGTACCTGCCTCCTCTCGCTTTGGTTTTAGGTCCAACAGCAGTTCGACCCAGACACCTGAGAATACAGCACGGACAAATGTGAGAACGAGAGAGAAAGAAGAAGAAAACAAGAGAGAAAGTGTGTGCGTGCGTGTGTGTGTGTGTGTGTGTCTGTATGTGCTTGTGTGTGTGTCCATCCGTGAGCTTGTGTGTACATGAGGTACTTTCAATTCAGAAGCTGTGACATCGAACTGTCAGTGAAGCCCTGAAGTGCTGACAGGTAGTACACACACACACACACACACATACACACACACGCGCACACACATACACACACACATCCTCATACTGTTGTAATTGAAAGCTGTCACTTTGAGATTTTCTCCTCCACAGGGATTTGCACTGGTTGGCTGCGGCTCCAGGATTTCACTCGTCTCTTCTCTTTGATATTACTCCTCACCTCTAGATTACAGTGCTGACTCTCTCTCTCTCTCTCGCTCCCTCTCTGTTACTGTAGTACATAAGACATGAGCCCCCTCTCATCCCTCTCTTGTGCACGTGGGCAGACTTGCTAATAAATGACCGCCTCTCTCAGTTTTTGCTGTGAAAAACAACAAAACAGTGAAGCTCTACAGATTAATGAAGAAAGCACGGTGACTCCTGACATGAGCCTAATTCAGGCTCCAGTTCAGTTCGCTCCGTCGTGACAGCGTCAGTCTAATTGGCCACGGTTGTACCTTGGACTCACCCAGGTTGTTGTGGCTTGAATGTTACTGCAGCCGAAGTGCTGGTGAGGTCGAGCCATCCGAAGCAGAATAATTTGTCACTTCACAAGTCTGGCTATTCTCTGATGTCTAAATCTTCTCCCTCTCTCTTCCATTCTCTCTCTGCTATGTCTAAACAGTGTAATTCATTCATTATGGATTAGGCCCTAAATTAGGTTAGCACATATTTAATCATTCATGTGAGCTCACTTCTTTGACTGGCCTGCTGAATCATTAATTATGAGTTTTTGAGATGCTAATTTGTTCTATGATCCACATGGGCATCTGAAAGTTGGATGAACTGATGCCTGTTTTTATGATCTGCTCTGTACCTGCAAAAAGTTTTCTGTAATATTTTTGGCCAAATACACCCAACTGAGGACTTGTGTCCACTCACCCACACACACAAACAAACACCCCAGAGGTCATACTTATCTTTTTTTTTCTTCATATCAACATCTCAGGCTTTTCAGTCCAGACCAGAAATATGCAAGTAATGTACACAAATATGCACACAGGCCCCTATTCAAATCCCTGTGGAGTAGCTAATAATGGACTTTATATGCTACGGGATGTTGTGCAGTGCATTAAAAAAAAACTGTCAGGGCTTTTAAAAAGAGAGAATACGCATCAAAAACTAAACTATTCAGAGAGCTTTACACGCTAACATCCCTATAACAAATGCATGAGGGATAACCAGACAGCATACAGTTTGGACAAAGGAAAGCAAACTTGCTGTCATTTTCTCACCGCGGCTAGTAAAAACCAGTTCAGTGAGCATGAACAGTATTTGCCAATAACCCTCCATCATCAGAACATCCACTTACTTCCATTAGAGATCATATTTTTACACTTTGAAAGGCACAGTTTTTAACATGAACATATCATCATGCAGCATCATTGCTAATATAAATCCTGTGCATAATGTATACAGACATGTATACATGCACATACTGTACATAATCATCCACTATATGTATGCATATATATTTCATATTTATTATTTGCACTGTTTCTATTGTTGTCAACATACAGAACAGCTGGCTTGTATAGAGACTTTTTTCTTATTTTTTATTATTATTATTATTATCACACATTACAGCCCTGACCGTTATTTATTCTCTACCATCTTTCAACTTTATTTGTTCAGTATTTGTTGTCCTTGTTCTTTTCACAGTGTTTGGATTTGATTTATGTTGTTATTTTACCCATGTCTAAATCACACACCATACTTCATAGGCTGGGTCATGTGTTCATACAGACAACTGGTGAGAGGTGGAATCATATTATTTCCGAGTCATATTATTTCCACAGTGATTATATTGAATACATTTGTAAAAGTGTCCTTCAATTTTTTTTAAGAGCTCTGAAAATCATTTTCTCACTCAGCTTTTTGCTATAAGTGATGAGGTCCTTCATGAATACACTATTTTCTACTAAAGTTACAGTTTTTGTTCACATGAGATATTTCTATTTTATTTTTTACCTCATTAGTTTGAAATATATGGGCTCAGTTGGAAAGAGTAGTGTCACATGCCTCCGTGTATCAGAATCATATTGGGTTGAATCTGGTGGGTTGTTTGGTCACTGTCAATCAAATCTGATCAAACCACGCCCACACAGATGAAGCTGATTAGCTGAGGTTTTGTATGTTAACGTCTTCAGGGTCTTTAATGTGACAGCCTATCAAACATCAAACATGACAGGCCGCAGACTCAGAAATACTCGAACAAAGGTTGCATCTCACCTCACAAAGCAATTGAATTCACAAAGAAAACAGCGTGTTCAGACCAATCACACCGAAAATAGCTGTGATGTGATTCTTTATGTTAATATCTAAGGAGCTTTCAAAAACAAGTTACTGCATAATTCTTGAATAAAATGAGAGAACCTCTTTTATGTTAAATCCCGTTCCAATTAATCCATGCGTGAAAGCTTATGCATGTGCAGGAATTGAGAACTAATTTGGGAAAAGTGCCCTCTATTCCCCTCTTACAGTTTCAGCCATGGTCCAGCTCTGCCGTATCTTATATTCCACACTCTGCTGCTCCTCAGTGCTTAGCTCTCTATTTGCTTTAGTGACTTGGTTATTCTGTGGCCTTATCTCACCTCTTCCTTCACCTGAATATACCCAGTGGTGATGTTGCCTTCCCTCTTCAGTCAGCAAAGTCCAGCCTCAGTTGAATGAACTGATGTACTCAGTTTCATAACAACCGTCTCTGTAGTGCGGACATTATGGCCTTTTTAAACTTTCACCAGCTCCAGCCTCCCATATAGAACATCTTTTGAATGCAGTGAGTGGTGACAAGTAGAGCTAAATCATATTTATTGATCAATGTGATGAATGGAGTATAGCCTCAGCAATGGCCAAAGTTGCTCTATAGGCACATAATAATAGTCAGTTCCTGTAGGGAGTGGAATTTTTCTTTGAACGGATGCCAGAGGACACGGCTGGGCTTAGAAGAGCTGTGAGGTCTTCACACCTGAACTCCTGTGCGGTTTTCCTCCATACATTAATCCCTAGAAAACTACAAAGCCACAGCATCTGTTCTAAAAACAGGGGATGGCAGGATTTTCAGAATAATAATAATGTGCAATTATCTTCACAGTTAAACTGCAGATGCCGTGTTTTTACTTCATTTGAACAAATGCACATGATGTATTTATATTTGATGCATGTTAGATGTTTCATTTTTTAGTATTCCTATTGCTTTTATGTTTCATGATGTTAGTTCTTGACACTATTTCATTTTAACTGTATTTTTAATAGTTGCAAAAAGAAACAAACACCCGTTGTGTTGTGGCATGTAGGGAATATTACTGAGCAGGCAGCATGAAAGCAGCGCACAGATAGAAGACATCTGAGAAAACTTGATAAATGTGGCAGCAAATCAGCATAGTCTGTTTTTCTCTCAATTAGTTCCTTTTGTTTTCATCGTTGCCTTGTTTCTGATAATATGTGTGTCACGTTTATCTCTCTCATGTCCCTGCACTGGAAATGTGATGCATGTTGAGTTTGCAGAGTCAGAATAAGGAGGCTCTCCATACTTACCCTTAAAATCCTTCATGTGCTGTTCACATGGCTTTTTGGTCAATTTCACCACTTTCAGTCAGCCAAACTTGTTTTTGAACAAGATTGGGTTGAATTCCATTACCGATGGAGGCCAGAGATGATTTACTGTAATACCAAACTTTGCCTGAAGTATTCACTCAGCCACAACTTTCACACTAACTAAATGAGAAATGTGCTGGTGTGTGAGGCAGTAACATGAATGAACCACTAGGCAGAGCCCTTGTGCCATTTACTCCCTGGAGAAAAACAGCATCTGTAAGGGTTTATAGATACTTTCAAATTCATGGACAACGGGTGTAATAATCAGAGGTGCAATGATTAAAAACTACTCTCAAGAGTATATTAAAAGAATAAGATCCAGTTAGCTTGCACTTCCTTTATTAGAAATTTATCTCAATATTCTAAATGAGCTATCCCTGTATAGAAATCCTACCAAGGCTATCATAGTTAAGAAAAGCTAAATTAAAAAAAATGAAGGTGTGAAACAACATTTGAGTTAGCTGAAATGAAAAATAAATACTAGACTTTGGAAAAATGAAATGTTATATTGTGTCCTATCCATGTATATTGTGTAAAACTAACCAAAATAAGACTATATATACAGTTTTAGTCAATTTGGTCAAATTATGTTAACACAATAAGCATGAGGAGGCATTAGTGCAAAGGTTTATTGAGACTGGGATGTGCCTTCAAAAAGTGTTTGTTTTGTGAACTGAAAACAAAATTAAATTAAAACGAAATAAGAATTAAAAATAATGACAAATGCAGAAGACAAAAAGTAGAAACATATGTCAAAGCCTGAAAAAACAGCAACACATGAAACTACTGAGCTCTTTAGTGGTTTTTATCATTACAATTACATTCAATTTATTACATTCAATGGGTAAAATATATCTCATCATATATGTTCTTTTTATCTACTTTCTAATAACCTGTTTTCATGTGTTGCTTTTCTTTTATTGTACTATACCAATGTAACATTTCTCATTTTATCCTGTTGAACAGTGGATTATCATGCGTGATGACGTGAACAAGGATTAGCTGTCGATTTCCGACAAATCGAACACAAACGGAAGTGAAGCATGAGGAAAAGGAGATATTTTATGTGTGAAGTTAGTCGCTACCGTTAACTTATATTCTCTTTGAAGGAACAAGTTAAAGCGGTGATTTGCTGAAGAAAACGTATCTGCTCGATATCCTCTGAAAATTAGATAGTCCTCCTGGACTAACCCGTCTCTTTCTGGGAGAACAGGAACACAGTGTCAGGTAATGTTCATCAGGATAACGTTGAACAAAGCTAATGCTAACTAGCCAAGTGTCAGACTGTCGTTACGTTTAACTGTTCATGTACTTGTGTTAGTCTGTGTTTTCCAAGTAGTCAGCAACGTTAGGTGAAGTAAATAATGCTATTTTATAGGTTTGCATTATCACAATAAAGCAACAACATTAGGCTAACTTAACCAGACGTTAGGACAATGCCGACTTATAGCTAGTTCTTGTGACCCGACTGGCAAACAAACGAGCTAATGTTAAGCTAATTTAGCTGCTAACGTTACATTTTGGGGTCTGTTCCTGTCTGTTTTGGTGCAAGAGCGCTGATCATTCGTGTTCACACAATATCTCAGACCAAAGGGAGCTTTTATATTGTCTTATTCAGTTGTTTGTTATTCTTACTGTTGCTGTCTTTGATTTGATTTGTGCCCTGTCAGACAGGATGGATCCAGCTCTACTGAGAGAGAGGGAGCTGTTCAAGAAACGAGCTCTGTCCACTCCAGCTGTAGAGAAGAGACAGGCTGCCTCAGACTCAGGATCGCACAAGAAGAAGAAGCCCAAAGTTGACAAGGAGAGCTCCTCAGGGTCCAAACACAGTGCTGGTAAGTGAAGAAAACTTTTTGTTTTCAAAAAAAAAAAAAATTGACTGTTGAAGTGAATGGCCTCTTCCTCTTCCTTTGGTTTAAAGTGGTTGTGTATGGATGGAAGCTATAGTACTGCTGACATACAGTATCATTGTAATACATGATTTTGGTGCCCATCATCTTTGTACTAGGGCTGCAACTAATGATTGTTTTCATTATCGATTCATCTGCCAATTATTTTCTTCATTATTCATTTAGTCTGTAAAATGTCAAAGAATTGTAAAAATACTCACAATATCCCAGAGGCCAAGCTTGAAAAATAAGATTGTATTTTCCAAAGCAACATAGATGTCAGACAGTGTGCTATATATCATATATATGTAGCCTGGTAGATTTCAGGTTTATACTGTACTGTCTTACACATAGGCTACTGCAACTTGTCATAGACTGACACCTACCAAACCCAAATTAGTCAGCACAGTAATCACAAATCAGTGACTTGCTTGTGGATGAACAGAAGTGGCACCTCCAGCATTATTGTGGGAGTTCCTCAGTTTCTGTTTTTAGACAAACCATTGACTTCATCAGTATCTATAAGCTTTTGGAAGTGGTGGCATCTCTGTCCTTTGTTCAACCACAGCAGCTGAAGGTCAAGCTTTTCCAGGACTGTTACGTTCCCAGGAAAACTGACTTCCCAAGTTGAAAATTTGGCCAGGAAAACTACTTGAATGTAAGGTCAAGACAGTTGAGGAATCTATATAAAGTTCCATCATAAGTCCTAATTTCTCTTGGGACTGCTACTTGGACAGAATCTTGTCCCATTCAGAACTAATGTCATCTGAGCAAGCTTTGTCATCCTCATGCTTCAGTTTTGCTTTTAAATTATCTGATTTATAAATTGCACAAATACAAATTCCTCCTCATCAATGGGCTCAGGTACATCTTCATTTTCAGAACCCTTTATTATCAAAGAAACTGCTGCTGTGTACTCTACGTGGCATCGAGATGCTGCACTGTTATCGTCAGTTATCTAATATATACAAACTTTATCATCATTTTGTCTTCTGTCTTCTTCTTCTTCACCACCACCCAGCACTACAATTTAGGCTAAGCTCTACCCTGGAGCAGTTCCTGTATCTTCCCTTTCCTGTTTCCTTTATTAGTCTGTTCTTTCAGCAGAAAAAAAAAAAAAACTCTGGTACATAATTCAGTGACGGTTTATTAGGCATTTTGTGGTAAGGCATATGAAATCATACATTGTGCTCAACATGACATGATAAATTACATCACTGTGCAGCAATCAAGTGTCACTTGTCATGAGATCATTTTGCAATGCTAAACATGTTGACAACACTGGCACACAATTTACTAAAGAACAGAGAAACACAGGATTTATTCAAAGCAACGATGCTGTCCAACTAAGCTTGATTATTTATTTGTTGTTTGTCAGGTCAGGTTGGGAAACTAGGATATTCAAGTCCTTAGATTTGGACGGTATTTTCTGTCTGTAGACAACATTTTACCACATGTCATAGAAGCTCATTTGCATCCAGCAGGTCACAAGTACGTGCATTACTAACAGGGCAGGTGTTGTTGAACAAGAAGACTGATATTAGGTCTCATTAGTGTTTTCTTATGTTCACATCATTATCTGGCCACACTATTAGTACTGTTTTTAGTACTATTATTACTAGACTACTTGAGTGCTCTGTCTTTCTTCTGGTAGTATTTTTGGTGTAAACATGGCTTTCGGGGGCTCCCATGTGTGTTAAGTGTGTGTTAGCGGATGCAGATGTGTGAAAATTCCCTCCTAACTGAAATGAAAAGTTAATTAGACTCACTCCAAATCAGTGACAAACTGCCCCCTTCCTTTTTTACATTGTTCTTTTACCTTGTCTCTCCCCTCCGCATCCTCTCTGTGAGCTATTGAACTACTATTGGGCAGTTTTAGAAGTTCTTTTCTCAGGGCATTGGGGTCAACGCTTTGGTGTCGCCCAGTTCAGCTATGAAACCTGAATTCCCGCTCATCCTCATCTTCATCCTTGCTGCTCCTATACCACTTCAGTGTGGGATTCTGGCTCCTTGCAAATGCTGGTCATGAGCTTGCTGCAGCTTCCCGGCCCCTCCTCCTGAAGCTGCTGATGTGTCTTCCCTTTGGCGCAGCACCCACAGTCCAGTAGCTCATAGAGCACGGCCAAGGCAGCCAGAGACAGGACGGTGAGGATGAAGAGCAGAAGGATGATGAAGCAGGCCACGTTCCAGCCATCATGGAAAGGGTAGACCTCCTGGACCTGCAGGGAGACGTGGGAGAGAGGGACGGCCTCTGGGTGCCATGGGAGATTACTTGGGTGTATAGTGGTGGTGTTGGCCATTATTTCTGGTTTGAAGCAAGAAAAACAAGGAGAAAGACAGATGGTTAATGCCTTTGACGGTGTTTGATTGTGGGTTTCACTGCCTGGTGGTGACAACATTAAGAAAAGCACATTAAAAGGTGATGGTTGTAAAATACTTCCTTCCATGGTGAGAGAATGATTAAAAAATGAAAGTAGAAGAAGAATTGTTCCTAAGAGCATCATATTTAGGATTCTCTGTCTTTTGAATGTGTTTTGAATTTGATGAACTGGGCTCTGTGGTATCAGAATTTCAAAATTGTTATTTAAAAAAAGAATAATCTCTACAGATCATAAAATTCACATTTTAATTTTGCACAGCTAATGTACTGTTTGACAGACACAGTCTCACTTGAGACCACAGACAGAATTGGAAAGCCAATTCCTCTCCTAAAACCATCAGGGCTTCTCTTAGGTAATTTGCTGTAATGAGATTATGATCGTACGGCATCATTATTAGTCACAGAGGGTATCATGTTGGAAAATGAGAAACTGCCATAATGTCAGTTTGTAGACAACCCTTATTCCAAAAAGTTAGGAGGCTGTGTAAAACATATATAAAACAGAATGTGATGACTTCCTTTTTGACATATACTATAAACAATACAAAGACAATATATTTAATGGTTGACCTAATCAACTTCATTGAATTTTGTATTTCAATTTTTGAATTTGACTGAACACGTTCAGTCGTTCACCAACAAGGATGGAGCGAGGTTCAGCACTTTGTGAGACACATGATTGTGTGAAGGATATTACTACATGGGCTCAGGAACGCTTTATAAAACTGTAAACACAGTTTGTTTGCATATGATTATATTGTTTTTATTCACGTTTCACACAGCGTCCCAACTTTTTTTGAATCTGGGTTGTACAAAATAAACGCTGACCTAAAGAATGGATATTTAATTAAATGAAAAGACAGTGTGTTTTTAGAGCAAAAGGTTATATTGCAAAAGAGCATAAACCCTACTGAGACCATCTGCTCAGAACAAAAATAGACTTAAAAGCCTGGTAGAAAAGGGGAGCTGCACAGCGAAATGTGGCACCTACGCTTGGTTTGCAATTCTTCAGCCTTAACTGGCAAAAAAAAGTAGTTAAGGAATTGCAGTCGAGTAATGAAGTTAAAACATGTTCTGCACATGTGCACACTGTCAGGCCATTTGTCTCTCTTCAGCTATGCTTTCACATTTTCAGTCAAAGCCTACCATTTTAAATCCTCAGGGAACAGAGTGCCAGTATCTCTGCCCACACGCACATATGCACATGCATGCACACACAGTCACAGACATTTTTACATTGCATACTGAGACTAGCTGACCCAGATTACTTGAGTGAACCACAGAAAGGAGTCGAGGAAGAGGAGTGTAAGTGCTTCTCTTTATACACGGCTAATCCTGTACATTTTTTACATTTACATTTTTTCTCCCTGTGTGTGTGTCTTCTGAGATCTTACAGCTGTTACTAGGCTGTCACACTGTGTTGGAAAACAGATGCTTTCATATGTGTGGGATGGATTTGTGGCATCTTAGTATGACCTGTATGTTTGGGATGCACTTTGCACATAACTTTCTTTTCTGTTACCTGAAACTGTGATATCATCTGTTGTTGTAGTAGCTTCAGTTGTCTTAAGAGATCACACATTGTCACCTCAGGACCTAACTTATAGTTGTATGTATGTGTTTGTATAGTATGTGTCTATTCTTTAAGTATATTTTTGTGGGGCTGTTTCCTTTCCTCCTTAAGTGCTGCTTTGGTTTAGTTTTTGTCTCAAAACAAAATATGCTTTTTCAAATGAATTATTTTTGTTGTCTGTTTGCCCTCTGTGCATAGTTCAAAATAAGAATTGGCATATTTTTTCCTTCCCTGCATGGTGACAGAATACTATCACAGTGTGATTTCTGTTGGATTAGGTAAGGCAGGAAAATCATTATGACCATAAAGGGGTCACACACAGTTAACTGCAGTTACTGTTAGCTGTAATTGGTTCATAGCAGCAGACTGAAGCACGTGTTTACACTGTGTATAGAAGGTCGAGGGTTTTGTGGTATTTTCGTCTCAGTTGATCCAACTTGACTCCCTGTTCCCTCTAAAACATCCTCTTATCGCAGACCCAGCTCATAATATCAACTTCATTTCAACTAATTGCCATGACAACAACCTCTTCTAATTTGTCCCCCCCCCCATGGTCTGTCTACTTCTTTCTTTTGTCAGAGCATATTATGACAGATTGGCTCCCTACAGCATCTGTTATCTCACCCTAAATGAGCCCCACCCCAGCCAGACTCTTAAAGGTGTTGGAGGAGACACACACACGCACGCACGCACACACACACACACACACACGCACGCATGCATGCACACACGCACGCCAAATGCACTTATACACTCCTGATGCCCCTGGCTGGCTCCTCACAGCTGTCAGTCCTTCATTGATTTGTCTTCAGAGCAGCAGTTTGCACCGAGTCATGCACAAACACAGACACGACGCACATGAGTACATATACAGAGAGAGAAAAAACACACACACGGAGTTTCTGATGCTACGGTATTCAAGCTGGAAGAGTGCAGACAGAGAGGTCCATGTTTATTTAATCTATTGCGTGTTTGCTCAGTCTTGGCCTAAATATTACAGTTGCCATCTAAATAGCTTAGTTATTGTTATCGTATAGATTTTTTCATACATACATACATAGTTGGCAGATATGGTGATGTGCACTTTATGTTTCTCTAAAGCAAAAAGAATTGGCTTCATAAATCAATCTGCTACATTTAAAAATGTATGGTTCTGTCTGTAAATGCTCCCTTAAGAAACCCATATAGTCATAGCTACACTGAAACCGATAACAGCCTACAGCCTGTAGCTTAAATTAATGCTGTGGATTGTTATGATGTGTTGATGCCAGACACGCACACATTATTCTGATGATGCTATTCAGAAAAATCTGCAGACTCACCTGTGTGTCTGGCTCAGCCTTTAGAAGATGCGAGTCAACAGATGCACTCTCCTCTTCTCGGTGCTCCACCTATCGCTCCGTCTTCCACTCTCTCCCTCCTCCGCGTTCACTCCTCGACCTGTTTTCCTCCTCTCATGCACTCTCAGCCATCGCTCGTGCACTCGCTCGCTCCCTCCGCCACTCCTTGCAGCTCTTCATGTCTCTCCTCCGAACAGCACAGGCACCTCTCCATCATTGGCTCTTTGCTTTTAGCCCTGCCTCTGCACCATTCGTTCAGCAGCCTGTCACAATTCCAGTGTCCTGCCCACAGTGCAGCTCGCAGAAGCTCCCGCCCACACCATGAATCATTCATGAATCAGTGTCTGTTTTCAGCTTTGATTGGCCAGTGCTGAGTCCAGACCTCAGACAGTCTGCAGGGGGGAGCAGCATTATTGCACTCCAATGGAGAATAGGACCAGCTGGCTCTACTTCAAGTCATTCTTATCAGATTACTCCCATAGTGTCTCCTGCAGTAATATCATTGTTACATTAAAGGATAAGGCTAGAGATGTTCTGTATTTTTTTATTGTCAACAAATTCCCAGAACACGCCAAAAGTGACAATAAATTGATCTAACTAACAAGTTTTGAGTGCCATTGTTATTCAGAAATGATCTAAAGCACATCAGTGAGTCTTATTGTTGTATTGGGTGACATGTTCCAGTTTCCCACACACACTGTCCTGCTGCCATAAGTAAAGTTTGCGCAACACTACAGTGCCCCACTGTTTGAGGACATTACCAAGTCTTATTTATACTTATTTGTGACCTGGATCATCTGCAGTAGGAACAAATGGGCTTGAACAAGTGTATAAAAAATGTAGAATAATCTCTCTCTCTCTCTCTCTCTTTTTTCTTTGCAGAGTCTAGTAATGGCAACTTCAACATCAAGACAAGCTCTGGCTACAAGTTTGGCTGCCTAGCCAAGATAGTCAATTATATGAAGGTAAGCCTCTGGAAACATTTTGTCCTTTTAAAAACCAACATTGTCTTGCAATTTAGCTGTTTTTATTTTATTCATCTTTCTGGTTTTTGCCTCTGCAAATGAGCCCTGCTTTAGGCAAAGGTTTGTTTCAGTCTCATGGATGTTGCTCCTCTCCAAGTTGATTTAAGCTGTCACAGCAGCATCCACTTAATTGCTAGATTTTAAGCTTGTCATCATCTCCATCAAAGTGCTTTAGAAGCTTGACTTGTTGCCTGTTGTGTCAGCCCAGTGAGTCAGTTGAGTCCGCTGTGTAACATTTGGTGCCCGGTCTTTCTTTTGGTATGTTAACAGCTTGTTTGTCATGCTGTGGCACGGCAGAGAGGCAGCCAGGCCCTGTCACACTAGCTGTCTGACTCATCCCTCACTGCAGAACTCACACTCAAGTTGACAGATTTTCTTTTAATGTGTGCATTTTTTGTGCCATCTGTTGAATACACAGAGCTTTTATACCGTGTAAAATACCCTGACAGTTGGATGTAAGGCACAAAATCACTGTGGACATTATGCTGAAACCCTGTCAGAGGTGTGGGGCTGAGAATTGCTTCCATTTTAAAATACATGCTACCGAGGATTTTATACTTTGTTGACTCTGGATGTGTGTTTTCTTTATGTAAAGCCATGTGATTCTCTGTCTTTCACTCTCAGACAAGGCATCAAAATGGGGATACACACTTCCTGACCCTTGAGGAGATTCTGGATGAGACCAAACTTCTTGACATCAGCATGAAACAGAAACAGTGGCTTATGACTGAGGTGTGTGTGTGTTTCAGCAGTTTTCTACTGCCCATTATTTATCATCAGGAGTCCACTTGTTGCCAAAACACTTATTTTCCCTCAAAGTCATCTGTAGGCTGATGTGAGCCACAGCCACAACATCCTGTATGTTGCAACAGACATAGCCACTGAGTAGAAGTTTGAAGTGATGATCCTGATAACAGGCATCATTCATTACAAAACATTCAATACACTGTTGAAGATACTCTTGTAAAGGCAGAATATCACCCGGATTTGTCAGTTCCGGTTTATAAACGCAACAGTCAAAGTTTCAACCTTGGTCTATTCATCTTTTTCTTAAGAAAAATCTGACTCATTCTGCCTGTATTAGAAGAAAACTACAGAAGCTGAGGAAAAAAATTGGAGCTACTGTTTCTGAAAATTGTCCATACTTCTCTTTATTTTTTAAAAAGATAAAAGGCACAAAAAAGGAATGAAAGTACTCAGGGTTGTAAATACTTTTTTTTACATTCACATAATATTTACATCACAAAATTGTATAAGTACATATGAACATCTTCTAGCTGGTCAGATACTTGACTAGAGGCTTAAAACCCGACATCTGCTGCTCTGCTTTCTGCCAATCTCAGGCCTTGGTCAACAACCCGAAAATTGACGTCCGGGATGGAACGTATGGCTTCAAGCCCACGTACAATCTGAAGGACAAGAAAGCCTTACTGAGGCTGCTGGACAAACATGACCAGCAGGGCCTTGGAGGAGTGCTGCTGGACGATGTAGAGGAGGGGCTGCCCAACTCTGCCAAGGCCATCAAGGTAACACAATAGATATGATTTATGCTAAAGCTAATGTATGTCTGTGCAAAAAAAGGGTACCTAATGTATAGGGTTATGGATTACAAGTTCCATCACAATACTATATCGTGTTGATTCTTTGGACAATACAATATTTGCTGATATCACAAAGTCTGTCATGATACGATTTCAATTCAGTTCAATTCAGGGGTGTGTGATTGATGTGAGACGTTATCATATGCCCATTGAACATAGTCAGTTCCATGATATGATGACTGGGATAGCTGAGTGTAACAGCTGTCTTGACAGTCAGAAATATGAGCAGTCAGTAACAGGTTTTGAGTGACAACAGTCATGAGGAGGAGAAGAGACGGTCATTCAGTCAGTTCCAACAGTCCCACCATGCTGTCTATGTAAAATAGAAAATCATCCCTCACTCTCTTGCTGCCTGGTTAATTACCTTTCATCATACAGGGCAAATAATAAAGTTATCATTATTTTTCTGACTCACGATGAAGGCCGACTATGAGAATTTAACAACAGAGTTTTGTTGCTTTGGCCCAGATTAACTTTCACTTGGTTCCAGCAGCAGCACAGGCCTACCAGAAGTTGAAACCTATATGTGTAACTCTTAACTTGCTTTACGAATGACAAACTAGGAGTTAAAATACAATACATTCATTAATGCATGTATTAAACGCTCTATTTATTGTCAGGAATACTTACTTTTAGCCACAGGTATGGTTTTTGCCAGAGGCAACAAACATCCGCCTTATCTCATGTCAAAAACGCAGCTGAGGACGAGCCAGAAAAACACAGTGACAGATAAAAACGTCAGGGTACTTTATATGTTTGAATGTTTAGGAAGGAGGTGCACTTGGATGGAAACTGTGACACAGACGTACCATGGAAATTTCAAAATAGATGTGTATCTTAAGACGATGATATGGATCCAGGTTTTCACTTTGCATCAATGATATTGGATCATTGGTCGTTGAACTGATACATTGATCCAGACACTACACTTGTGTCTCACACTGTGATAAGTGAACACTGTGGTGACTCAACAACATTAGCAGAGACATAAGCTGTCCTGTGTTCACAGGCTCTGGGGGATCAGATCATCTTCGTGACAAGACCAGATAAGAAGAAGATTCTGTTCTACAATGACAAGCACTGCCAGTTCACTGTAGATGAAGGTGAGCATAATTCAGCTCTGTCAGTCACCTGTGATACAGCTCGCTCTTTCTGTCTTTCTGTTTGGTACTGTCTCTCTGCGAAAGATTTGGCTGCTGTCATATTAAAATTAAAATTCAAAACCCCAGACTTTGGCTCCCAAGACTCTATGTGACAGTTAGTTAAGATTTGCCTTTCTTCATTTCATATCGCTGCAAAATAAGTATCTTTTTTTTTTGTAAAGTAAATATCTGTGTTTGAACTGCTGATCAGATTAAAAGCTTACTCAACTTCATGAACCAGTCTGAATGATAAAGGTGTCCCACCCTAACAGGTGCGACAAAACTACTTGGAGCGATTTTCCATCAAGCACAGTCTGTGCACACCCACTCAGCCCTCATGCCGCGTTCTGGTCATATCAGAGCTGTTGAACTTATGAGATTCCAACTTGTAAATATTGTTCACATCAACATCCAAGTTGTATTTATGACTGAGAAATCAGCCAAAGCCCATCGTTCAAGAAGATTAAACCCATATTTAATGGATGTAGCGGTATATTGTCAGTGCACAGTATTTTTAACCCTCAGTCACCGCTGATGATGTCTTGAGCTGTCCCATGATGTAAATACTTGCAAGTCATAAACAAGGAACCTTCCCATCTCTATCATACATCCCATATGACATGAACGACATGAAACACCAGCCTGGATGGACCAAGAGCCTTTAAATATGAATTTAAAAAGACGATTAATTAAAATTAATGACACTTCTTCACATACATCACTATTCATCTTTGCGTGTAGGGCCATTTAAAATTCTGGCATCCAACTGAAGATGAAAGTCAATTTTTCCTGCCTGTGACATATTTACATTATAATAAATGTTTGTTAACATGCTCTGTCCCTGATAGATAGAAAGATAATATATGAAAAACTGACATTGATCGTTATTCTCTGAAGAAGGCGTTTTGGCCAAAACACTTAAATAAATATCAACATATTAATATTCACCTTGTTTTTTAAAAGTGGCTTGATAATATTATAGATTTTTTCATGCTTATTCTACCTTCCTTTAATATGTTTATTACTTAGCAGATGTAATTGTAGATCTATATCAAAATCATTTTCCAAGCATACTTTGATATTAAATTTGTCCATTTTATCCAGGCCAGATCTTAGTTTGGTTTATATTATTTCATATGTTTGGTCACAATCAACAAAAAATTGTGTGTGGATTAAAAACTTGTCTTTCATCTGTAGAATTCCAGAAACTGTGGAGGAGCGTTCCAGTTGATTCCATCGATGAAGAGAAGATAGAGGAGTACCTGAAGAAACAAGGCATCTCCTCCATGCAAGAAACCGGACCAAAGAAAGTGGTCAGTGTCCTCCAGTCTCCCCTGTGCTTGATTTTCATTCAAGCTTTTCAAATTTAAATCTTCTTGCCCTAATGTATTTCACTAGCTTTAATTTTTTTAAAACCAAATGTTGACATTTGTTAATCCAGCTGCCAATTGTGTTTCTGTGCTCCCTGCAGTTACCTGTTCAAAAAAGAAAGAAGCAAGGTGGGCAAAGGAAGAGAAACTTCAAGACCCACAACAACCATTTGGCAGGTGTCCTGGAGGACTATTCAGATGGTGTTCCTGTAAAGAAGTGAAGTTCTCTCCCTCACTGCTTCGTGCCCTCAGAGATGTAGAATCTGTAAATCAGAAATGGCAGGAGATGGACACCCTGGCCACACTACGATACAAACAGTTTAGCTTCTTTTCCTTTCTTTGCACTCCTCTCAGTGACCAGTGGTCTTGTATTACATGGAAGTGAACAGCAACTGTGTTGTGGAATCATTTTTAGTTTGCTTATTGATCAGTGATAACTGAAGGACATTAGAGGAAAAGAGCACTGAGACCATTAAGGACGCCGAATGGTGCTGCAACCTTACTGTTAAAATGTATATGAGGTTAAAGTGTGTAAATATGTTTTTCTTCATTTTATTTACTTTACTGCAAAGAGGTGTGTGTAAGTTTTTATTTAGAAGAGCCCCTTCCACCCAAGAAGACAGGCTTGTGTTGTGCAGTGCATCACATTGAGGTCTCTCATCCAGCATGAAACATCTTGGACATCACTTCTTCTTTCACTTTGCAGCACAGTGGAATAGTGGTTTAAAATACAAAAACTTTTTGAACTATTTTAATAAATGATACTGTTACAGGATACTGCCTCATTACATGATTTCCATGCACTGCAGTGACAACAACTCTATTGGATCAGATAGATATTTTAAAATCAATTTGTTAGTTGCCTAAAATGTTGACTTTGAAGTGATTTCTGTAAAAAAATCAAATTGAGAATCAGTGAAAATAATTTAAATGTTACATTTAATGTTATTTATCTGCATTTTCAAAATGTAAATATAGACTGTAAACACTCTAATTCCTATGTATTCTTACTGCACTGTTTATAACCTAGTGATGAAATTACCAGAGTGCCTGTGATCATATAAGAGTACATGGTGCACACCATCAGCATTTTGAGATTATTTAATTAATCATAGAAAACAGAACACCAGCACAGCAAGATAAAGATGAAATGCTTAATCAGCTGTTAGAGTAGAAAATAGTTATCAGTAAGTGAGAAAAAGTACTGATGAAGCTAGGTACATTATATAATTATATACATTCATGCTTCTTCCCAGCAAGATCCATTTAAATAAGGCTTTGCTAGCAATTTACAATTCAACAAAAAAAAGTTTAAAGTTCAATTTTAGCTGGCATGTTGGCCTGCTTTAACAGTTTTCTTCAAATGGTGGTAGTTTGGCAAAATCTTCATCAGAAAGTCGAGCTGAAGAGTCTGGGGCTGCAAAGATGACAAAATAAACATGTTAATAAGCTGAGGAGACCTAGGTGGTGTCTTTCACGATGCTTTCAAACTCAGACATGTTCGAAAATCTTGCACCACTACTTAAAACCACAGCAGACCTGAAATACTCATTTATAGCATTTTTCTGGACAGGTAGAGTAGGGTATGAAAAAAATACCCAGGGGAAATTGAAAAATGCAATGCTGTGCCATAAATTATGGTGCAGGTTCTTTCTTGCATGCAGATGTAGGCAATAATATGTAAACTCTCAAAGGATAACCCAGAGGTCCCTGCAGTGTTCATGTTACTGTAGCCTATTTTTAAGTTAGTGGAGGGCTGTAAAAACACAAGGCCTGGCCTGTTTGAGCTTCAATTTTGCTTCTATGTACTATGTGTTTCACAAAGAGTGCTTTTGAGTGCTTTGGTTGGTTAAAAAAAAAAGACCATAGTTTTGTATCTTTATATCTGTTAGGACGTTACAAACACCGCCACTGAGGTCAAAGAAATGCTTCACAGACAGTTAAGATCTATGATTGCATGAACATGACCAAAGTGTGTAACCATTCAGAGTAGGGTTTTACCATTATGCACTGTGTGAAACTCCTAACAGTGATGTTTAGGGTAGGCATATTCCAGAAATCTGCTGTTATGTCTTTAAAAGTGTATCTCAACTGAAGGTCCACTAAAAAACATGATTGAGCACTTGGCTTTTTACCTCGTAGGACAGGTCTGTTATGGAAATCAAAGTACATGTTCTCATACAATACAATGATCATCAGAATGATAATATGCCAGAAACTACAGACTACAAAGAGTTAAATTAACACCTCTCTGACAAAGTCTCAACAAAAAAACCCTACATTTTATTGGTCTACCTGTAAGTACAAAATGCAATGCAATGCTTTGGTTTTAAAATTTTAAAAGCCAATCAATAGGTGTGTATCCATACCTGTGGTCTCTCTGTCTGAACCCGCCTCATACATCCAGAGCCGTAGATGACCGTGTTCTCAGGTATGACTTCACAGGTGTTGACCTGACAGAAGGCTCCGATGATACAGCCACTGGTGAGGATCACATTCCTACCAACGTCAGCTAGACAACAATATAGAGGATATTTGATACAATGAGTGACTTTGTTCATCTGAATGCTCCATCTGTCTCTGCAGATGCGGGTCGCTCACACATAAAGACACACTCAAAGCCAAGCAAAGATGCTCACGTCTCACCTTTAGATTCAATCACGTTGTTGTCCCCAATTTTCAGGGCTTGTGATACTGTGAAGTTGTCAGTTAAGGCAACATTTATATTCTATAGTTAAGATTCACGAAATGGTTAGAATATGAAATCACTAAGGCTGGTCAGCCAAGTCAAAAGGATACCACAGCCAACTTCAAATACATTGTTCATGCCAATGGTCATAGTCTTTGGTTCCACCTCAGAATCTGGAGTGATGTTTTCTGGGTAACTGTAGGGCAGAACAAGCAAACTTGTAATAATTGTGATGCACGTATGGATGATTTCAAGACAGACACGGATTACATTATGCAAAGATTACCCATCTTGTAAATGTAAAAGTGTTACACATTGAGGTAGAAAAAATCTTAACTTACCCATTAATGATCAGGGCTTGTTCCTCGATCAAATTGCCTTCTCCGATCACGATGGGTCCTGCCTCTGCAATGATGCGAGCTTTTGGGTGGACGACTGTCCTCGGGCCTGAGGAAACAGAGCATTTAAATGGTAACCTAACAAAAAAATCTGATCCGATTTGAGGTAAACAAGTGCAAGTTTTTCAAATCTGCAGTAACTACTTGATCCAAAGCAAAGTCTCTTACCTATGGTTACATCTCCTCTAATTTCACTTTCAACACAAACTACGGCTCCAGCCGCAATTTTGACACTGCAAAAAAAGTCAAACAGACACCGAGGACATGAGAGATTATGGGGTGGAAATGTTAGCTAACGTTGCTAACTAGCTACTTCTCTTAGCAGTCTAAGCTAGCTCACATGGTTACTTCATTGTGGCTACTTTGTCATCACTTTGTTTATTATTAAGCTGTAGCTTCGCGATTAAACATCATTAACGGGTTAACATGAATATTACCTTTTCTGAGCGTTTTGTTTATCTGCCATTGTGATAGATAAGATCTGCTGGGAGGCGCCGCCGATTCATTCGATTATCGATTAGGAGTCCTTGCTGTCACGGCATGTGCGCATGCGTCAGACGACCGAATTAAAGAAATGGCTCTGATGTCTGTAGTTTGATGATCTTGTTAACGATGGTTAACTGGGAACATTTCTGCTCATCAAACTTTTCTAGTCTGTGACAAATAAGCTGGACTGAGATGCCTTTAAGCACAGATGTGAACTGGTTAGTTTATACAAGAAAGAATAGGCGTGACAGTGTAGCCTCATTTATCAGCTAACCCACAGTAGAGTCCAGCATTGAAGATGAAGAGCAGCACTCTGTAGAACTATTGGATGTAAACTTTGGTTTTGCCCCAAGCAAACATTTTAGAGAGAAGACGTCTATTGGATCACGAAATTACATTTGAAGATGTAACCTACTTATGGTTAATAGGTATAAAAACCTATATAAGTATGACACACTAGATCAAACTGTCATGGTAGCCTCAATGCTTCTTCACTAGACAAATATGTAGAGGTGTAGATCGATAGGTAACCTGTGTGATCCCTGTGAGGACGTCACACAGGTAGCGTTTACAATGTACTTTGTCCCTTACCGCTCCCCCTACGATATCAAAACAAGGAAGGGTCGGAAGTGGCGAATGCTATGGCAAAGAGGAAACTAAAGAAGAACTCAAGAGACCCATCTTCAGTCGTAGGGGTGAAGACAAGACAAAGAGAAATGACACAACCAGACAAATATGGCATGTTTTCTCTTGCTGTTGTTGCTTTGGTTGTAGCGGTTTGTGTGGTGCCACTGACAGCTGATATATCTACCTGTAAGTATCCAGAGAGAACTTAAATCAGAGTAGCACTTGGCAGCTAGGTTAGCTTTAGCTATTATGGATCTGGTTAGCTAATTATGTCCAGCACAATTTTACACCCGTTTATATCGCCCTGTAGCAACCACAATGGCTTTTACCATCCAACTAAAGACTCACTAAAATAAATATGTTGTTTAAATATTTGCTTGTTAACTCATAAAATCTGTTAGCAGGGTGCTAACTGTACATAAACGCTACTCAAGGAAACAGCTGACAACCCGAGTCTGAGCTCCAGTAGTTTGAATTTACCTCCTGGGGCCAGTTTACGGATTAATTCAGCATGTGACCAAGGGGCTCAGCAGCCATGACTTCAGCCCTCTCACATGCCTTCCTCTTCAAGGCTGCAACGTTAGCCGACTGAATGTAGCTTGCACTTAGATCGGGCAGGTTTTCTAACATTAGCTAGCACACACTTTGGTATGGAAAAGGTTTGTGGTTCATAAGGATAGCAGTGGATCATATGTTTGAGGTAAGCTCGGCTGAAGCCTCTACGAAGGCACATCATGGTGTGATTTGTCTGACTTATGCAATGTGGTTGTCAACATGTAGCTGGGATTATTTTATATGCACTTGGTTCTTTCCAGTGTAGGAGTGAATGTAGTGTTATAGGTTTCTGGTTTTATGAATAATCTTCAAAATCAAGTGGTTTCACAGTTGGGTGTGGTCAGCTGCCCTGCAGGCTGTAGCATCCTTTCTGCATATGTTCAACAAATGGATTGATCTGCACAATGTTTCTTACTCCAGCTGGCTTCCCTCATCATAAGCACATAATCCTGAAGATGGATGAGGCATTTCTGACAGTCACCAATGAGCTGGACACTGAGCTGGTGGTGTCCTGGATGTCAGAGCGCTGCTACCAGGTAGGCACCAAACATCCTCCTCCAGTTGATTCTGTTGCTCTTTGACTTACTTTCTGATGAGGACGGTGATGATGTTCTGATCTGGACCCTTGTGTGCTAGTGTTTGTACCAGCAGCTCGGGGTGGTACCTGCAAGTCCTAGTCCTGGCCAGCCCAGCTCAGTAGGCTTTGTTGTGAGCACGCAGCATGAAATTACACTACAGCTCAACAGCACTCCTGTCAACCTGCAGCTCTGCACGTAAGTTCGAGAACAAGGACATGTGTCACATACACCAAAACTGGGAATATATAAAAACACATACTGTAGAAATGTTATGTCTGTGCCCACCCAAGTATTTTTTGTAGGACTGAAACTCTAATAGGGTTCAAAGATGTGGTCTTACATGGCAGTGCTCCCTCATGGACAACACAGCTGGGCTAATTATGAATGAATAAATTAATATTATATATGAGGATCTTCACGGATCCACACTGATCCTTCACAGTTCCACTCACAGTTGAGATGCTGCAGCACATCTCTTCCTTCCTACATCTTTGCCTAACCATTCATCATAAACACATACAGTAAAATTCAACAATATAGTAGATACATTTATATGTATTTGACATACAGCAGAATCTCGTGCACATTTTATGTGTGTGTGTCACTGATGTGTCTCAACTTGCTAGGTAATACATATCAATCGGTATGACTGGTTTGCTGTCTGATCGTCATAACATCTGTAATTTCCAGGGTTCCGTTCCACTTTGGGGAGCACGGGAACTACTCTTTGTGGGTAAAAAATCTGAAACGACTCCTCAGTGGTCAACTGCTCCGTAGTTACTGATGCAGACCCAGATAACAGCTACATACGTGAGTCTCCCTCACATAAACTCATTCAGAATCTTTTATGACATGGAAATATTGTGTATCAGGTGTTTTGATGCTATATTCATCTCCAACGTGCTGTACTTATCTACATTTAGTTAATGTGCCACTCTCTCCACACAGCGATCTTGGTAGCTTTTCTTATCTTTGCTGGATTGGCCTTGGTGTTTGCCATTGGAAAAATATTATTAAGGTAAAATAATTATTGTTTTGTTCTTCTCCATTAGTGAGTAAATTCTTAAGTAGAGCAGTGTTTCACACTGATTAGAAAAGTTCTACATGTACAAACAAAAACAAATCCACATATGATATATTAATTTAATGATAGTCTGATTTAATTACATTTAAATAATTTTGTTGAGATATTTGTTGTGATGCTGTGGCATAAACATCTCTTACTAAGATTACTGCCACACACAGAAAGCCCCTGCTGTTGCATTCTTGTGTCTCGAGTGTCAACTGTGAGATTGTGCGTATTATAGAATTACAGTACTTCTAAACTGGTTATTTGCTTCTTGTCCAGGCTTGACGTAGTGAGGGCTATCATCTTCCGAATGGGTGGCTCCATGGAGACAGAGAGGCTCATCAACTCTGTGAGTGTTTGTGCAGAGGACATTGGCATTATTTAGCCAAGATAGTGCTATAACTGCAGCAAAATAAGTACCCAAATATCTTTATTTATTAGGGTTTGTATTTTAACACTAAAACAAATAAAGGTTTTAGAGGAGGGTTTTACAAACTGCAACTCTGTGTGCAGATGTGCATATGCTTCAGGCTGGACAATGTTAATATTAACTTTCATATTTCAGGAACTTGGCTCCCCTGGCAGGACAGTGGCGCCAGTTACTGACAACATCCTCCCTCCACCACCCAGCCCCAGCAAGAGGCTGCGATCTCTGGACACATTCAGAGGGTAACTCCATCCCCAGAAGTCAATTGAGTTATTGATAATAACTCAATTACCACTGCTTCTGATCTGACGTTCTACTGTATCATGTGATTCTCAGTGCAATGTGACGTTTTGGCATCTGACACTGGAATTGCCACTCATTAATGAACCCTTACTGATAATATTAACATGGATCAAGTGACTTGAGGTTTTGCTTTGCTTGCCTTGTTTTTTAGTGTGATGTCTTGCCTGCAGTGCTCAGTGCCTTTCAGTAATGATGCATTTTCTCTATTTTTCCTAGATAATTTATTTATATATTACATCATATATTTATATGTATTAATATTTTCCTCTATTTTTATTTTTTGTCAGTCTCTCCTTAGTCATAATGGTGTTTGTCAACTATGGAGGGGGGCGATACTGGTTCTTTAGACATGAAAGCTGGAATGGTGAGCCTCACCTGGTTTTACTTTTCATTTTAACTATTGAATATGTCACAAATTAGTCATTACTCACAGATCTTTGGAACCTGCCTTGGAATTCTGGTTGATTTTAAAGCCTGTGTTTCATTTATCTCCTTACAGGCCTTACTGTTGCAGATCTAGTCTTCCCCTGGTAAGCTCAGTTCAAATTTTCTTTCCTGGTGTATCTTAGTACTGCACATTAGTTAACCCCACACTTGAATTGGACAGTTAATTGAATACTCTTTATTTCTACTCAAACATTAAAGCAAATATACAGAATTATTGTTTTTTTTGTAAATATAGTGACACCGTATGTATATACTGAAAGAATACCAGAACCACAAACCCTCAATCTTATTTGCACATTTGCTCTAATTTTTTGTATTTTATTTTTATTAGTAGGTACTGGAATGTTTTTAAAAGGCAATAAAGGTTTGAACTTTCTTCATGGCAGTTGGTTATCTCTAAAAGGAAAATAAAATTCATCTCGTTTTCTCACATTTTGTCTTTCCCTCCTCCTCCAGGTTTGTCTTCATAATGGGGACATCCATCGCCCTGTCAATCAACTCCCTGCTCCGTGCAGGCTCCACCCGCTGCTCACTGCTGAGAAAGGTTGCGTGGAGGAGCCTGCAGCTCTTCATCATCGGTGTCTTCATCATCAACCCAAATTACTGCCAGGGAGCATGTACGTATAGACACACAAACTATTTAGATGATTGACCATGTTCTTTGATACTGTTCCAAAACTGTGATCATTTCTTCCTGTCGTTTTTTTGCCTGCATGTGTGCTCACACTCCACCTCATCCACTCCCCAGTGTCTTGGGACAACTTGCGGATCCCAGGTGTGTTGCAGCGCCTGGCCTGGACATACCTAGTTGTGGCCAGCCTGGATCTGTTGGTGGCCAGAGGTCATCTTGACATCCTTACAACGGTCAGCCAACAGCTTCATTTTACCCTCATCCTTTAACTTTCTGTTTGATGTTCAGAGGGCACAAGAGTTACCTAAAATAAAATTGCTATGCCTACTATGGATAGCATAAATTAATTTTGATAATCTGACTGTAATCTCTTGTTTACCTATGTCTGATGAATGTATTTATTCTAAATGTCTTTTGATGGAGAACAAAAGTGTTTGATTGAGGAGAGTCTTATGTTTTCCAGGATGCCTGGTGGTCTCCTGGCCTTGACATCTTGCTGTACTGGCCGGCCTGGCTGTGTGTGCTTCTCCTAGAAATCATCTGGCTCTGCCTCACTTTCCTGCTTCCTGTACCCGGTTGCCCATTGTAAGTTAAACAAGGCATGTTTGCATGTCTTTTTGCATCCATGTAATGGTTGAAATGCTCAGCATCAGCAAGATTTTGTCCACTTCTAAAAAGTATTTGTGTATATGTCTTATGTCTTAGGTCTTTTGTATGTTTGTGTGAAACACAATGGCAGTTCAGTCCGATTATCATGTTGGTGCTAAATTGCTGTGTTAATGTATTTTTTCAGTATGATTGTTTTCCTAACTATGAATCATAAAGGAATAGATCAAAATTAAGAATTGAAAAAAATCTAAATGAAATCCAAATTGATAAAATCCCTTAAAATTTGTGTTTCTTCTTAAATCTTAGTGTGGATACCCTTTATTCTACATTGACTGATTGATTTCATCACCCCTCTCTTCTGAACAGGGGCTATCTTGGTCCAGGTGGGATTGGGGACATGGGCTTATACACTAACTGCACTGGTGGAGCGGCCGGTTTCCTTGACAGATGGCTGTTTGGAGAAAGCCACATCTACCAGACTCCTTCATCACGGGTTAGTGACTAGAAAAACAACCCAAGCATACCAACAGTGGTCCCATTTAGTCGTCTTATAGCTTGACTTTCCATATCAGATTTCTCTCTGAACCCCAACCATGCTAACGTTACAGGTGATGCAAGAGTGTGACTGTGTCAGAACTTAAGTGTATTTACAATAATCCACTTCTGTTTCCATTTGAATTCAGGTGATTTATGCAACTCATATGCCATATGATCCAGAAGGTGTGCTTGGCAGCATTAACTCTATCCTCATGGCTTTTCTTGGATTACAGGTTTGTAATGTGTATTTGTCTGCTTCTCGCTTCCTTTTTGTGTCTTGCTTTTATTCATATGGAGCAACCAAAAGGAATGTAATTTTAATGTTTGAACTGTATTTTTTAATGTCCCCAGGCAGGAAAAATAATCTTACACTACAGAGATCTCCACACAAGTATAATTTCAAGGTTTCTTATATGGGGCCTCTTTTTGGTAAGCACATTAAATTCTTGCATCATATCTCATGCTTTTACAGAATGTGCACATGTGCATCAGTTTATTGTTACTTCAAAGTATATTAAATGAGTCATTGTTCTGCTAAATAGGGTCTCAATCTCAATGTTTGGGAGTTTTATTCCACACATTCATGAACACTTCTGCTTTGTTGGGTGAATAAGAAGGTCTCTTGTAACACACAGGGAATCATATCGGCAGTTCTGACCAAGTGCTCCACAGACCAGGGCTTTATTCCTGTCAACAAGAATCTCTGGTAAAGTTTGCTTTCATGCACTTTCAGATGTTTGCTCAGCTTTTGCTTTTTTAGTATCTGTTGACTTGTTTGGGGAAGTTGTTGCCAAGAATAGACAGTTTGAAAAATTATAAGAGACATTCCTTGCTTTTTTATGGTTGTGCACCACCCTAACTGATATCTTCATTTTTATATGTCTTCCATGTCTTTTATGCATTTTTAGTGCTTAAGTGCTAGTGGGCCAGTGACACTTTTCCAGCTTAGTCTACAAAAAGTTTTGTTGTCTCTTCTTTCTTTACTTTGTTTAAATGAAATTCCTACCCAATGTGACACTATTGTTGTATAAGTCACAAAATTCAGCTTTAAATTAAAGTTAGTATGTCTTATATAAAAGTAGCTTTGTCAAGTTAGACTAGAGAGAAATAATAAAAAATCTCCAGACAAATGAAAGCTCCCCAAACACCTGCAGCGATGTCCTTGATAAATATTTGCAGTAGAATGTCTCGATGCTGACTGTGTGTGTTCATTTCACTTCTAGGTCTCTGTCCTATGTGACAACACTGGCCTGTTTTGCGTATGTGCTACTAGTGCTGGTCTACTACACAGTGGATGTAAAAAAGTGGTGGTCTGGAGCACCTTTCTTCTACCCTGGTGAGCATTGCAATGCATTGTCATACATAAGCTCAGGATTAGTGACTATTTAACAATAAGCATTTTAATACACCAGGCTTAATGAAAATGAATCAGTTCAACCTTCCATTTCTCACACTTGTACAATATTTCATTGAGTTTTAATAGGAACATAGAGGTCAGGTATTTGTGGAGATGTAGTCAATATAAATATTTGTATGATTATTAAGTCTACACAATCAAGAGTACAGAGACATTTTATTCACCAAATTGACCAATTTTAAATTCCTTTTCAGAGCTGGATTATTAGTAGGAAGATCTCTATAATCATTGTGACTTTTGCTTCACCCTTACTTGCGTGCGTGATTCCAGGTATGAACTCCATCCTCGTGTACGTGGGCCACGAAGTGTTCGAGGATTACTTCCCCTTCCGTTGGCGAATGGCCAACAGCCAGTCCCACGCTGAGCACCTCACCCAGAACCTCGTGGCTACTTCCTGTTGGGTCTTCATCTCCTACGTGCTTTACAGAAAGAGGATTTTCTGGAAAATATAGAAGTGGAGCCAGACAACAATACCAGAGGACATTGTTTACGTCAGAATTGCTGGAGAAGAAACCTTTGGAAAGCAGGAAACAGGGGACTGATTTATTTTGTCAAAACTATGGTGGCTCTCTGTCTCTGAACATACAGTATATGGGCTTTTTCTTTCAAACTGCAGCCCTTTTTTGTTTTGCAATGTTTTCAATTTTTAATCACTACTTTATAGGACCCTAAATGTTTAAAGACTTTTTCCAAAGATCTTTGGATAGGAAGCAGCTGACCCCTGCCAAATATCTTAACTGACTCAGGAAGAACTTGTACAAGAATAGTTTGAGAATTTGAGAGTGACATTGTTAATCTGTTGTTTTGACTACGTGTTATAGATGCTGGTTTTCATTCCTCATCTCGTACCACAGACGACAGCAGCAGGGTGACGCAGTAGTGGTTTAACAAGCCCTTGTTGACTTCCCCTTGGGAGAATCCCTGCTGCCATCTTAAGCACTGTAGCATTACTCTGAAAACTGAAGTGGGTTTTTGTGAGATTGACTCTTCAAGGGCAGAAGGAGACAGTAAATAATATAGACTCAAGAGAAAAGACTGGCAAGAATGCATTGTGATCTTTCATCATTTCCACTGCGCAGTGGAAGATGGAAGTGATGTTTAAACAAGGGGGAACAGTATGTAGAGGCTTTAAAATTTGAAAGTTAAACCTCTGTGATATATTGTTTCGCCTCCTTCGTGCAGTGTTGACTTAATCATCATTTATTGTTGTCAGTTTGCTCAAGTGTTTTCCATTTGCAATCCTCTGCTCTCTATCTCAACAAGTGTCCAGTGATGGGGCATATGAACCTGCGTGCTACCAAGTGGAGGGGAAGTGAAGATGGGCATGAGTAACTGTTGAATCTGTTGCATTTTGGTTAAATTAGAATTAAGAAGAATGGTTGTTCATCTTTTGGATTAGGTTTTCAAAAAGAGAAGTCACACAACTGTCCTTTTTTGCTTTGTTACACATGCCCCTTTTTATGTTAGCACTCATAGAAATTATTTGCCAAAAGTTTGCTATTTTTGAGTCCCCATTTTTTCACATTTTGTAAAATGTGTCATAAATTTATAGAAAGCTATTCTACTGTATTTTGCCCATATACAGTAGTTTGTGAGATTTGAAAACGTAATTTATCATGTCTGATCTCACCATAAAACTGTGTTGCCATTACTCCCACAATATAAATGTGGCCCTTCTACAAATGGTATTTTATTGATACATTTAGCAAGATAATACATTCAGTGTGTAGAATATCCAAATGCTGTGTGAGATTTTGGAATAATTGTTAATCTATTACTGTCTAAATTGCTGAGATTCATGTAGTCAAACTTTTATACATTTATTTTTTATACTCACCATTTGAAAATAAGTTTACATAATAAAACATATTCCAAAATACTATTGATTTTGTTTGATGCTGACTCTAGTTGTAATGTTCTAATAATGTAATACTGATGTTCCATGTAATAAGTACCACTCTTTTAAGGGCCATGTGGAAAATTTCTATAAGCAGATATAGTTCCAGTGTCAGAGTTCACATGAGGATTTTTTATCTCCAGGCTGTTTCCAGATCCAGAGAGGTGCAGTTTGCTTTGTTGCTCACTAAAACGTGGGAATCGAGTTACAGTGTTGGAGCCATGTGGAAAGAAAAAAAAGAGCAGAGCAGCAAAGAGTTGTGAGGTTTCCTCTTAATCTCGCGATACAATCGTCCCGTCTCCATTCACGTCTATTGTGAGAGTTTTTCCGTTCTCGCGCGACTTCGCAACTTTCCCACGCCTGTTGTTTTGGCGTCGTCTCCACCTCTCTCCTCCCCCATCTTCTCACCCCTTTGCCCCCGTCACACCTCCCCCCTCTTTCTCTCCCTGCTTCTCCTTCCAGTCTGACTCTTCTGTCGGCTTTGGTTAAAAAAAAGGGGGCTGGGGGAGGGATCTCGCGATTGTTGGAACTTTTTTTTAAGGGGGGAGTTATTTGGAAGATGGCGCCCGTTGTTACGGGGTAAGTGCAGAAATTCAAAGCTTAATGTTATTTTAAAAAAAAGTTTTGTTATGTCGTGATAAGTCGCTGCCAGTTCGTGGTGATTTTGAGGGATGTTTTCGGGTGTTAGCATCTTGTCCTCAGTTAGCTTAACCCCACAGATGCTAACTTGTGGCTTGATGTTGGCTCAGTTGTGCAAAACTATTCTTCGTAGTATCGTCTGCTTTCATGTGTTGAGTTGTCACGATTTGGACTCAAACTGTTTCAGAAACTTTTTGTCAGTCAGTTTTGCACTTTGGCTACTTCTTCTGTGTTTATTCAATTTCTGTTCCAACCAATTGAGCACAGCCACAATGTTCAATCTTCATCATAGCAGTTGCTTTAAGATGTTATAGATTATTTAAGCATCATCCTTAGCATGAATTTATTAGTGTGATTTAATTTTCCTCTCATCAAAAACTCTTAAGTAGAGAATGATCAGTATTTTATAGAAGCATTACTATACACATTTACTGTTAAACCCTCAATACAATATTGTACTGTACAGTAGATTCATCCCAAGTCTAACATCCTACAAACAGGTAAAACCCTTCACCACATGTGGATCTGTGCTCTTACATGTTTATCAGACTTCATAACACAGTATGATTGTACAGGTGTCCCCTGCTTTACAGGTGTCACTGACATTGTGCACTTTGCCTCCCAGTATTTTTCTCCCAGTCAAGCTTGTTGTTTTTGTCTCTACCACACTACCTCAGCACTGAAACCACGTGTAAACACCTTGCAACCCTTTTGTTTTTGTTTTGCAGGAAGTTTGGTGAGCGACCTCAGCCTCAGCATTTGACAAGGTAAGAGGGAAACATTCACAGTGCCGACCACTCAAAACTTTTAAATCAGTGCAGAAGGCTAAATAACTTGATCAAAGTAGATGTTGGAATAATTTGTACTGTGCTTTCAAAGTGTTTACATGTGTTTTTCCTCCTCATTTCAGGGAGGCTATGAGGAATTACTTGAAGGGGAAAGATGATCAAACTGTGCTCATACTACATGCAAAAGTTGCACAAAAGTCATATGGCAATGAAAAAAGGTTTGTCTTGAAAGCTGCATACTTTGAATTTGTGTGCTTCTTGGAGAAATCTCTGCTTTTCAAATCACATGCCTTTTTCTTTTTGTTTTGTTTGTGTTTGAACTGTGTTTGTATTACTTAGGTTTTTCTGCCCTCCGCCGTGTGTATATCTGATGGGCAGTGGCTGGCAGAAGAAGTTAGAGAATATGGAGAAAGAGGGTTGCACAGAGCAGGAGGCCCAGCCGTGCGCATTCATTGGGATAGGCAACAGTGAGCAGGAGATGCAGCAACTCAATCTGGAGGGAAAGGTGGGTTAGCATTTGTAATAACACTGCAGGGGTTTTGGTGTTGGTAATCTTCACTGCTCACATACTTTTCCTGTACTTCACCCACTCTTTCAATAAACAAAGTACTTGTTGCTGCTCTGCTTCACCATGCAAAGTAACCACAACATGTATATCTGATTTGCGTTGCAGTTTGACCATGTCTGCGGTTTGTTGCTGCAGAACCACGCTAACCATGTTCACGCTGTATCTTATATTCTTGTTCGTGTGTATTCTTAATGCACCATTGACACAAATTAATTTGTTCCCGGAAGGACACAAGGGAGAAGTGAAAGGAGGGACAAACATAAACACACAAACTCACACAAAAAAATCCTTCTAACCTCTTCTCTCTCTCTTTTTCCTGCTTTGTAGCACTTCTGCACAGCAAAGACACTGTATATCAGTGACTCTGATAAAAGAAAACACTTCATGCTGTCTGTGAAGATGTTGTACGGGAACAGCGCCAACATAGGAGTCTTCCTCAGCAAGAGGATCAAGGTCATCTCCAAACCCTCCAAGAAGAAACAATCCTTGAAAAATGCAGATTGTGAGTTGCAGGACGCGCACACACACACACACACACACTACTTCATGTAAAGGTCCTCTTTCTCACTCATCCTTTCTGTCTTTCTCCCCAGTGTGTATAGCTTCAGGGACTAAAGTGGCCTTGTTTAACCGACTGCGTTCCCAGACAGTTAGTACCAGGTATCTTCATGTGGAGGGGGGAAACTTTCTTGCCAGCTCCCAACAGTGGGGTGCCTTCTACATCCACCTCTGTAAGTCACACATTGTCTTTATCTGTGTTTGTTTTTTTCCCCCCATTTTGTTTTATCCTCTGTATCCATTTTCTTTGTTTCCCTTTCCACATTGTAGTGGTGTTGTTCACATTATTTTTGTGTTCTGTGTCATTTTGTTTAGTGGATGATGATGAGTCTGAAGGAGAGGAGTTTGCTGTGAGAGATGGCTATATTCACTATGGCCAGACGGTCAAATTGGTCTGTTCTGTTACTGGCATGGCCTTGCCCAGACTGGTATGCATGCATCTGTGTCAGTTCATATGTCAGTTGTTCATTGTTTGCGAGAAAGTGAGCAGTCATACCACTGGTGTGCTTAAATGTATGCATAGGGATGTTTGTAACCGCAAATGTGTGTGTTAATTTACACATACATATGTACATTATTTTTTTCTGTGTGTTTATGATGGGCATGTTTGCCTCAATCCCTCAGATCATTCGCAAAGTGGACAAGCAGACTGCATTATTGGATGCAGATGACCCAGTGTCCCAGCTTCACAAGTGCTGCTTCTACCTGAAAGATACAGACAGAATGTATCTCTGTCTCTCACAGGAGAGGATCATCCAGTTCCAGGTGGGCAATCTCTCACACACACACACGGCTTTGAGTTGTTTTAATTTTGCTTTTGAATCAGGTTTCTCCAGAATCTCAATTCCAGTTTTTTCTATTGATCAAAGAAATGACAGCAGATGGTTTAGATCAGGGGTTTTCAAAGTCTGAGACTGGCGGCCTCCCCTCAGACAAAGCTTTAACAAAAGCACCTCAACACCCCACCTTAGTTTACTCGCTTAATTTCGCTCAATTCCTGGATGCCTATGGGCTCGTGATTTTGTTCTTTATTCTATAGACACTCAACAGTCGAGCAAAGATAGTCTATTTATTATTTATTTAACAAAACTTCAGACTGCATCAAATCCATAAAAAAGGTCTGTCCTTTATTAGTTTCTTCTAACCTAACATTTTAATGTGTGCAAGCATGTACCTTCATATTTTTATTTCGATGTTTTCCAATGTAGCTGTTCATCTTTTGTACTGATGAAAGTTTCATGCAAGCTGAGATAGTGATCTGAGATAGTGCTGCTCTTTCTGCCTGTACACGACAGAATATTAACCTGTCTGCTGAGAGCATTGCCTACCAGCAGTTATGTGTTGTGAAAGTAGTACTTACACGAGAGGTCTACCTGTTTGTTTTAATGAGCCTTCCGGGGCAAGAGAAGAGAGTCTAATCTTTGGCCCTGTCATTGGCGAGCTCTTACCTGACACTACAGTAGCTTGCTCAAGCGTGTTTTTCTCCTTGTTAGATATAAAAGTGTATTTTTTTTTTGTGAATTTCCCCACTGTGGGACGAATAAAGGTCTATCTTGTCTTATTTCTATGTTCTTTTTTGTTCTAGGCCACAGCGTGCTCCAAAGAGACTAACAAGGAGAATATTAACGATGGGGCTTCCTGGACTATCATTAGCACTGACAAGGCAGAATACACCTTTTATGAGGGTATGGGCCCAGTCCCCACACCGGTCACACCTGTCCCTGTGGTAGAAAGCCTGCAGGTATGCACACAGCCTTTCCTTTTGAAAATAAGCTTGTTGAGTGAATGTTTTTACTCAGCTTCTAGGGACCTTTAAAAAAAAAAAAAAATAAAACCTTACTTGTATGTCTGTGTCAAGTTAAACGGTGGAGGAGATGTGGCAATGTTGGAGCTGACAGGGCAGAATTTCACCCCTAACCTCAGAGTGTGGTTCGGAGATGTGGAGGCTGACACCATGTACAGGTGAGGTGTTTGTATCTGAGTGTGCAAATTAGTGTGCAATGGCTCAAATATTCGAAACCTCGTCTCATCCGTCTGTCCCCTCAGATGTGGAGAGAGTGTCCTCTGCGTGGTGCCAGACATTTCTGCCTTCAGGGAGGGCTGGCGCTGGGTGAGGCAGCCGGTTCAGGTCCCTGTCATGCTGGTTCGTAATGATGGAATCATCTACGCCACCGCCCTCACCTTCACCTACACCCCTGAACCAGGGCCCCGGCCCCACTGCAGTGCTGCCGGGGCCATTCTTCGGTCACATAGCACCTCGTCGTCTTCGCCAGCATCTTCATCCTCACCGTCATCTTCATTGGGCGGGCTCGCGGACGTCCAGGGGGCTTACAATAGTAGTGACTCAGGCATGTCGTCAGGGGTGTCGAACATGTCGGTGCCGTCATAGTAATACATATGTATTACTGTGTGTGTATATGTGCGTGTATATGTGTGTGTGTGTTGTTTGTTATTTGTATGGGTGCTTTGAATGACTGAGTGAGAAAATGCGTGCCTGTACTTTCCAAAGAGGCTCATGGACCTGTGAGTAATTGCACACATGTTGCAGACTCAGACACTCTTTATCAGAGAGCAACTGTGATCGTCAGGAACGCTCAAGAGAGCTGAGGGAGGAAAAAAAGACATGGTGAAAGAAAATCATCAGGGTGACTGACTCCTCTCTGTAGCTCCCTCTTGTGGTGTGTTCTGGACATGTCAACAGCCCCACTGAGAAGAGACCTTGAGATCTCAGACCTTCACCTAAAAGAAGATGAATCTGCCTTCAAACTCTCACAACAACCTGATTTGTACAAGAACCATTTAGTTTTTATATCCTGTTTTCACTGTGCTCTCTTTCTACTGAGGTCATGTTTTTACTGAAAATCTTGTTGATTTATCTGTTGTGTGCAAGGGAAAAAAATGTTGTAAGAGTAACATAGTTTTTACGGACCAAGGAATATTATTATATTATTTTATTCATATTATATTTTATAAACTTTTGCAGAGGTACATTTTGACATTTTTGGTTTGATACTGCATAGTAAGTTCACTTTTGTTGCCAAATAGAATTTGTCATGTTGTTGACTCCTATTTGAGTTTGGCCTCATTGGGGTGGTCAAGGTGGAAATAACTTGTAGTGTGTCTCTTAGTCGTCTGACTGCAGCTCCTCTTTCCTTAATCTTCACTGGTGTCTTATGGAACTAGATCACCAAGTTCATACTTACCAGTCATTATGGCAATTTTAACTATGCTACAAGTTTATAACGATGAAAAAGAAATGATCAGTTTTTAGGAGACTCATCAGACAGTTAAGACATGTGCATATCTGCCTGCAGTCATTGGCTTTGCTGCCTTGGGCTTATCTGATCAGTCCCCAAATACTTTTTTATATCAAAGATGACTTTTTTGATGAGTGTAGTGTGAAAATATGTAATACACTATCAGTGTATTCTGGGAGACCAAGGCCTGTGTTCTCTAATCAGTATGCTGTTTATCATACTCAGCTCAAATCTAAACATAATCAATCTCTCTTTTTCTGTGTACATTGTAGTGCTGCTTGTTTGACTGAAGCCTTTAAACAAAATTACAGCACTAAATGTATGTAAATTACTGCTAAGTCAAGAAACAAAGTCAAACGTGCCTTCTGACTGCAAATACAGTAGAACTACTTTTAATACAATCTGCTGTGGTTGTGCTTTGGTGGTGGTGAGGTGGTTATTTGCACAGATTCAAACTCCTATGTTCTGCTTCTATACCTACCTTGTTCAGCAGGTTACACTTTGTACTGACTTACTAAACTAGTCAGGAATGACATTATGCCATTCAGGTTATGCTGCCTTAAAAATCACTAGCAAGACTACCTGACCTGCTTCAAATATCTCTAAAAGTATCCTAATGTCCATCATGCTTTTTGTACTATCCTGAATATCATCACGTAAAGTAAACGTGGTAGTTTGCCCCGCTTCAGTTGGATGTTTTCATGACAAGGATGTGAATCACTTCATTTATTGCATGTGTCTTAAGAAGTAGATTTATGGTTGTGTGGCTAAACAACAATCCAGCAACACCTCTTTGTGGTACCATCTGAACAGTCTTGTGTCTGATCTCAGTATACAATAATCAAATTTGTGCATCATCTCTTGATTTGATTTAGTGTTTTGTATCAGTTCGGTCACAGCAGTTTGCTAAATGATGTACTTTCAGTATTTCATTGTAGCTGTCAGGTTCTACAGAGGTGGAGGGATGTGGCATTTGTGGTCACTTGCTTCAACTTTGTGTCTGCTTTTCTCAGTTGTGCCTTACTTTGATGTTTGGCCACGTACTACACAGTATCTACAAGGCCAGGTGTGATGTAAGTTAGTACTGTCATAAGGTCAGCTGCGAGCTAACATGCAAAATCAACCTCGACATGTCATCCTACTGGCAGCTTTATGAGCATTCTCATTTCTCTTGTCTTTATGGAATAGGTGTCTCTGCTCTTGTATCCTACCTTTTCTTTCTTACTGCTCTTTCTTTATATGATGATGTACCTCCCTCTCTTCAGTCTGGTGTATTAATCTTGAAGTAAATCTGCCAAGGTGCTTCAGTGAAAGGTCATGAATAAAGACAAGCTGAATGTCAGTCACTTAATTTTTTTTGTTGCTGTTTGTTTCATTGAGTGTTTAGATCAGTTTTTAAAATACTTTTTCTTTTGCTGTCGCATTCTGTCCCTTCTCTTACTTTATCTCATCATCAATGAGCGGAGTAGGTTTGTTGCCGCCATGTAAAATGCACATATACTGTAAACTCACTCACATCCTGTTGAAGCTTTATTGGACACTTGCCACTTGGGCATGCTCCACAGGGTAAAGGTCAAATCTGCCCCACTATTTTTAAACTGGGAGCCGAATTGCTGGAATGAAACCCGACGCTTCGTTACCGTTGTGTGTGTGTGTAGTCTTGTGGTCTGTTTGTGTCCCTCACTCTTGACATTTCTACTAATAATTTTAGTTTAATCACTCTTACTGTGTGTGCGTGTTTCAGTGCAAGTGTGTCAAAGAAATCGCAACCCACATCAAAATCGAAATCATTGCAAACCCTACAAGCAGGCGTTCAAACATTTGTCTGCATAGCCTGAAGATCTGTGAACAAGGAAACAACTGTCAGACCCAGACAGTCTGGCTGTGACCTGAAATCCGACATGCTATTCCTGCCATGATTATCTTGATCTCGAGATCTTGAATACATCATCACGAAGGGCTATAATTGATCCTCCACCCAAACCAAGATCTGCAAAGCCACAAACACCAGAAAGGATGGTAAAACTCATCCAGCAGGAGAGACAGTTCTGTTGGTTTCACTCATCAATTGTAAGCATTACAAGCAGCTGCTCAGTTCGGGTACAGATGATAGACTAAGCCAGGATCTGCATATCGAGGTCACTGGATCAACGCTGTAGCAAGCTGGAATGTTTGATCTCCCTGTGCTGGGTTGGGGAGTGGGTTAGGAAACATAATAAGGTGCCGGGGGCCCTGTTGAGTGAGAGAGAGAGAGAGAGAGAGAGAGAGAGGGTGGTCAGTTCCAGGCAGAGCTTCACTTTCTGTTGGGAAAGGGGTGACAGAAGAGAGAGCAGAGCCACAGACAAGTGCGATTAACCAGCTTATAAAGGCGACACAAAACAGACTCCAAGAGGAACAGAGGAGCTGTCTGCACCCTGAGCAGGATTATCGGCCATTGTTGCTTTTCTGATTTTGAAGAAGGTGTTTTACAGCCTATGGTTTTCATACACCCTTAAAATCCTGCTGTCTTTTGGTTCTAACACTGGATTTTTAAAAAGATGGATGAGCCTCAGGACCTTTTATCCTAGCTTTTTATTATGGATTTATTACAGTCATTTTGCAGGAATACCACCTTTGCCCACGTTTGGAGTACTTTTACTTTTGTGTTTGGATGACTCCGCAAAGCATTACTCAGGAGTAAACTTTTTGTTGTGCCTTTTCATCCATTTGGAGTTGCACTATAATTCAGCCTACCCTATTTCTCAAGTGAATCATCAGTAACTCATCTCACTCCTGGTTGTCCCCATAATAGCAACAGAGATCACCTAACACTTTACGCACACTGACGCCAGTGCCTCCTAAACGGGGCTTGGTGCCTTTTATGTTATTTCTCCATCTCTTTTGAAGAGTTTTTCAATTCTGGACAACAATATTATCAACCACCCGAAATGCTGCCTCTGTCCCCCCTGTTGCTCCTCGTTTTCCCTGCTGCACTCTTCATGGCCGCACAGGGTGCCGGGGACCTCCAGGGCTTCTCCTTCCCCGGTGGAGGCACAGGGTTCGACCCAACAGGTATGTGCTGGATGAGACAACAGCTGGATCAAATTAGAAAGGCTGGACATCAGTTCTCAGCCTTATGCTTGACAAAGTATTTGCACTGTGTTCCAAATCTGTCAATAGTGCACCAATTACTCTTTTGTTTGCACACTGGCACTGGTGACAATGATAATCTGTCATGGGTCTGTTTTGAAATTTGATTCCTTGATTTGTGGTTGGTTTTTGATTTATTTGGAATTCTAATAATGAACACAGTTTTTATCACTATGACATGAAATGATTTTTTTTTTAGGACAAAGTTTTTTTTTTACTTGACAGAATAACCTTGTTTTTGAGCCCATTTTGATGATAATAGAAAAGTGCCAAACTTTAAAGCACAATTGTTCCACATCTCGAGAGAAGAGCTCAAATTATTTTTGTGAATCTTGCATACGCTGCCAAAAAGACATTTAGGAAACAAGAAACATTTCTTTCTGCTTACCCTTAATGGAAAAAAAAGTTTGTCAATGTCATAAATCTTGCAGGACTATGTCAAGGAGTTTTATTTTGATAGCGTGACCTCAATTTGTTCTGGCTTCTTTGTGCTTCAGTCCTGCATGTGCCCACAACAGTTTCAGCTTACCTGTGGAAAGGGTTAAACTCAGGTCATATGCGAGGGTCCCGCTGGAATACCAATAACCAACACACACTGTTCAGAAGGCCTTTGCATACACCATTGATATTTGATAGCCCACCCTGAAGTCTCCTCACTGTTGAGAAATGCATATTTCATCAACAAACAGGGGATCCATATCTCCTCTCTGTACACTGGTACACAGCTCCTGGCTCTTACATGGATCACTTTCAGAGATAATTGCTCTCAAAGGTCTCAACATTTCAGGATACTGATGACTTCAAGTGAAGAATGAGATTGTCAAGAATTTTACCTATTTGCCAGTAATTATTTTGAAGAACAGCTCACATCGGTCATGTATCCAGTGCATACGTCAATGAAAGAAATAATGAATAACTTTAAGCCATTTCATCCCCCTGTGTTCAGTTTGTGTTGCTCTTTCTATATAGAGATGTTCTCCAAGCTATTACTTCTGAGAATAATGTCAATATTTTTACAACATGTTCTGACGTTAATGTCAGAACCTTTTCCCTATGGTCTCCTTATATACATCCTCAGGGAGAGCAGCTAGTGTTACTGGAGCTTGTTTGATAGCAGACCTTTGACCCTTCAGCTCTTTAGAGCACCAAAACTCTCACAGAGACAAAATGTGCTCTGACTCAGTACGGCAGATGACGGAAAGCTGTGCGTCATATTCTCATGTATTTATGTTCCAGTATTATACTTAAGCCTGGAACATACTGTATAATTTAAAGCCTAATTACAACAGCTGTTTTGCCCATGATGACCAATCTTCCAGTCCTCACTGGCATTTGACCAAGTACACATGGTCTTGTACAGTTCCTTTATTTTAAAAACACGTTTCGTTTTTATTCTGGAGCCTGAGCTGATTAGATGGTTAAAACTATAATTGTTAGAGTCTACTTTAGTATCCATGATCTATCTGCATTTATACAAACAGACACTTGACAAAACTCATCAGTCTCTTTAATTAGTACAGTGGCAGACTTTACCATGTTTTATCTTACATAGGGGCATCCAAGAGGACACTTGAGCAGGGTTTTCTTTTCAATCGCCGTGAAAGAAGTTCATTCTTGACCTTGGAAACAGTTAAAGGTGCATGTAGTAGCTGCTAAATGCTTCTTGAGGTGAAATTATTTTTGTCTACAAGTGAATTATACTGATTGTGCACTTAGTTTATTGCTCATATTCCTGTTACACTTTACGTGTAAATAGAATATTCATTGTTATTTAAAAAATAATTTGACAGATATTTTGTAGGAATCTTAAGCTTTAATGACAAAGACGAACAGAAAACACGGAGACAGAGAGGAAGAGGGGTGCAGAATCAAATTGGGGACATTGAGATTTTAGTATGTGTTTTATTAGACTGTCTTAACCAGTAGGAAAGCAGCTATAATTCATTTTGACAAACATGCAATCAATAACTGCCGACCCATGAAACCATGACCATTGACCTTGCATTGATTTTTTGCTAAAATACTGAGTATAGACAAATGGAGGATGCTTCTCTGATCTACAGCAGCAGAGAACAATTAATAAGCAAATGAATGGAACAATACATTGTACAGTCCCTTTATAGGCCAAGAGACACAATCCCTCAGCATTGAGAAAATTAGATGATCTTTCAGTCAACATGCAAGAAGAAGTATTTGATTTATATATATCGGCTGAACTAATTGACTGAGTTGGATTGATGAATAAATAAGTTGTTCTCCTTAGATAAAGTGAGTGAAATAATGATTGATATGCCATTCCCTTTCTGACCCATATAGACCCCTGCATGGTGGTGACTCCACCGTGTATGAGCGAGGCGGATCGTTACAGCCTGGAGGCCCTGCGGAGCATCCACCAGATGATGGACGACGACCAAGATGGAGGGATTGAGGTGGAGGAGAGCGTGGAGGTACGAAACCCACTCTTCATATAATGTTTACCCCGTTTTCTTAGCTGTTGTAAATCCTTGCTCGTGTATGTTCTTGCACGCAAGAGACAGAGAGGGTAAAGCAATACAACAACAGGTGTCCTGGCTGGTGGTAGAGTCAAATGCTACTTCAAGGATAGCAACGGTTTAACTTTGCTTTTGGCTCAGTGACAAAATTGGTTTGCACTAATAGAATACTGTAACACTGGTGACCTTCATAGTCCAACTTAAGAGCACAACTCTTAATGTTTCCTGACTTCCCTTGTACTTGTTGCTAGTTTGTTATAGTTGTCACAAACAACTTGAAAAGATACGCTGCTCATCTCAGTGGTGCAAAAATAAAACAGAGTATTTCAAACTGCGGTTATTTGTATTTGTTAATTTCTTGGATTTCTTTTATAAAAGTAGAAATTTATTAACATTTATTTATGTTTTTCATGGTTAATGGTGAAAATGCCCAAACATTTAAAATTTGAAACATTTATCGTTTGCTTAGTTGCAGACAGAAAAATTTTGTTGAAACACATTTAGTCATGTAAACAAGTGATCAGTCCTTCATCTCTGCATATGGTTCATGCGTGTAAAGGCATATTTACTATATGTACAAGCATGATTTTGCATATTCTGTTGCACATGTTTTTAGTGTTCAGTTTAAAAATTCAGAATAAATCATATCCAGAGTGAATGAGTACTTTGTCCGAGGAGCGTGTGTGCTTCTACATGTATGTGACATTGGTAGTTAATCCAGAATTTTAAAAGGAATTTACTCTCTAGAATGCAGTTCAGGGATACAGTATCTTGGTGCTCGGGTTGCAGTTGCCATAAAGATGTGAGGGGAGGGGTCCGGGCTCATCAGAACACAGCCCCAAAATTCCTCTAGCCATCATATGAAGCCCTAGTTTACAGCCAAGGACACATTCCAAGACAGCACTGACACACACACACGCAATCACTGAAGTTTGCAATACACACTCACGTCCTTGCATGCATTCTAAATAAAAACAGTCTCAAAACACCCAGTCCTTATTCCAAGACTGAAATCCAAGTGCTTAACACACTGCAACACCCACCTCATATATTTTAGACATAGATATTGATAGTTTGTGTTCGGCTAATGTTGTGTGTGCTATGTTCACTGGACCTGGCAGGATAGAATCCAAAAGCACAACAATGGGACAGTCAGTTGCAGAGTTGCAAGAAAAGTTCTGTTTATTCAACAGTTTTTTTTTCAGGCGAAGGTCAAACGCCAGAGAATCAGTCACGAGGCAAACAAAACCGAAGAGGGGGGCTTGCAGGTATCCAAAGTCCAAAAACTGGGTCGGAATAGGCAGATCAGGCAAAAAAACAGAAGAAATGCTGGACAGTGTTTGGGAAAAAACACAAAGACAACCTGGCAGGCACCAAGTGAAAGTGGACTGGTTTATATACCAAGAGACTCAGAAGGGAATGAGCCGCAGGTGAGGATGATGAGATGAGTGCCAGAGAGAGAGACAGGATCTGACAGACAGGAGAGAAAGAGTGTGCTCCAAATTGCACACTTCTTATTTTCATTTTTAGCACATACTGCCACAGCCCTTACAAACTCCATACTGATGCATGCAGCGTACAATTACATGCTACTTTGTTATAACATTGTGCCTTGAACTTGGCTCTTGCTCATACATTTATCTCAGTCTGTGGTGAATTCATGCATAAATTATACAAAGGAGCTGCAAAAAAATGTAGCACTTACACTCAAATAAAAATGCAGAGTGATGCAGGAGGTATGGTCCTGGTATTGGGACATACTAAATCTTTTTTGGCTTACTAAATAGTATGGTATTCTGGGTATTGCACCTTTAGTGATATGGCATTCAAACAAAACATGATGAAAACTAACTAAGAGTTGGTGGGATTCCTGACAACGTGCCTGTGACCTCTTTGTAGCTGAATCTGAAAAAAAAAAAGTCTTTATCTTCACTTCTCCCTTCTGTCCCTCTCTGTCTTTGCAGTTCATCATTGAAGACATGAAGCAGCACCAGACCAACAAACACAGCAACCTGCACAGAGAAGACCAGCACATTACGGTTGAGGAGCTCTGGAGGGGCTGGAAGTCATCTGAAGGTGTGTGTGTATGCGTGTGTGTGTTTGTGTCCAAAGGTGTCCACCTCTTTGTCTCACTTTCTTACTTTGTCTTCTTTCCTACTCTCACTTCTTAGTACATAACTGGACTCAAGATGCAGTGCTTCGCTGGCTGAAGGAGTTTGTTGAGCTGCCACAGTATGAGAGGAACTTTAAAGAGTTTAAAGTCAGTGGAAACACACTCCCCAGGTGAGAATATCCAATGATGACGCTACAGTCAGTCGTGTGCTGTTGTGCGACTCACTGTAAATACAGTTGTTGTTAAGAGTCAACACGCTGAACTGCCTATGACATCTTTGCACAGGATTGCAGCTAATGAGCCTTCATTCCTGAGTGGCCATCTGAGGGTTCAGGACCAGAGAGACAAACAGAAGCTCAACATTAAAGCTCTGGATGCCGTCCTGTTTGGACCACCTACACGTAAGAACAAGTCCTCACTCTCTTTCCTCTCCTTACTTTTATGTCTCTTTACTGTTTCTCTTCCTTTAGTTTGCATACCAACCAACACTCCCAGTTTTCCCAGCATCTGAAGGACAAATATTGACATGGTCCCATTAAGTTGTTTATCCAAGACAGCTCTTGTCAGTGGAAATATGCAAGGTGTTAGGTGTTCTGTGAGGCATTTATAATCCATACATCATAAATAGTCATGACCTTCTATTCCACCACAGGTCCCCCCCATAATTACATGAAGGACCTGCTGCTGATCGTGTCAGTGGTGATGGGAGTTGGAGGCTGCTGGTTTGCTCAGGCCCAGAACAAGGCCAGTAAAGTCCACATAGCCAAGATGATGAAAGATTTGGAAAGTCTTCAGAGGGCTGAACAGAGCCTCATAGATCTGCAGGAACAGTGAGTATTCAGTGTTCAGTGTCTCTCATTACTGTACATGATTGTATTGAGTTGTCTTTGTTTTGTTTGATTGCGCTAAAAACATTTCACTTTCTCAGACTGGAAAGAGCCCAGGAGGAAAAACGTAATGTCGCGGAGGAGAAACAGAACCTGGAGGAGAAGATGAGGGACGAGATCATGGGGGCGCAGGAGGAGGCTCACCGTCTGCACGAGCTGAGGCAGGGAGCTGTCAGCGAGCTCAGCCGCCTCAGATATGCAGAGGAAGAGCTGGAGCAGGTAGACACGCCACATACCCTACGACAGGAGGATGCAACTTCTGCACTAGATGCTCGTTGTAGTTTAGGAAGTTTAAAGGAAATGATTTAAGCTTTAAGTGCAGTTTTCAACAATTCTTCTACATACTGATCTCTAACATTTGCCTGATGCCATCCTCTCAGGTCCTTGGAGCACTGAAGCAGGCGGAGAAGGACATGCAAGCGAGCTGGACAGCCTCGGAGGCCCTCCAGCAGTGGCTGCAGCTGACACACGAGGTGGAGGTCCAGTACTACAATGTCAAGAAGCAGAGTGCAGTACTACAGCTTGCCTCTGCCAAGGAAGAGGTAATTCATTAAAAAGGGAGACACAAATGAAAAACGGTAGTGATATTTTATGTGATTGCAGATGATCCAGAATGCAGCAACATGTCTGGTTTTCAACCAGCCAAAAACAGCACATGTCACTCCGCTGTTCAGATCACTCCACTGGCTTCCAGTTGCTGCCTGCATCAAATTCAAAACTCCTGACACTTGCCTACAAAACTACAATGAAAACAGCTCCCTCCTATCTGAGTTCCCTCATTCGGGTCTACCCCCCCCGTTAAGTACGCTCGGCCAACGAAAGGCGCCTGATACAACCACCGCAACTCTGTTCGATCTGCAGAGTCCCTCTCACTTTTTTAGAAATGACTAAAGACCCAACTCTTTACTGAACACCTTTGTACTTGACAAATTGCAAAAAGCAAAAAAAAAAAAAATTCCTATTCCCTCCTCACTGCCTGTAAGCAAACTTTGTTTTATGGCACTTATCCAGGTTGTTTTCTCCTGACTAAATCCTTGCTTGTTGTATCGACTCTCAGATGTACGTCACTTTCGATAAAAGCGTATGCTAAATGAAATTGTAGAATTGTAGATTGCACTGACACAGGGTTTTAAACGTAACAATTTTTCACCAACTGACCTGCACCTATACTTCCTTGCAGGCAGAGAGAATTAAAAAGAAAAGGAGTTCTGTGCTGGGGACTCTCCATGTTGCTCACAGCTCCTCTCTAGACCAAGTTGACCACAAGATCCTGGAGGCAAAGTGAGTCACAAAATTACCTTTGCAAGTTTTGCCTGTATAATCTGTAACATTTGTCACAAAGGTCTTTGTATCTCTCAAAGGAATGCCTTGTCTGAAGTAACAGCCTGCCTACGGGAGCGCCTCCATCGCTGGCAGCAAATCGAGCGCCTCTGTGGCTTCCCCATCATTAGGAATCCTGGCCTAGCAAACCTCACTGCTCAGCTCTACTCAGACTCAGTTGCCCTTGGGTTGCCCCGAGTGCCACAGCCATCTTGTTCATGCCACAGCTCCCTCCATGGATCTCTAGAGGATCTGTTAGAAGAGTCTGCTTCTCCAATCTTACCACAGATGCCAGGTAGGTAACAGCAATGATGAGTTTTTGATTCTTTATTTGGATCCCCATTATCAGACTGAGTAATAATCAGTGAATCTTCATATTCTCTATCTGCAAGTATTGTGTCTCTCCACTCATCACGGGATTCCCTTTTAATTTGTTACCTCATCTGTATGTATGCACTGTGTATATCCAAGGCATGTAATTTATCAGTCAGTACAGAACTGCAAATTTAGCAAATGTGCTTTGTCAATCATATGATCAAACCAAATCATGATGTGTTTTCAATACGGTGTAAAACAGTATATGTAGCTAAGAATCCTCTCAACATGGACCAGATAAAATCCAGATCAAATATTGTTAACATCACAAAAAAAAGGAAGGGAGAGCCAGAGAGTCCAAAATTGAGGAAGCTACTGTAGCTTAGTCTGTTGGCTGTGTTGCCCTATTCACTTTCATTTATCTTCCTCTGTCAGAGTACATGGTTTGCAAACAGTTATAAAGCAGGAATCAATGGTACAAATACATCTTTAAAAAAACAGTGAACTTGATCGGTTGGCGTCCGAGCTAACAATCTTGTTAACTGAAACTTATAACCATACATTTGCTGGTGTTACCAGGCGTTCAAGGTTGAAAACTATGGGTATATATTCATTGCTACTGCTACTCCATTGCCTGTTATGTATGGATAGATCAGTTTTGCTGATTGGTTCATCTTTGGCCCTCTTACAGTTCCAGTTCCACCACTGAAGCGTTCTCCTCGAGCACAGGGATCCTCTATACGTCGGTCACGCCGTCCCGGTGTCATCACCCAGCCATCGGCTGGCATAATCTCCTCAGACCCCGACCTTCTCATTCCCATCCGAGCCCCATACCCTTGCTTTGATGAGCAAGAGGGACGTTTCCTGAAAACTCTAAAGAAACAGTACGTCTCCCTGCCCACACCTTTTAGAGACCAGTTAGTTTTTACACATTGCTCATACTGAACCTCTGTGATACACAAACACCTGTGTGGTGCAGATGTTCATTCCTTGATTCCTTCTGTACTTCTCTGTCCCTTCCTTACCTTATTCTTCCTTTCCTTTCTCTCACTAATAGAGACTCCCAAGAGATGTTTTCAGACACAGAATATATAACTTCAGCTCCTCTCAGCAAAATGTTCCCAGGTCCCATTGTTGACACTTCCACTCAAAAGCTCTATCTTGATGAAACTGAGCGGCTTTCAGACAGCTCCATTACAAAGCCTTTGAGTAAAGAAGTAGAAGCTGCTGTTGAATCTCCAGTTCGCAAAATTTCTATCGAAGAGCTTGAAGCATCTGTAGATGTTTCCTGCAGGAAGATGGCAAAAGACAAAGTGTTGGATACTTCTTTCGAAGCCCCCTCACTGAAGATGTCCAAGGAAGAGTCTTTGATAGAGACTACGTCAAGGAAGATATCCAGAGACAGGAGTGAAGTTCCCATGAATGTTGCAGTTAGAAAGGGGTTCTCCAATGAGTTGGACGCAGACTTTCCAGCCAGGAAAGTAGAGAGAGATACAATAGGGGATTTGATGGACACTGCTTCAAGAAGTGTATACAGAGAAAGAAGTGATTTACCTATGGATGTTAGAAAGATTCTTTGGAATGAATTAGACCTGGACATGGCAACCAGGAAGATATCAGGAGATATGATGGTGGCCTCAGTGGACAGTCCCTCAAGAAAGATGATACGAGATGATGTTGAGCGTCAGTTTGACTCGATATCCAAAAGGAATACAAGAGATTCAATGGGAATGTCCCTGGACACAAGTACTAGAAAGCTTCAATGGAATAAAGGTGAAGGCCAGCTCGATTCCTCAGTGAGGGCATTAGCACTGGAGAAAATGGTTGAGACCACTAGAACGCCACCAAGAAAGATATCTAGAGATGAGCTGGAGTACTGTACAGATGCTGCTTCCCTAAGGATGCTACCCAGAGAGAAATTTGAAGCACATATGGATACCTCATCCTCTACAGAGAAGCAAGAGTTTGGTTTAGAACCATCAGCAAGTAGGAGGATCCTGAGAGATGAACCTGAGATGTCTGCCGGTTCTCTCAGAAGGAGAATACCAAGAATGCCGAGAGATGACAGTGACAGCTCCACAGACAGTCCAACAGGTAAAATCCCTCGGGACAGAGTTGATGTTCCAACAGAAATATCTAAACAATCAATACTGAGGGAGGAGTTGGGAGCATCCGAATCAAGTTCATCATCAGCCAGACAGCCAGACCTTATGGTAACCTCCCAGGGGCCATGGAAGTCGTCGTCAGACCTTTTCCCTGTTGGCCCGCTGAGCCAGCTTGTTTATGATGGAATCCTTGAGAAGTCCTGCACCTCCATGGCTATGACCCCAACGAGCCTCTCTGCCTCAACACCCAACTTACCCCAGAACAGGCTGCAAGCAGAGGTGGAGCCACCGGTGCCGCCACCAAGGATTGCCCTCCCATCTCCTGCATCATCCCGTGAGAGACAGAAGGATAAGGAAAAGAACAAGAAATCCTTAAAGCTCAAAAATCTTTTTAAAAAGAAAACTGAGTCGACTTCAGAGAATCTTCAAAGTGGTCTTCAGAAACTCTGACAATCAACTTAGAATGTTTTCTTTTTTAACATTTTATTGAACCAAAAAGGGATTTTGACCTCATTGTAGATATTTTTTAGTGAATAGACATTTTTGAGAAGGCATCATCTTACCTAAAGCTGGACGTTTTCAGAGCCAGCGGTGTCTTGAATAACAAAATATAGTAGAGTAAGAGAAACAAATACCATATTGATGTTTCCATGACATTAAGCACTGACAGAATCATGTATGATGTCTAATGTGTCCTGTAAAGAAATTTCTGGACACATTCAGTCTTGTTAAGTCTTGACTCTCAGTGGAGATATTTGAAGCTGATTTCTTTTCTCTTGTTAAGTCTTATGTAGATATATGGTTGATACCATGTATTATTTTAGATGCAGATTTTTTTGAGGTTTTTCCTGGTTGAAGGATGAGATGATGTTGAAAAAGACACTGCTCTTCTATATAACAGAGGCTATGCTTGAATTCAATTTAAACCTCCAACTAAGGAAGAAATTTACTTTAATTTAGTGATGTCACAATCATAGTTTTTGTTATTATTTTTTCCCCCATAGACACAGTGTGTCATGTGTGTTAATGGCCCTAAAAAAATCGATGTTGCCAATAAGCTTCTTACTATGAAATAGTGTGATCCTACATGAATACACAATGTTCTGCCAGACACAGAACACATGAGAAATTTCTCTCTTAGTGTTCTTCTCTGTGTTCTTCTCACTTGTTTGAAACGTGGGGGTCGGATAGAAAAACATGATGTCATCATATTTCCATTCATCAACCAGTATATAGTGACAATGTAGTTTGATTTGAGTTTTTAGGGTCAGATTCTTAATAAAAAATACCCCAGAATGTTTTTTTTTTACTTTGCATTTTAACGCTGATTATTTAGTCTTGACTTTTATTGTTACTCAGGATTGACTTAGGAATCTTAGGAATTAGGATCTTTTCATGGGCCTGCAGCAAGGAATAATTCATTTTATAACAAAAGATATCCTTTTAATGTTTTGGGGTTTTTTTTGTAAGTTTTCCGATGATGTTTTGTATATTCATGGGAAGGCATGTGTCAGTGTGAATCTGTTGTAGCAGGAAGCATTGGACAGTGTTTACACAACCTCATCTCCGGAACGATCAAAAGTTCAAGTGCAATTTTCAATCAACGTCAGCACTTTTAAGGTCTGGTTGACCTGTAAAATTTGCTGAAATAGACACAAAAATATCTTTACCACTCTACCATACATTTGCGGGTACAGTGATCACAGAGTTGTGGTAGTGTTATTATGAAGTGCAGTGGGACATTTTTAACACAAGGAACAAACAACTAACCCACAGGTTTGGAAATGGGTCAGACATTGCATAGCCAATATCGATCCATTTAAAAAAGGATCTGTCCTGATCTTGATCCTGTAGATTGGGACAACCCAAGTTTTATTGAAAATGTTCCGCTTTGATTTTCCAAATGCTTATAAACAATTTGCTTGCAAGCTTTTATTTATTTATTTAAAAATGTATGCATTTAAATGCATATTTTAAATGCTTGAATTGTTGATGTTTGTGGAAGATTTACATTTCTTTTATTGTTTACAGTCATAATGGTATCGGTATCTTAAGTAGTTTATTTGAATTAAAGTAATTCATAAAAGTAGCTTTTACTTGATTTTAAAAATGCTTCCTGAAACAAGTTTTTTCATGTCATCAATGTCTTTGTTTCAGTGTTGAGTGTACAGAATATATGATTAAAATATTTTTCCTTGTCTTAGACAAGGACAAGCACTGAATTGTAATGTGAATGTAAGATTTCATAGGCTGTTGTTATCTGATGATTTAATAACAACTGATGGTGAAATAAAGAAGCTGGTTAAAATTTGGAGATATTGTGCATTGTCCTACAATAAAGAACTTAACATTGCCAGCATAAGTTCTTTCAATCTTTTGTGAAAGAAATGTGAAATATTAAGTTGCACCTTGCACATGGAGTATTAGTTGTCACATGTTGGATATATGTTTCATCTTTCATTTTTCACATACAATATAATTTTTATCATTGAAAATGGTTTAAAGCAGTTGTGGTTAAAGTGAATCAATAAAATTGAAAATATCAGATGTCACATATCACCAGCAAAACATACCCTTTGATACATGAAACATTAATTAGGTTGTGAACATGTGTGTTTGTTTGCCTCATAAATTGGCCAGCATGTACTCACTCACTTAGTTTAGCAGCGTTACTATAACCACAGGATGCAGACACAATAACTGGCTTGAAAAGACAAGAGGAAATGACAAGCTTAAGTGTTAACTTAAATTTGAACGTTTTGAATTGGAGCTGATTTTATGTCCAGCCTCTGCCTACTACACAACTCGTGCTAAATGCATATCTTCATCCTAAAAGACAATTTGACATTTGTCCAGTGTCATTAAACACAGCCTCTACTATTGCACTACTCAGAGAGATTTGTAATGGCTGCATTGGTGCTGTTTTACATAACTACAGAGACCACATTGTGCTGCTGTGTAGTTAGTCAGTCAGTCACATTCACTGCATTAATAACTAACACACAAACACAAGTCAGACCAAACAGACTTACTGAATAGGATCCTTGTTGTTATGTTGCCACATCTGTAAATATATCCATGAGTAATTTTTTCCTTAACCCCCACCTAGGTCATCATCAGCCCTCAGACCATTCAAAGAAATTCAACCCAATATCTAAATTTAGAACTGTTATTCACACTTAATGTTTACCACCAGCCGGCCTTGTTATATAATTTTCTTGACATGGAGCTTGTTAAAATTACTTGCTTTGAGTGAATCAATTCAAAATATATTTTTTTTTTCAAATTGTGTTCACTCTGGGGAAGAACTATTGAATAACATAGGAAAGCCTGCCAATATTGTTTGATGATACAGTGATTGGTGTTGACTACTTTTAGTCATGACAGCCACATTAGAGGATATCACATTTTGTGTCATGTCACAAGGTCATGCATTGCCAGCAGAAGCTCTTTTCTTCCACATTGAAATAAGATTGTTTTGTTGCTGCTTAAACGGGAAATATGCGCCCTGTGTTTCCTTTTAGTTCGGCCAGCAGTGCTTTTATTAGATTATTCTTGTTATGCAAATACAAACACACAGTCATTTTTTTGCCTCCAGCAATTTGGACTTTTCTTCAGTGCCTGGAAGGCTGGTCAAAACTAATAGTAAGCTCTTACAGTATTCATAATATAAAGTGAGGAAAATGAAGAAATAAGATAAGTCAGTATGATGTAGATTGGAGAGACAACTCAGGGCCAAACCAAACCTGATCACTGTTTTCAGTGTCAGTGGAAATTTGCACCATGTCAACAATTTGCAACAAACACTGATCCGGAAATCAGATCTGAAGATAGAGATACAGAATTTAGGCTTTATTCATTTTGACTGTTGAGGACAGCTTGGGCTCTAAACTTGACTTGTGGCTGCTTTGGGTTATTACTTCTCACCTCCACTAGAGGTCAGGAGAGTTTGACTGGTGCCGGCAAGTCAAACTTGAGATGTGACATCATCAGCTTCTTTCCATCTTCTATTTGTCCCAGCAGCATTCAGCTCACTTGGTGTCTCTGAAAGAATTTAATTCAATTTGTTGTATGACTTAAAATATTTAACAAATTTGATTATGATCTAAGCCAACACTGACACGAAAAAAGTACATAAATGTCCACAAGATGTTTGTGATTCTGATATAAAGATGCAGACAAAGGGCATATCTGTAATATAAGGTCACTAACATTTGTATCTGTGTATGAAACCAAACCACATTTGTACCTGCTCATTCTGTGCGGTGGGATGAGGGGACCAGTGACCACTCCTCTAAAACCATCCAACCATTTCCACCACCACCAAACCTCCATACTCAAATATGGTAAAAAAAAAAAAAAAAATTACTCAAATATGATGATATAATCAAGAAATAACAACAGGTTGAGCTCTGCAGTCATATGAGGGTCATGTGTGGGTTCCCTGTGAGCCTCACCGATCACAATGTGGTCATGTCTTCTTGGAAACTGAAAACTATACAAAGCTATGAAAGAATTTAAGCTGTCTTCTCTTTTGTGTGATCTGGAACACCCTCATTATTTTGAAGCTAGATCTCTATGGCAGAGTTAGATTCAACACGCCCAATACATGAAATTTAAAAAAAAAAAAAGAGAGAGATAAAAGTTCAAATACAAACAAAAAAAAATACTGTGGGGTTTTTTTTGGTGGTGTTATCCAGAAAGTGAATCATCTCTTAAATTCACCACAGAGCAGGATGCTGTCTGTGTCAGAGGGCAATGGCTGACAGGAAATATCGACCTTAGTTTTAACACACTGCAGTAGCTCATATAGGATCGAGAGGATTGGTTCAGCAAAAAATGAATACGAGTGAAAGGATTCATGAATTTTTTTTGTGTTTGGGTCCAAATATATATCATATCTTGTCCTCAGAATGAGAGAAGGCTGGTTCTCGTGAGAGCAGTTTCTGTACCACACAATGCATACTGAGTCACAAGAGAGAGCGAAGCTGTCTCCTGGCCTGACTGTTACCTCCAATATTGATCCAGATTTATGATCCTGACTTCAGGAAAAAAAACTCCTGTGATACAAACACAATCACAAACACTTCACTTCATAACAAAATGTAAGGTACTGCTTGATAGAAAAACAGAGAATGAAATGAATTTTGTGTGACAAAGACAAAGACTCATGAAGGAAAGTTCATACTCAAAGGGTTTTCTGAAAACAATCACCTATAAGAAGAGCAATAAAAATATGTAGTGTGTCCATGTGTGATGATGACCAGGAGGGAAGAAGAGAAAAAGAAGAGGCCTTACTCAGAAATGTAATTTAACCACTGTATAGGAAAGGAAACCTAAGTGTTAATTGCTCAGTCAGGTGGGGCAGTTTCATCTCGTTGTACTGTCAAATAAAACCCACTAAATCCCAACCTCCATGTGAGAATTAACCCTTATTGCCTGTAGTCTTTCATTATGGGTGTCTTTACATCGTATTTTGTCCTGGTCATCACAGACATGGATATTCTGGTCCATATAAACAGTAATTGACAATCCCCCCATTAGGCAAAGGTGTAAGATAAGTGATAAGTGTGAGTATATGATGAAGCGTCTTTGTACAGTTTAGTGCAGCGTTCTTCCGTGAGCACTGACAGGAGACTTCAGTGATCAATAGTCTGTCATGTAAGCTGTTAGACTGTCAATTGTCACTATGACTATGTCACTCTGCAGCAAGTTTCCATTTTGATTGATAAAAACACGGCCAATTTAGTTGCTGTCATTCACAGTGCCACAAGATAGAACGACAATCTTTTCTTCACACATAGTTTCCAAATCTGTGAAATCAGACCTCTGAGAAGAGAAGAGATCAGAGCACTGGGGAAATGGAGATGGGAAATGTGAGAAGCTGTTATTTTCTACAAAAAACAAACAACATTCAATTGATCATATTCATTACAACATTTTACACATCAGACTGTTTTGAGGAAGAATGTTTTTGAACAATGTCACAAAATCTGAAAAATACTATTAATTTTTACCTTTTAATTGTATTTCATTGGATCCTCTGTTGAGAAACGTCTCGATGAAACCTTCGTATCTCAGATGGATCAAACCCCCCAAAAAGTTTTTTCTTGACTCTCGGAAAGTTCACATTTTGCAATGTTGTTAACAGACGACAACCATAAGAAAAGCATTGCACCCTTGTCTACACTTACACAGTCTCTGACAGCACATATCACCTCTGAGGATATGAGGAAGTGACAGAAAAGAATGTCTCAAAGCTCCATTGTCATAACTTGCAACAACCCCAGTACTCTTTCATTTTCAGTGCGACATAAACATACTAGAACCCAGTTTCCAAAAAAAATGGAACACTGTGCAAAACATAAATAAAAACTGAATGCAGTCATTTGCAAATGAAATGTGTTTGTTTGCTCCTGTCCCAACTTGTTTGAAATGTGTTGCTGCCATGAAGTTGAGAAACAAAGGCCAATGAAGTTAATGAGGTCAAACGTTAAATATATTGTCTTTGTACTGTTTGGAATCAGTGTTGTATGAAACCACTGTTGCAGCCTCTTTCTCTGTGCATGCATGATTACACATTGTGTGTATGTTTCATGTGTGATTTGCTGAGAAACCACTGACTCTCTGTCATTTAAAATAGCTCTCTGCTCACCACAAACACACCGTTCTGTGAAGCACAGAGGCTTGCTGTGTCTGAACAAAAGCAAAACATATCTTCAATAAGCTAAATGTGGTTTTGTTTCTGATGGTCCAATAAAGAGCAGGTGTTTTAGTCTGTAGCATAGTTTGAGCGCACAGTATCATCAGCCATGTTTTTAAATTAAATCTGCATGCAGAGACTGGGGCTGTTTATCAGTGTGGGTTTCCTGTGGGCTTCGTAATCACATGAGCTACATGACGGTTAAGATTAACTTCATTATCTGTATTGTATGGCGACCTCACAGAGACTGTTTTGACAGAATGCTATTGTGAGAAGGATTTTTTTTTCTTTTATCATGGTCAAAGTCTTGCATGTATATCATCTTGTGTAGCATTTCACAAACACATACAAGAAAGGCTGGTTTTTAATTTAATTCAAAAAACTTGATGCTGCATTTTCATTATAATTTGAGATGCTGATATGTTTTTCTTTTTTCCCTAGTTGATCGACCTTTGACAATATTGAGATGTGAGTGAGCATAATCAAATATCCTAGTTTGAGTAATGTCTTCAAATGTGGTTTGTTAGCATTTTAACTTCCCAAAAGGGTGTGACAAGAAACATAGTCTCTGCATTAATGTATTTTCTGAAAATTTTAATTAAAAATTATCCCAAATGTTCCACTCAAGAAATATACAGCAAAAGTGAAATATATGAAATTTAGGGAACTTGACCTTGACCTCATCAGTATTCAATGGTTCGGCCCACTGGGATTTGTCTTGGTGTGGCCAGTAGACCACTGCAAGCACCACATTTTCCAAGATCATTCAGTCAAATTCTGCAGGTATTTTCTTCCCAAATGAGAGCTGGTTCAGACAATAGCTTTTTTTTTTTCTTTTCTTTTTTTGATTGAGTGATGTTGTAAGTCTGTGGATCTCCCTTTCCCAGGCAGCCAGATGGTGATATTCTGGTCCCCCCTCATCAATGTCACCACTGCAAAGAGCAACTTTCAAGTACCAAGTGACAAAATCTATCATGGCCAAATGTTGTTTTGCTGTGGCAAAATTTAAACCCAGGCTAAGACATCCTTCTCTGGCTGGGTAAGCTTCCCGTCTGGTTGCTTGAACCAAGGTATAAGGCATACGATGATAGGGATGTTGTCAGTAACTCAGTTTAAAGCATAGTTGCTTTCTGCAATCTACAAGTTTCCTGGTTGCCCTTCATTCCTGCATCATTCTAATGAAGTATGTCTTGTCTCATTCAAGTCATGGGATACCTTTCTAAACAACATGCTTGTACAAGGGTGCAAAGAAAGATTATTATCACCTCACTAACACCAGCATCTGTGTATGAAACCACACTTGCACCCAGTAGATGTACACACAGGATGTATTTACAGAAATACACTGTTACTGTAACTGTGTGTACAGGCTTTGACACTACCAATACCATGTAAACACTTTCTGTCATGAACTGAATCATTTTTAGTGAACTGTGAACAGTGAAGCTGTGCTCCAACCTTCAGCTTCAGTCTCTTTGCATGTTGAACTCTGCAGCTCATGCACTGTTTGTCACTGTGGGTTTCCTGTGAACTGACATCATGGTGGTCGAGGATGGCTTTACTGTCAACACTGCATTGTCTTGTAACTTCAAGGACACTGTGTGGCAAGGCCATCCTAATAAGCTAAGTAAGAAAAAATGAAACTGCAGCCATTGGCTTTTGTGTATGTCCTCAAAACATAATGATTACTTGAAGTTTCATGTTGTGTTGCAGAATCAGCTCCAACATAACTCAAAGTTGGAGTTGTATCAAACTCTGCTGGTGAAGGGGCTGATGGCTAACTGGAGATAAAAACAGGAAATTGCCTGAAAACATCAATCTAACAGCTATCATGTCTCGTTACAGGCAAGAAGCCCTGAAGAAAAAACAACAACAAAACATTGATTTCAATCAAGAAATGTGAACCTTTTTTTTTTTTAACAATTCATTAATATTTTTTCCGTTATTTACATGGTGTAAGTAAATATTTCCATGAAGAATGAATGAATCCAGACACACAGTGGTTCATGACACTAACAGTGCAGATAGAACAATCCTAAACAAGTGGAAACAGTGGAGATGGATTAATAACATTGTAAGTACTTTATGTAGGAGAGGTAAGAAATAACATCCTGAATTCACTGATGCACCAAATAAAACTCTTTCCAACAGCAATTATATTTATCCTCAAAGGTTCAAAGGTGCATTGACACAAAAACCAACAAACAAAAGTATCCTGTGTTTTATACACACAGTTTCATACACATCACGTCACAGATAACGATGATTGTTGCTCACCTTTAAATGGAGAAGAAAAGTAACAGAATGATCTATATGTATCCCGACAAATGAATTATATGATTCATTATAAATCTTCAGTGTTCTACTTATTTTGTTTGCTCTTGTGTTTCAGACCCGCTACATCCTAGAAGTGTTAATGGCAGAATAGGTGCTGAAGTCAGAAGTCTGGGTTTTCTTCTTCTTTGGTCTCCGTGATGCCTGACGGATTTCCAGTGCAGCGTAACACACTTCATCCTAAGATTTGACATTTGTTTAGAATCATGATCCTGTGGTGATTTAAAGCCATGATGCATGATATTCTACTGTTACACCTACCTGGTTCAGTGTTGCTTGACCTGTGTTGGGTTCAGCATCAGGTTCTTTAGCTGCAGACATAAATACAGCATCATTGTGCACCCAAAGTCACACAATGAATCCAGGTACTTTTTTGATTTGAATGAATATCTTGGATTTATATTTAAGAATATTTCTGACATGAACGCATCAAGCTTAAAAAGTGAGATATGTGATAGTTACCTTTTTTACTACAGAGTTGGTGAACCACAAGAGACGAGAGGAGAGAGGAGAGAAGAGCAAAAGCTGGACACAGAGAGAACAGCAGCATCCAGCACACACCACAGTCTTGTGGAGTCTCACGGAGATGATGGTGGTGAGTCTCACTTGAGTCTGAAAGAAAGTTGAAGCTTTATTAAACTCTGATCTCACAACACGAGCACAGTTGGAAGTGTATGAGGACACATAGTAAGTGACCGTCGGACCCAAGAGAGCTGAATATTTCCATGAATAAATACACTGTTGGATTTAAATTGAATTCAGATGAGTTTGTTGAGAACTCAAATTTTCATTGAGCAGAAAAAAATGATCCCGCATTGACATTATGTAAAAATATTCACATTCTGAAAAATATTGGGTGGATTTTTAAAGATGACCTGCAACACTTCAAACACACAAGGTTCCAGATTTGGCAAAAATGATTTTTAAAAATCATTTGTTTTGATGAGCACTATCTTCACATACATTATATGTTGCATGTGCACTTTTGTGTGGCAGATGTCATGATGGTTCAACTTTTTGATCATTAATATAAGTGCACAATATGGGGCACATTTTCATTTAGTAAAATGGTTACATTCATTGAAAGCACAGTCACACATAGATATTTCAGCCACAAAGACAATTTAAGATAAGATAAGATAAGATAAGCTAAGCTAAGATAAGATAGCTTTTATTGGTCCCCCTCTGGGGAAATTCACTTGTTACAGCAGCAGAACAGGCAAATTGAAGTACTGTATTCAAAATAAATACAAATAAAGTTACTAAGTTAAAAATAAGGCAGCAATAACAAAAAATAAAGTGGCAATAGAAAAAAACTAGAAAACGTAGAAACAGTATTTACACTGAATCAGGTCAAGTATTTACACTATGTTACCCGTTTTTTCCTTGTTATTGATATCCAGAAGTATTTGACATACCATATCCATATGAGAATAAAGACGCTATAAATGCTATTGCACAGAAATTGCTACGGTATTGCAGAGACAGTGGGGATAAATCCTACATATTGCACAGTGAAGCAGAAATGCAGTCATTAGTTACTTATAATGAGGTGAAATTAGACCACAGTACTTACTGATTATGAGCCTTGTTACGTTGCCATAACTGTAATTATATATTGCAGTAATGTGTTCTTTGTCCTCCACTTTTTTCTCTTCAGTTCCACAGTAGTAGAGGCCCTCGTCCACATGAGTGACATTCATGATCAGCAGGTCATAGGAATCAGAAGAAGAGTTTTTCACAAATTGAAAACGAGGTAAAATCATTCTTCAAGCTACTCAATAAACCAATTTTTGGTTTGAGGACAAGAGACGGCTGGTTTTCATGAGAGCAGTTTCTGAACCACACTATAAAAGCTCCAGATGATAATCTGCAGTCACAGTAGAGAGTGATGTTGTCTTCTGGTCTGACTGTCACCTCCAACAATGATCCAGAAATCCAACCATGACTGTAAGAAACAACTCCTGGAATACAAACACAACCATAAAAGCAGTTTGATCTGTGCTCAGTGTCACAGGACTTCACATCACAGCAGGTGCAGGTTTCTGCTCAACACAACAACAATGAGAATATAAGTATGAACTAAATGATCCAAATTGTTTAACAAAAGAATTACCTAAGAACACGACCAGAAACATGAGCAGCCCGTCCATGTGTGACAATGGCAGAGAGATAAAAGACAGTGGAACAGGTCTTTGTCACAGATATCATGAAGTGCGTAGACTTTTCCATTAAAGGAAGTATAGGTGGTGATTGGGCAGTCAAGTCTTCTGTGGTTGTTTTCTATTGGTGTAATGATGCTATGTGATATTCTGGTTATTGCTGTTTCCTCAGTGAACTCTTGATAGCAAATCAAATCAGATGAGGTGTTTTCATTTACATGGTAGCATGACTGCAGTGCCTTTGTAGGATGGACAGTATAGTTGGTCAGTGTTATTATAAACATGGAGATTGTGATGCAAATGTACCAGAGGTAGACAATTCTCCAATTTGGTGTGAGATAAAATCCACGGTCATTATGCATCATAACTGTAATGTTGTTAGATTGTAAATTGCAAAGATTGTATAAAAGAAATGGACGTAAGCTCAGGGTCTGAAAAGTGAAGCCAATGCAGAAGTGCCTTAAACCTGCATTCTTTCTAATGGCCATCAGGGGGCGACTCCACTGGTCGCAAAACTACGATTGTAAGGAAGTCTATGGGAAAATGACTCTACTTCTGACTTGATTTATTATCTCAGTAAACATTTTCCTAATGAGTTTATTGTCTCAATCACAAGTTTCAAGATCTTCAACACAGCATGATGTTCATTTTGTAAATGATGGTCCCATTGACAGTAAAATAGACAATAATTTGGGATGTGCTTTAGGGGCGTGGCTACCTTGTGATTTACAAGTTGCTACTACCTGTCAATCAAGACAGGTGTAGCAATGCATATCCATGGCACTGTGTGCATTTGAGCTGTGAACTCGTTTTTGGTTGTTGTCCATGTTTTTGTTACAGAACTTTGACCCTTCCACAGTGTTTTTTCAGTTCATGAAAGGTAATTGCAACGTTTTGGTCTCCTAAATAGTATATCTCGTTCAGCATTCGGCTGAAGTCAGCTGTTCTTTTTTTCCAGGAAGCACATTTTGTTTTAAGCCTGTTTTTCTCAACTCAAAATTAGCATCCTGATTAATATCACAGTTAAGGTGAATTACAGATGCATATTGCTAACCAAGCTAGCTAGTTATCATTAACATTAGCTGATACCTAACATTTGCTATGGGTCATGGGTTTGCTCCTTGATCTGCCAACATCATCAGTCATCTCAGAAAATGTCTAAAAACAACAAAATTCGGTATTTGGGAGATTTGATATTGTTTCCAACCACAGTCACTGTTTCTGATAGATGAAACAATGTGACAAAGTGTCAAAGCCTCACAGGTCATTTGTAACAACCAAGATACTTTCGTGTTTTTACTTGGGGCCAAAACACAGTTTAAAGCCACCAATACCAGCCACTGATGCCACTAGTATGTGCACGTGCATACACAAACCTGGACTGATGCCCTCATTTCATGGCGTGATGCTGTGCAGCCACTGACATTTTACAAACAATGCTCACCACATATAAGCACTTCAGTGTGACTCAGAGGTTTGGCAGTGTCTGAATGAGAACAAAATCTACTGTGGTATGAGCACAAAGTTATTTTTAGACAAAATGACAAGATAGCATCTTTTACTTTGATTACTTTGCCTCTTTTGTTTCCGGGTCAGCCCAACACTTTCTCGACCTCAGTGACGAGATCATCAACACAGCCCATGGGCAAACATTGTTTTCCCCCTTTTCGAGCAAAGCAAGTATATTAAACAAGGATCTTCAGAAATTATTACTGATTTTAACTCCACTTTTTCCATTTGAGATCTACGCTACACAAAACTGTTGCTAAAAGCTTTTACCTCCATTCAGAAACCTGTGCTGAGTTGAGTGGAAATATTCTAGGTTAAAGGCTCAATCAGATAAATTTAATCACCATGTAAATTTAAAATACAATCACGTACACACTGTCGTTGAAGAGCTTTCAGCTATAAATCAAAAATCCAAATTTTGTATGGTTGTCAACCTACTACACTATACAATACTACACAATGTGTTGTGTACACAATGTGAATTGCAGTGGTGGGGTGCCCATTCATACAGGTCGTGCTCATAATGACATTAAATCAAGAAGGCCTGCTTGAACTTGGTGCAATCCAACCAGTCTCTTTGAAACATGTTTAAATGACTGCACAAAAACTAGAACTTGTCTTTTAAAAATTGTATTCATAGATGAGCTTCGCAAGAAACACAATACCGCCTGGATTATGTCCTTCATTAACATAACGAGCGTTTTAATTGCAAAGTAGCAAAATGTTCATCCTGACCATATCTGCAAAAACCTTCGGAGACCATGTATTTAATTTGTTTTCCCTACAATATTCACTCGTTGCAACTAAAGCATGATTAATTTGTTTATGGATATGTTTGGCAAAATCATTGGCAAGTGGAGGAAGGGAAAGATCGTGGTCTTCTCTCTCATTCAGGGTAATTAAACCCACATTTTAGAATTATATTCCCAATGCACCACATTTTTAACCCTCACAAGAAGCACTCTGCAATCATAACTGTCTTGAGTTGTCATAAATACGGGAATCTTTGTCTTCTCTACCATCCATCTCATATGATGTGTAAATAGTGAAAAAGTCAATAATGTCCTGCCTTTTGTAAGCTATCAATTATCCACTATAATGGTGGCGCATGTACAATGTGTTTTGCTGGGATTATAGTCCTACCGTTCAGCCGACCACCGCCTCTTTATCTTTATAGAAATTGGTTTTGATTAACTAAACTCTAAATCCACAACCCCACTACTGTATCATTCAGTCTACTCTGATTTAGTGATCTACATTAGTGGCTTTGATTCAAATACATCAGCTGACCAAACATTGAGGCTTCACAAAACTGGGACACACAGATGACACTATTGGCCACACTCCAGACACAAATGCCTTTAATGAGGTTCTGTGTGAACATAATAGACAACTGGGTGTATGGATTCACAAAGTCAGTGTTCTGCAGCTGAAAACATACCAGAATCATTTCATAGACATCTTTTACAAATCTGAAAACTAAAGCTGCCAAGTCCAAAGCAGTTGACTTGGCAGCTTACTTACTGAATTGGCAGTTCACTGTTGGTTACACCTGGTCTATCTGCAATGAAGGATGGTGAAAAAAACAGATCAGTTCAAACCTAAGAATATGTTTTTCTGTTTGCTTTCTGAAAACAAAATGCCCTGCACTACCTGCTGGGAATCTGAAGCCAAATTATATCTCTTGTTTTGTTCATCTTTATAAATAAAAATAGTCCTTTTCAAGCTAGGTGTAGCTGTTCAGTGTCAAGATTTTCTCTTCCACCTGAAAAACTCAACTATGATCACACTGTTGTGCTCACAGCATTATTTCAGGCTAAAATAATATGTGAATATATTCATATCTAAAATGACTTAGAGTGAGATTTTGAAGTCACGTTATGCAGCCTATATTAATGAGAATTTAACAGAAATGGTTTGTGACAGAGTAATGATTAAAGACTTATTAGATGATAAATAAAATTAACTAAACTGGGCTGAAAAATTAACAAATGCAAGGTAGGGAGGAAAGGAAGCTTATTTCTTGCCTCCGTGTGTGTGTCGGGTCTGGCTGCGTGTTTCTGCAAGTGTGTGTGCGTTTATTTTCACAAGCCTGTTGTTGCTATGTGTGTCGGTGCAGATGTTATCCAGAGGATTTTCAGCTTTGCTGTTTTCAGCTCAAGCCCCTCTGCAGCATGGAGGGAGGAGCTGGGGCCTGCAGAAACCACAACTGTTTCCATCCACTTGTCAAACGTCATCTGCTTGGTCACCCACTGCAGCCCTGAGTTAGTGTGTGCACACACATATGTGCGAGTGTGTGTCAGTACACGTGTATGTGTTTTGCATTTGTTGCTGGCACTGCAGCTACACAGGAAATAGTGTGTTCAGGCCTCCAGTACAGTGTGAACATTTAGACGTTTGTTTGAGATGTGTAAATCATTACAGACAGAATGACTGCCTGTGTAATGATACTGGCTTTATTATTGTGCACTTTATTTATTCATTTTATTTGATCTTTATTTAACCGGTAGGGTCTTTTGAGACTGTAATAATTTTTTTGACAGTGAGTCTTGGAAAAAAAATGGCAGCCCAATTATTTTATGAACCAACATTTACACAAAGACAATAAACAGGGAAGTGAAAAATATCACGGACAGCACAATTTCTTTAGTAAACTACTCATTAAGATACAGATAAAGCAAAACATATGCCAATTTCAGTCATTAGAAAATAGGGTTATGTTTAAAAGCATTTCAGGTCACTAGTGTCTAATTTCATTTGAGTTCACTCAAGGAAAATGCAGCCACCCACATGAGAGCTCTTTTACAGTAGCAATCTCCATATGAAGCCTTTGTACAGGCAAGAGCAGGGAGTCCTGAGAGCACAAGCTGCAGCCGGTGGTGTAAGGACAAACGAAGAGAGACATTATGGAAGGTGCAAAGAGATACTCTCACAAATGCATGAGGATCAGAAGAGGGTTTGTCTGTGTATTGTTAAAGAAGGTCAGCACATATTTTCAAATGTAAAACAACACTTTAAAATTTCAAATAAAAACCCAGGTTTAACTTAATTTAACAGACTGTTAATGTGTCTCTAAAAGTCATCCACCAGGATGCAAAGGTATTTAAAGCACAAGGTTTTGTGAGTGTGCATGTGTTTTATATATAAGTCAATATGCTGTGAGTCTGCAGGTAACATTTGAGTATTTGTCTTTGTGCAAGTATAATTTTATGGACAAGCTACATTTCTTTTTTTGTGCACTGACTCACTTTTATGTAGATATGTGGAATGTTTGTGTGTGTGTGTGTGTGTATGTGAGTGTGTGATCTGTGCATTTTTTTGTACACCTTTCCTGTGTGTAGAATACCTAAATGGATGTTTATATTCCCAATGACATCCACAAGGTCAGCACCATCCTGCACTAAAGCAGCTGCTAATGTAACTTCAACTGCCAGCTTTCAGGCTTGTGTTTCCATACAGTGTCACTAGATGGCGATGTGGCTGTTTATTGAGGCCATTAGAGACAAACTGCCTGTTAAGTACATGTCTTATATAGACTCACTGTGCTCATCTCCATTTAGCACTGTACGGTGTTATCTGTAGCCCTATAGCCATTGGTGTATATTAATTGTATTTGAGTGCTGAAAATGTGCTTTGTGCAACAACAACAAAAAAAAGACTATTTCAGGGTGGTAGAAAAAACATTAATTTTCACCGCATTATGGCAAAAAAGGCAGGCTTGATTACAGCCTTGACTTTGTATTTTCTACTTTGTGATTCCACACACTTTCTCTGTGTCGCTCTTGTCTTGTGAATGCGCTGAGAATTTAGAGAATTCACAGTTATAATATGATGAGACCAGTATCCCATTATCAGTGATAAAGAGACATATGTGAGGAGTTACAACCTCGAAACGCAGATAGAAACACAACTTCATCTAAAACGACGTGTTAAATACGAGGAATGCATATAATAACATGCACATCTGTACAATGTGGTGCAATCCAATACAGCATCCCTGCAAATTCTGAAGCTGTAATCATCCATTTTTTGCTGATTCTTTTAGAGGTGTTAACTTCAAGGGCTACAGTACAACATAATCAACATCACAAGGTTCGGCCTTAGAAATGACCCTAATTTGAACGAAAAAGCACAGGTGAAACAAATTCTGTCAACAATGGCTTAGATCCATCAAGTGTCCCTGTAAGCTTTGCCAGCGATCGAGCATGCACAATACCAGGACCCTGAAACAAGCTCAGCTCAATGAGATGCAGTTTAGTTTTTTTACTGTTATTAATTGCACCTGTGCTTTTTCTGCCCTGAAATGCCAAAATATTTCAAAAAAGTCTATAGTGACAAAAAGGAGGAAGTCATGAATAGGAGTTCAGAGCAGATGGATCAACTAACAAAACATGGGACTTAAACACAGGAGGCCACTGTCTGTTTCTCATATCTAACTGTGAATTTGAAGTCCTCATCCGATCAGAAAAACATCTCATATACAGAAGGTCACGGCCAAACCGAAGCCATCTCCTATAATGGTGGTCCCTGTATCAAGTGACAATTGGCACCACACTTTTTGACCATGCAAGCAGGCAGAATAGTTAGATTCCTTCTGATGCAAGTGATTTTCAGATGTTAACAGAGAAATAAATCGTGAGCCCTTTTAAGTGAGAGTAAAATAATGATCATGAACGTGCCTAAATAGAGATATAGGAAAATTCCCTCTGTAAAATTTACAGGAAGGGAACTCGCAGTTCAGACAGCCTGTGGGCAAAAATGTTTGTTAGAAACTAAAACCTTTGAACCGTAACCGTCTGGCCGTAAAAGGGTGGTTCCTTCCTAATTAAAGTCAATCAGAAATAGATGGATTTTTTTCTCTCAACAATTAGCCAGGTTAAACATCTTTGATGAAGTCAAGAAACTTTTGAACATCAACAACAAGGCTGATCGACTGCGATGGCTCGGTTAGCTCAAGTCCTCATGTGATAATTATATTAAAATATAATGATGAATATAAGAGAAGTATAATCATAATCATTAGACTATTATGAACAATATAGGCCAATTTTTTCTGTCAGTTATATAATTAACTGTCTCTTCTGTCTTCCCCCTCTGCCTATGTATCTCAACCTTTTCTGCAATGTGCAAAATCGATGAAAAGTTTTAATAACCAAAGTAACAATGACTCTAACGTGTTCATGCAAATACTCACAGAAATGCAAATGATGAAATTCATCTTTTTTAGATTTCGATCAAGTGATTACCTCACTATGCATCTCTAAATCACCGTATTCTGCGTCATAGTGTCACTGTCTCAATGCACCACCAAACCAATTCCCATTTTGCACATTATTACTGTTATGAAAGGAGAGATTTCTGGTTTGATGATGCAGTGAAAAGCTGCAAAACTTGGAGTTCTCGTGACCTGCAAGTCCCTCTTGTTTTCCCTGCATGTTGGAGATGCCATCTGTGCACAGACAAGTTTTTTTCTCATTAAAGCACCATTATGCAACTATTTTATCTTAAAATAACAGCTTCAAACTCATTTAGATGGCACACTGACTCGTACTAAGAACAGCGGCTCTTTCATTACACCTACAAGCCTAAACGCCTGCTCTTGCACTATGTAACTTTGGTTGAGTGGGTACGATCTCCCACCATGTGCATAATGCTTTATGGCACCACTAACCCTTACAATGAGTAAATCAGACAAATGACCATTGCATACCTCTTAACAAGTTAACATGACTGAAATCTGTAGTCAGAGATTGAAATCTGTGAGTCCCCCCCCAGTGATGGAATGTAACTTAGTACATTTACTCAAGTATTGTACTCTTCTTTTCATGTTACTTTCTACTTCTACGCCATCCAAATTTACCTTACAGCTTTAGTTACCAGTTACTTTATTAATTAAGATTTTCACACACGCAAAATATAAAGAGGAGGAAGTGAAGACAAAAAGTTAGTGTGAGAAAAGGAATATGTGGTGTGAGAGCGTGAGATCTGTGTCATTAGCGTGAGTCGTGTGTGAGTTGGCAGCCCTGATGTCACACACCGCCGACGGCTATAAGAAATCAGAAGAAGCCAGTATTTATGACAGTGGTGTAAAAGTTTTTTTTCTATTTACAAATCCCCTTTCAGCAACCACGCAGCCAAACAACATCAGTTACATTTATGCTTTCATCTACTATGATTCTGAAGCAAATCTTTATGGGCAAATCTGCCATTAACTGGTCACTTATGTCTTCTGTCATTATGGTCGAATCAAACAGCTCTGCTTCTTGTCTTTGCCTGACAATTGCATTTTTGTTATCAAGGTCTGCGTACAAGATGTCTTTTGTAGCTTAAAAAAAAGACTTTTACTATCTGTGCTTCAGAAAAAGGGTTCTTTGTCCTTGCAAGATCCGTGCAACAGATGCCTCAGCTAAACTCTTTGACGCGGAGGTTGTTCTGTGGATGAATTTTGCTGCTCACAAAGCGAAGCAGAATGCTGTTTGATTCTGATGCACCTGAGGTTACTCCCAAATGGATAAGCATGCCAATTTCTTTTTGTATATTAAACACAAAGGCTTGAATCAATGACAAGAAAAAAAAAATAGTGATCCAATGTTTGAAATTCTGTTCATCTTCATCTTGTCTGGTCCATGTCTTTTACTGACATGACTTTATACTGCCTTGTTTCTCTTATTAATTTTGCGGTTTTAAATAGAAGCCACTTTATGTGTGTCCCTTCTCGAGTATCTATGGTAAAAGATGGCTCGTCAGTGGATTAGCCACTAATGCGATGCCTCCAGAGTAGTCGTCCATTTGCTTCTATTTCAGCATCAATTAGGGGCTGGGCTGCCGCATCAGGCGACATCCTCTGTGGTCTCGAGCAGGGTATTTTGAGTTTTCCCAAGTTTGCAGGTAAAAATGCCACCTAATGGATAAAAAAGAGCAGGTTTAATATACTTGGTTCACCATGTGCACAAGTTGCAGTCTTCTAGCAAATTACATTTAGTGACCAGTTAAAAATATAACATACATCCTAGTGTGCCATAAATTTAAAAAAGCATTGTAAGTTCATGGTCGGTAATGATGACAAAATCTGTAATAAGGTTAAAAAGATCATACATTCATGACTAAAAATTCACAAGGATTGTTTAAAATATGAAATTGTTTAAAACCTGTGACATGTTTAAAAAAATATAGCATGGGGTGTGGTCTTAATTTGCTGACCTCACATGGCTTGCTACTGTCTCCTCCCACAACGCCAGCGGAAATCATGGTATTTTCCTCTTTCGACTAAAGTTCTCATCGAGGAAACCTCAGCTTGTCACTGTCATGATAATTTCTCCCCATTTCACAAGAGTGCTGTTGGGTTAACTTGACTGTAATAAGTTGCTGACATTTTGAGTAAGTTAGAGTAAAGTTTTTTGTTGAGAGCAGTAAAGTGTGTGTGTGCTGATTTTTCTTTCCATCTCAAATCAATGATGTGAAATAAGAAACTAATTCAGTCAGATTACAGGTTAGGATGAATTGCTCATGCATTGTTTAAATTCTAGCAATGTTTTAATTTGTTTCATATATGTTACGGGAGGCACAAGCTAAATACCACTACTACTTTCACCAGTAATTTAGTACTACGACTAATAATTTATTTATATAGCACTAATTGTAATTTTACAGATTGACCCATGACCTCAAAGTCAGACTTCAGGACTGAACCAAGCATCTCTACTGACCCTAGAACCACTGATGGTTTAGGCAACTGGTAAATAACTGGGAAAGATCATAGTTTTGGATGAATAATCACTTTTTGTCTCTGTATGTACATTTTCTGTATGAAACCAAGGCCGTCATCTGTTCCTAACCTTAACCAAGTGCTGTTAGCAGTGAAACTTAACCATAAAAACAGTGTTGTTTTTGCTAATATATTCAACATCAACATTGCCAGACCAGGTAATTAACATAATTTCCTTATGATGTAATCCAATCGCCATTGAGATTCCTTCAAAATGTATGTGCAATATATTAGTTGTATTTGAACACAGGATACAGGACTAAAGCTGCTGTAGAAATTCCTGCATGAAATACACTGCAGCTACAGAACACATCAATGCATTATCCACTAACAGGAATAAGTAAATCTTCAAGAACATAATGTATACTAGCGCAGTGCACTACTCCAGAGGGAAAGATAAAGAAAAGGGCCAAAAGCCACTCCTCTCACCACGACATCCCATCAAGGTCAATTTGTGGAGCTTTCACATCCCGCCTCAAGTGCACTGCACGCCTCATCTCGTGAATACACATTTTAACAACGGGGAATCCGTCTGTCAGTAAGACACAGTCAGCCCTCATGGCCCACCCTCTCGGGGGTCCGGAGAAGAGGACAGAACAGCTCTGCAGCAGCTACGTCACCGTGGAGCCGCAGACACATGAGACAAATTGCCCAAAATCATTCTCCGGGTGACTCCCACTTAGCTCCTTTCACACAGAGCCAATTTTGAACTAACACACACAAACATACATACAGTCACACACACAAAGAGCCATAGACCCATGGTGTTATAATGCACGAAAGCATCCGCCCACACACACACACACACACACACACTCATACAGATAACTCTCACGGCATGCCAAAACCGGGGTCACAGCCACTCGTGGCGAATGAGTGCCAAACAGACTTGAGCAGATGAAGAGATGAGGGGAGCCCAAACACACACACACACACACTCTCTCTCTCTCTCTCTCTCTCTCTCTCTCTCAGTGCCTCCCTTTGTGTTTGCACCCTCATGTCTGTTTGTCTCAGCGCTTCAGCCTAAACTGACGCTGTTTTTCACCCATTAGCCTTATTAATCTTTTTAATCAGCAGAGTGTTCAGACTCGTTAGCATCAGGGTTAGCCGCATGGCGACCCAGTAGGGATTAACATTCAGCAGGTTAGCCATGATGTCAACCACAACCTCAGAAGCTAAACACGTCCCATTAGCAGCCAATAGGTGACTTGTTCTCAATTACTGACCAATACAAGATAATCACACTTAGTGACATTTCACAGAGAAGCTTGGCACGGAGCGCGCACACACAGATGCTGAACCGCTTACACGTGCGTGCACACACACACACAAACACCCACGCACGCAGACAAAGTGAAGAAGTGGAGCAGGTTAAATGAAGCGAGGGAGACAAGGAGGGATGAGTTAAATGAAGGAGAGAAGAGGAGCTTTCCCCTCCACCTCATTCTAATCTGTTGTGATTGTATCCATAGTCAGGTCTGTCCATGGCCAGATGGTCCACCACCACACACACACACACACACACATGCGCGTGCACATGCACACGCACATGCACACGCACACAACAAGCACACAGCACAAGGATGCCCAGAAGCCTAAATTCTCACAGGAGAGCAATCTGAAATACAGTAAATTTGCTTAACCTCTCAACGCACCATATTACTTTTCCACTAACAGCAAATTGGTGGAAATAGAAAAGAAAGAAAATACTCAAAAAGGCTAAAAGATATTCAATTAGAAAAGGGAAAATGAAAGATGAAAGAGAAGAACGAACGGAGAAAAGGCAGTATAAAGGCAGAGTAGAAGGGAAATAAAGGACAAAATAAGACTTCTGCTTTTTTATCTCCTCTTGTGTTGTTGCAGCCTGTGACTGTTTCGACCCGCTGGCGAAAGGGTTTGTGTTCAATCACACTTTCCTCTGAGACGGAAATTAGAGTGCTCTCTTTGGAGCCTCACGGCGCACACACTCACACACATGCGCGAAGCCTTGGACTTGCACACACACACACACACACACACACACACACACACACACATTCCTGCCCTCAGCACAGGGACTCACATGCATCCACACACACTGTGCTTGTCTTTGAATAACCAGAAGATGCCTGCCTGCCTAGCTGGCTGCCTGGCTGGCTGGCTGGCTGGCTGGATGCTCAGGGGCAAGTCTGACATGAATCCCGTCTGATGCCTGTTTTTGCACTCCGATAATTCAATTAGGAGGGAGGATGGCCCGTGCACTGCTGCACACACACCGGTCAGAAGTTGTGCCAAAACCCCAGGCCATGGGGTAATAGTGGGAGAAGGGATACATTACATGATGTTACCTGCATGCGCTGACAAGAAGAGACAAGGCGTGACCTATGGGGCATCTTAGCCGGCTCAATGGCAAGATGACCAGACTGTCTCTGCAGGAAGGCTGTGTGGATCCACTAACCCACGGACATACACACTCGTACACACCGGGCACATTTTATATGCAAAAGATATGGATGTGATGGTTGAAAACACTTTGTATACATACAATATTTACAGCGCACGCTCTGCATTCAAATGACTACATCCGGTATGCAGAACTACATCTGCAAACAGGCAACACATTTTAGGAAAAACACTGAATATATGTCTGGAGAAACATAACAAATGCAGACGTGACTCGCATGCTATGGCCCTGCAGTCGCCAGACCTCAACCCAATTTAACACCTGTGGAAGATTTTTAACTGACAGCACTTTCCACCACAATCAAAATCAAATGAGGGAATATCTTTTGGAAGGATGGTGATCATCCCTCCAGTAGACTTCAACAGACTTCTAGAGTTGATGTCAAGGAGAGCTGAATCTGTTTTGGCAGCTCAGGGCGGTTCAGTAATTCAGTGTATTATATTGTTATATTGTTTGTTATATATCATTGTTTATATTTGTCGTTTTTCCTTCAATTTCAATCAATTCCAAATCATGTAAACATAAATGAAAAGTAAAAGACCAATCATAAAACCATCTCTATTTAAAGTTGCGTCATTGCTGCATTAAACCTTAGTTTTTTATATTATTATTATTATTGTTTGGCCATTTTGCCTTATTAATAGTAGTGATAGAAGAGAAAGACAGCCTTGTTACTGACCTACCACACACCCTCCTCACCTTTTCAACCTCACCCCCTCCATCTCATCCTCTACTTTACTACACTCCCCATCTGCTAGACACTCAAAAACATATGCACACTAATCTCTGATGTTCAGCAAAGGTTAGAACCGATCTTAGATGTTATGATGTCTTAAGTGTCTTAATCACGAGGTAACATATGAATTCTCAGCAAAACTAAATATGTAATACTCCTTTGCTTATATCTATATGCTTAATGTAGCAAAATCAGCAAAGCAGTTCAGAATAAATTGTAGTAATATGCAGTATGTATGTATATTGTCCACACACACACACACACACACACACACACACACAGAGGGAAGGCTTGCAGCTCACTCAAAATAAAAGCATGAGCACACACACAAGCACATCACATATGGTCATCTCCATTGAAAGAGAGAAACACAGAAAACTCACTCACCCATAAAACTCTGCCCCCCACACACACACACACACACACACAAACACACACACACTCAGCCTTGCCTTTCTTGCCCTCCTTCTACTCCACTGCTCCACTAATGTCATTCTCGACATGACACCAATGTTTCTTCCTTCCCATACATGTTGAGGAGCAGCGAACATCATGTCCTCTTAACTGAGGGTTCTGAGGACTGCACGTGTGTGTGTGTGTGTGTGGATCTGTGTGTGCTACTGTGTTGCTCTTGGTATCTTTAAAAGGGAGCACTATTGTTGGAGGGGAGATTGCGCCTCTGAAAGCAAAATTCACTCAGGAAGCATTTGTTCCGGGAAGAGATGAGTAAGGAGATGAGTTGTTTTTCCTACATAGACACACACACACTCAAACACACTCTGAACACACACAAACACACACACACACATATGGCGCATGCACAAACTACAAACTCAAACACACACTTACACACACCCCTCCTGAGGCAGAAAGAGGGGGGATGAGTTGATGGAGGGTTGCAGGTAGTGGATGATATTAAGGGTGTCTTATTTTTAGGGGGGAAAAGGGAAGCAGAGAGCTTAGACTGCACCCTCTTCACAAATGAAAACTACACAAGTGGCATGAAAAATAGATGAATGGAAAGCCTTCCTTCCTGAATCATGGAGAGATCGAGGTAGAGAAAGACAACAGAGGGGTAATGACTGAAGACAGAGGTTATTTATCCTTCCTCTGAGTGGTTCCACTGTGACCCCCTCAGGGCACTTTGCCTTCAAGCGCAACTGAAGCCACGCACACGCTCACACACACAAACACACACAACGGTTTGCAAGTTCAACAGGACCCCTTTAACATGTGAAGTGATCACATATGGTGCTCTTTACAAGGTCAGGCACGCACAGTGTAAACCTCTAGCCTTTTTTTTTTTTTTTTTTTAGGGTATTCCCACTGAGATGGGAGGAAAGCCAAGCTGAGAACATAGCAGGACACACAGATCATGAAAAGCCACATAATACATCTAGAGAGACAACACAGAAATGAAGCGACGATGAAAGGAAGAGGGAGCATGTGAAAGACAAAGGCGGCGAGAGAGAGATGGGGGCAGTACAATCTAAATGCCATACAGACAGAAACTAATTCAAAGTCTTAACAACTCCCAACAGAATCATCTTTCATAGTTGTATCAACTGCTTTGAACTCAGCGAGAAGAAGCTCGTTCTTTAAATCTGAAATCTTCCTCCGGGCTGTTCCTCACTGTGAGGGCAGACATCGAGATAGATTTCTAGCCCATATTTGTTGACAAAGCTTTTGGGACACTCAGCAGAAGGGAATCATGGGAACTCCTGCTGTAGCCACCTCTACAGTCTTCTGTAATCTAAATACATAAATAAGGGGAGTACAGACAGAATGAATTCATGAATAAATATAAGATACCACAGTGACTGAGCATTCACACGGACAAGAAAAATGTGTGTTCAGTTCTGTTTTTTTGCATTTTCTTCCCAACAAATCTCAGAACACTATGATAAATAGCGTCTAATATGCACACACACACAGAGCAAATGTGCATACCCAACAGAACCATATAATCACAGTGCTCACAGCCTTCTTCCAAACACAAAAAAACATTTTTCATCAAAATGAATTCTGTCAACCTTTAACCTCAACTTTAAGAGATGATGATAATCAGAATCAGCCATATGGCTTTTATGCTTTTTACTTTTCAATTATCGCTAAAACTACCTTTTGTGCTTCTTCTATCATCTAAACTAGTTTTAAAATTGTTAAAGTTATCTGTAGTGCCATGCCAGCTAGGAAAAAAAAATGTTTTTCAAAAGCCTGTTATAGGATATAAGAAAGGAAGCAGACAAAACTCAAAAGTGATTAAAATAGTTTTGTTGCATGGTCTAAAAAAGAAAGCTAAGCCCTTGACTCATAGACCAGCATTCAGACAAACCTGCTGCTCTCTTCTAACTCCAGAGCTTTGCAGTAAAATAAATAACTGCATCATCGGCATAAAAAGCGATTTTGCCTTGTCACAAAACTCAAGCAGCCCTGACACTGAATTTGAGGTCTTATTTTCATTTTAATAAACTTCAAGTAAGTCACTTCAAAGTGCACCCATTGAGCCAGTGGGTGTTGGTTTTCTAATATACAGCTTGATCCCTTTGATTTTGAAAATAAATGTCTTCTCCTCAGTGATCTGACATTTCAATAGGAGTGATATTATATTTTCCTGGCTTTATGTGTTTATTCTTTGGTTTTTAATATCACATACGTAGATCATTGTGTTTCATGATGTACTTGAAGCTGAAGGTCAAGTCCTTCAAAGTTAAGAACAAAATACGGTGCTTGCCCTCTAGAACATCCTCTCTCTCTCTCTCTCTCTCTCTATATATAGAGAGAGAGAGAGAGAGAAAGAGAGAGAGATACATTCACACATACATTCATACAGTGTACACTGACAAAGGCTTTCTGCTGCAATGCATATGTAACATTAATGACTTTTTAATTATACTCAGGACTCCGAGTGCCTTCAGTTTTTTCCTCTTGTGTGCAACTATTGTGGCCCTTGACTCCAATGAGCACATTTGTTAATTGAGTGTGATTAAAAGAAAATAAAAGAACCATTTCACTTTTTGTTCATAAAGCAAAAGCACACTCCAGGTTTTTTTTTTCTTCTTTTGAGCTAAATAAAAATTCACTGAAAAGATTCTGTTTGATGGCATCTGCGTTTTGCTTGATATTAATTGTTGATGATATTTTGTACCTGACATACTGTACTATACTCTGTACTGTATATTTCTATATCCATTCATGTGTTTTCAGACACCCTTTATTTATGGTCTATTGCAGGCACACATGCTTGTTCTCAGTGGCTGTGTTCATCACTGTACTGTGCCTACTGTCTGATTGTGTGTGTTTGCAGAGGTAAGTACAGTATGTGTGCGTGTCATCCGGCCTGTGTTAGCACTTTGATGTGATCTGATCACTTGTGATCTGTGCTTTTGGGGCCTCAGTGGCCTGTGGGATAAAAAACACCATGGTGTCATCGTGTTTTAAATCTCTCTCTTCTGCTCTGCTAATTGGTAAGAGCCACAGGCCCTACTACAAGACAAACGCAGCACCATCAGGCCCACAGGGACTCGGGTGTGTGCACAAGTATGTGTGTGTGTGTGCGTGTGTGATTGTAAGTGGGCGGCTGATTAGGTATTCAGGAGTGGATGTGTATGGGCGGATGTGTTTGCCGCAAGAATGATGATGACTTTTTCTAATATGAAACGTATGCACGATTATTTTGTACGTACATGTAAGCCTTGTCATGTCTCTGGTTGTTGCGATTATCTGTCATATCCTTTTACTGAGTATAATTTGTGATTTTTCTTTCTTGTCTCTGTGTATATAAGTGAGCGTATTAGTACAACTGAATCTAGTGCTTGTGCTTTTGTCACTGCCCAAGACTTTCCCTGTCTGCCCCCTGCTCAACCTTATCCAGTCTACAACTCTTGACAGCATGCTCGAGGTGGACAAGGTCAAACCTCTCCAGTGTGTCTAAACAACAATTCATACTTTAAACAGTCCGCTCCGCGAGTTCGGCGTCGTCCGCCAGCAGCCATCTTGTGCCCTGAGCCGCCAGTTTCTCTCTGACAAGTTCAATGGCTGCCTGGCTGTGGGTCATGCCTGAACACGTGGGGCTGTATCTTGTCAGGAACCTGATGGCTCTACACTGGGGCTGCTTATCTCGCAGACAGCCTCACTGGCAGCACTGCGGCAGGTGAGAGAGAGGGAGCGAGGGGAGGGAGAGACGGGGAGGAGGGGGGAGTCGAGGGGAGGGCATGGGAGCGGGCAATGAGAAACGTGAGGAGGGGAGGGTGTGAGTGACTGAAGTTAAACGGGGGGTGACTAAATAAAGAGAGGAAAAGGAGGGCAAAGTTGGGGAAGGGATAGTAGAGCTGAGGGAGAGATGAAGCAGAAGGAGAAAGGGGAGGATTTGAGCGGGACTAAATGGGCGATGAAAGGAGAGATTTAAGAAGGAAATGGGCGATTTAAGAGGATGGGATGAGGTGAAGTGGACAGAGAGAAGGAAAGATGTGAGAGGGAATGAGGATGATGGGAAAGAGGAGAGGAAAGGAGCGGGATAGCGGGGAAGGAATAAGGCCAGTGAAAGACTGATGAATGAAGGAGCGTGCTGCCAAATCTTTGAGCTAAAATAGAGTAACGCAGAGGTGATGGAGAGATGTTGCTGGACAAAAATGAAAAATACTGTAACATGGTCGATCTTAAGAGGAAGCGCAGAGAGAAGGCAGATAAGGAAGGCAGAGAAAAGACGTGCTGATAAACCTCCTTTGGGTCTTGTGAGTGAAAGGAGGGGTGGAAGGGGAGAGACAGATGTGAAGACAGGTTAGCCACTTATGCATTCAGGCATCAGAGATACAAGACCGATAGAGTGAAGAGATACAGATAGGTCAGAGGCAACCGCTACCACCAAGGCTGATGCTCATTTCACTTTTTTTTCCTCTGCATTTAGAGAGAAAATTGCTTTTTTTTTTCAGTGAACATGAGCAATAACACCAAACTCAAAAGTGATATATAAATACAGCATGTGTGTGGGTAAAACGATGTGAACGTTGCTATGTATAGCAATATATAGCAAATACAATCTAATAGAGGAGCGATTGATTGACAAAACCACTGAAGCGAGCGAAAAACTTTCTGCCTGTGTGTGTACAGTACAGATGTGTGTTCATAACGGACGAGCACAGCTGCATAGACATCACAGGTGACCTTTCAAAGCCGGATGGTGTGACTTTAATATCTCGCCTCCTCACCCCCCCTCCCTCCCCAACTCTCCCCTCCTCATCTTACCCCTCTTTTCTATAATAGAGGCAATTACCTCTCATCTTTTCATCTTATCTCGAGCCTCCTCCTCCCATTCTCTCTCTTTCTCTCTCTCCTCTTCTCTGTCACTTTATTTCTCACTGGTCTCCTTTTCTTCCACCACACCCCTTAACTGTCAGAAGCGCTCTTTTTTTTTTTCCTATAAAAATGAAGTCTATTTCCTTAAAAGCTGACAGGGAGGTTCTGATGGTGATTTGGGAGCGTGTCATTGCGGGTAATGGCGTTTGGAGTTCCCAGCTTCATTGGACTACATTATAAAGTGTTTGATCTATACGCACCCTTCTTAGCACTCTTCTCCTTTTTTTCACCGTAGAGATCTTTGACAGGCGTAGAAATGAGACGGAAGACTCTAAGAGACATTTCAATCTCTCCTGAAAGGAAATTGGAGCACAGGGGGCGGGTGGGCTGCTGGGAATGCGCAAAATCTCATATATTTCAGGAGTTTTCTGAAGTTTTTTTTGTGGCACAATGGTAGTTTTAATATTTCAACTCCCCGATTGAGGTATTATGCTTCTGGACTGCATTAGAGATTATACACAGCTTCCCTTGTGAAAGTGATATCCCTCTCCAAAGCAGTGGCGCCTCCAAGGGGGGCACAGCCGTCCTGATATAATCTCTGGCCCCCCACTTGCGAGTATAATGTGAGGCATAATATGCTTCTACCTGATATTGGCACCCCATGATTTTCTGTGTCCCCTCTGGCCAACCCTACGAAAAATTCCTGGGGAAGCCACTGCTCCAAAAGCAGCAAATACATTTAGCACTGAAGCCTATTTCTGTGCTGAAGTGGGGTTTAAGTGTTTTGTGTGGAATATGTGATCTTCCAGTATCTGATTATAGGGCTTCCTTCCAATAAAGGAGAAAATGATACCCGCACAGCAGTTGCGGGTCTTGTGTCTTAACTGAATGCATTGATTGTCGAGGCTTTGTGTCAGCGAGCAATGGGGCGTGTGGCGAGAAAAGAAAGGCTGGAGAAAGTTTGATTGAGAGGGATAGGCAGATAGGAAGAGGAGCTTTTCAGATGTGTTAACCTGCTGTATCATGCTGTAATGAATGCGTGCCATCTGTCTCTCCACCTCTATTAAAAACTCCTTCAGAGAAACCACAATCACATTACATACATACACGCTCACACACTCTCCCAGCACCTCTAATTGCTGCGTGGGCAGCCACCTTTGACATCCTCAATCAAAGGGCCTTCACACTTATGCGTGCAGACGTGCAGGCCCATGTGTCTGCATACTGCTCACAGAGATGTACAGTACAACCAGGCCCACATAAACATATACAATGATGCACACGTATAGTACAAATTTTGAAGTGCATAATGAGAATAAGATCAATTTCATGCATTTTAAAATCCCTCCCCTGCAAGGTTGTGTAAAAGTGCGCAGACACACGGCTAGTGAGAAAGCAATCATCGGCAGTGTGTTTGTGGAGCTGAGAGTGTTGGATCGAGCTAATGAAGTTAAGAAAGAGGTTTGAAGTAGCGTGGGCGGATGTCTCGCTAGCAATCTTAATAAACATCACATCCACTTTTAATTAACAACATTTTCCTATGATGACAAGGTACTAACAACCAACAGCACTCAATCATGCCTGAGGAAGAGTGTTTGCACGTGTACATGTCTGTTTCGGTGTGTGTGTGTATGCGAGGAGGTGTGTGTGTGTGTGTGTATGCGAGGAGGTGTGTGTGTGTGTGTGTGTGTTTGTGTGTCCCTGTGATGCACAGCACCTCCCCCTCTTCATGCTCAGTGCCTGTGTGTCAAGAATTAGGGGAGAGTCATAATTGCATGAAAACTAATTTCATCTCTGAAAACCCTATTTAATGGCTGCGACTTTATTGCCTCATCCTCTGTGGCTATAAATTATGTGAATTACTGTTCTTTTCCCTTATAAGTACATGCAAAATTTAAGCTGCTCAGTGGATAATAGATCCAGTTTGAATAATGGTGTCTTGTTATAGATTTTAGTCTATCCCCCATACAAAAATGGAAGATGCAAAACAACAGCTTGTATCTTAAAACAGGATCTGGATCATATCTGTGAGGCTGATTTCATTTCAATGTGCATTGAAAAGCTTGGAATGGATCTGATACATCATAAATTTCCACTGATATTAATCCACCAAACAATGGTCTGGCAAAGCAAACTGAGACTGTGAGTCCAACTCTGAAGTCCCGTCCAGGTCCTCTCCAACAAATGAATTTATTTAATTTAGTGTTTGGTGGCGATACAGTATGTCTTTTCTTAGCTACAGTGCATGAAGGGCATGAAATTTAAGCTTCAATCTATGAAATTACTCCTGGCCCCATAGGCGAGTAGGACTGGGCAGCAGATTCTTAATCCCATGCATTATTGACACGGACATATTTTCCTACCTACCTCTGTGAGATAGTTTTGGTTTTATATGCCCATGGTTTGTGAGACTTCTGCTTCCACCACAATACAGTTACTCTGGATAATCCTCACCGCGAACAGTTCAAAACAAACTGCCCTGCATCGAAGTTATTCAGCTGAATGAGAACATTGTATTTGGACAGAGATGTTGCTTTTTAATCTTCAAAATATATTTTTTCAGAGATGTGAGGATCACCCCACCTTGTGCTCCCATGTTCTAAAAAACAACAGAAGTGCACTCTTGGATGCCCCTATGGTAGATAAAACATGATAAGATGCTCTGGGTGCCCTTCCAGTGTGGAAAAAAAGGCTTCCTCACATGCTAGAAAAGGGGTTGTTTCACTGTTTCACCATAAATGCATCATGACTTACTACGTGCTGATGACCCACCACATGCACTTTTTATTTCCTTTGCCCCTGCCCCTCAGAAAGCCTGAGGGTCCACCACTGGTGAGCACTCCAACATAAATGCTATCCACCATTTTATTAGGGTGGAGACTCAAATATCTAAACAAATAAAATAAAATGATCTACATGGCTAGATATTACTTGAAGTTTATTTATTAGGCTGCTTGCTTGTTTTTTTTATTATCTTATTTTATCTTTAAAGTGGTATATCAGCTTTTCACAGTGGGAAAAGGTATAAATGCATCACAGAGCTCTCAATTAAAAACTGCCAGCAAGACGCCACAAATCCACATCTTTTTAACTGACAGCACTGATTTTATTATATTCTAATATGGGTGGGAATGTAAGCACATGAATGTACAGCTGTCATCAGTATTACTGTGAAAACTGAGTGATGCAGAGATGTGGAGAGGTGCCCAGTTTGGCTGATGGTGGGCAGGCGTGGAGGACACGTCTTCTGACGGTGACTAAGAGTTACGTATCTCAGAGGGAAAGAACTTTAGTAACCCGGACTTTCCTGGACCGCGTCCCAGTTTGCACCAGGTAGGCACGTCTGCAATAAACTGTCACTCCATGAACATGTCGGCAGGTTGATGAGTGGATTAAGTATGATTCTGTCCATTATTAGCTGTCAGGTTTAATTTAGAAATAACGCTCTAGATCTGATACGTGGCTTTGATGCAGCAGTGAAGTTTATTTGGTTCTTAGGATATAAATTATTTCAGTATATAGTCAACATTTATTTAAATAATAAATGTATTGATCATGAAATATTAGAGTTTACTGCTTTCATCAGCAGCCCAGCTTCACATTTACAACACACAGAGGTTTCCATGATAACTCTGTCCCCGTTACAAAACCCAGACTGTTCCCACAATGCCTGTTTTTTTTGAGGTGAGGAGGATAAAATCCCTCCCTCTCAGAACAGTTTTGTTCGACTGACATGTTGTTGGAAAAGATGCTGAGCCACATTTGAATTGTTGCAACTTAATGTCTCGCTCCCCGCTGAGCGCCTCTGTGCGTGTTTGTCTGAGTCACAGGAGAATGGGGGATGGAAAAGAGAACAGGGAAGAAGAATTTCTGAGAAAATCAAAGCACACAGAAAAAAATGAAGCAACTTCAATCAGCCAAGTCACGTCGAAAACATAATTATATGAACTGACAATATGCAAAGACCTGATATTTGTCGTCTCGGCTCTGACATCACAGCTCGCTGCAAGAATACATTAAGCTCAGCGCAGCAAATAATTATTCACTGACATACATATTAAAATCACATATTTGCCTGGAGAAGGCAGGCCCTTCTTATTAAATGTTATGTATCGTGACAAGATGATGACAACCATTAGTACATGGATGTAAGCTTAATGGCACTAAGTGTGACCGAGTGTATTTGCTTTGGAGTTTTAATACTTCTGTGTGTGTCAGTGGCCACATTGCACGTCCTGTGAGGCCAGTATTACAGGTAAAGGGGCAGCTGTGGCTCAGGAGGTAGAGAAGGCTGCCCACCAATCAGAAGCTTAGTGGTTCAATCCCGGGCCCCTGCAGTCTACCTGTCGAAGTGTCCTTGGGCAAGATACTGAACCCCAAATTGCTCCCGATGGCTGTTCCATCAGCGTGTGCTTGGTTAGTGGTGGTGGCCAGTCGGCCAACATGTATGAATGTGTGTGAATGTGTGTGAATGGGTGAATGCTTTGTGGCTCGCTTTGTGAAGCGCTTTGAGTGGTGCTATATAAATGCAGTCCATTTACCAAATAACGACATGAAGGGGCAGTGAGCGAGTTATATTTACATACTTAAAACTGATTAACAGTATTAAAGCATCACAATGCACATATTCAACAACCAAAAAATGAAAAGGCACGGCAAGAGCTTCATCCATGAATAAATCACATCAGTAGATGGCAGCAGCAGAAGAGCAAAGCTACACAACTTTTCATACAACCACCAACTGAACAGAGCCAAGACGACGCCTGTCAATCACAGATCAACCTGCAGACTCGTAGTAGGACATGCCTACTACATGATGCACCCTCGCAGTGGTTAGGCACCAAAACTGCTCAGCTAAATCTCATGTTGTGTGTGATGTCGTGAAGTGGGTGCAAGACTCCTCTCGGACATCGACTCACAATATGCATGTTAGTGCAAATAGCAAATCAGCTGGTCTGGTGGAGTTAAAGACATAAAAAGAGTTGAAACAGGATCGAGGATTAATTTGAGTTGTTATATATCCTGAATACAACTTGTGTAGACTGAATTCGTGTGTTTGTCTATGCACTAGTAAAACAGCCACGTAATATAATCTAGTTTGTTCATCTACACAGAGAGGACAGACTCTTCCAGACAAGTCAGTCCCAAGCCATTTAGTTTGCTTGCAGCTTTTAAGAGTTACAGACCTGGTTGTTCACACTATCAGACACATGAACGTCAACAGAAACTTAATGTACGGCCACTTCTACCATGTGTAAAATGTGATGTAGGCCAGGAGAATTAGGTTGTTTGTGGAGAGCTGGGGGACCAGACTACATACAGATAAACTCACTTTGTGTTGATATTCAACCATGATACCCTCAATCCAACAGGGAGTGGGGAGGTCAACAACACTTGCCCTCTCAAACTTGAATATTGCATGATCTGTTCCAGGATGAGGAGTGATGATTCATGCGGGATGCCGGCTGCTACTAAAATGACTAAAATAAATACTTATTTTGGACGACCGGCAAGACAAGTTGTTATGGTGGTAGTGGTACACTGTAACAATGTGGATATAGATTCTTTGGCATGAAGAGAAATGAAAGTAAAAATGAAAACCGTGCCAATAAATCAAGTTATAATGTTGCTTCATCAAAGTGAGACATTTTTGATGACTTATAATCACAATCTGTGGTTCACGATGAAGTGAGAAACTTCTGTTAATTTGTGGCCTTGTGGTTGTGTAACGCAGGAAAACAAATGATCAGAGTTCACGTTTACTTTATACAAGACCATGTTCTCAGAAAGACTATATATTGAATTAACTCTTCTTTTAGTCTGAACTCAGTGTTATTAGATAAGGTCATTTAAGTTGCGGAGTTATGACTTTGTGAGCCGACAATGATGAGTTCAGTCAATAATAATGACAAGATGGTTAACTTAACTCATATTAATATTACAATATTAATTATATATTACATATTGCGTTATTTACAAACCTTGTTAGCTCATTGGACTAGAATTCCCGGCATACATTGCAAACAGGTTAAAATTGTCCAGAAAAACTGCTTTTTTCCAACATAAAAAAGTTATATGATTGATTATGTCTCTTTTTTTAAAGATTACTTTCTGACTTTTCTGTTCTATTACATGATATCGAATGCTAAGGCCCAGGCTGGAATTAGGGCTGAAAAATTAATCAAATATCATCAGAATGGCCAAGTTTTTTGCTTCAAGTTTTTTGATGAAGGTAAAATGTGTCACAACATTATTATATCATATATCATCACTATATTATAAATGAAGCATTGTGATGCTACATAGAAGCTGTGGCCTACAAATCAAATTCTCTGTTTGGTACAGAAAATATCATGAAAATGCAAATGAAATGCACAGTTACCATTCCCACTAAAATCGTGACCCGTACCACAATATCTGTCAAAATAATCACAGGATTAGAAGTTTTTTGCATATCGTTCATCCCTATCTGGGATCAAATCCGGGCTGCTGCATACTAAGGCAGCCTTGTGTCTCTTTTTATGCATGTGTCTAAGAGGAGTCAGGTCATCTTCTCTCTGATCAAAATGAAAACACTGACACTGGACTTCAGCCACAACCTTCTGGTCATGAGTACGAGCAGAAACAACAGCAGTAATTCATAGAAATTGGTGCCAATGAAAGATTAAACTTGCCACAGTAAATCACAAAAGGGAATAAAATAGAATACATTTATAAAGTGAAAGTTAACTTGGAATGACTTTGCAGAAGTAAAAACTCTTAAGTGGGGTAAACTTAAACCAAACCTTAAGAAATCAAGTTAAATTGCCTAACTCAAAAGTAGTTTTGAAGTATGTTGCCTTGAAATTTTCACTCAACTTATTTTTCCCTTTTTGACTGTGCTCTAATGATAAAATGAGTAATAATGACAGCAGTTACTGTAGCAACAGCACACATGCATATGTGCACATTCCCACACAGCCACAGCCTTTGAATTTGTCACGACATCTGCTTACTCTGCGAGCATATTGCCACGGGAGAACACCATATCAAAGTAAAGTGGGAGAGAGGAAGACAAAGCTATAATAAAATGTGATGCTTCTTTAAAATGAATCCCTGAATGTTTCAAAGGCTGTGACTCGTGCGTGTCTTTGTGCGCATGTGTTTGTGTAATTGTGTGAGTCTGTGCGTCTTATACTTAGACTGCACAACTGTGCTTTTGATATTAATGTTTAAATCTGTGTGATATACTCACTTTAGATCCATCTCTTTCCCAGCAGACACTGCTCCCTGTGGGTGTTCGGGGCTTGACTGTAATAGTCGAATGTTTTTGTAATGTGTTAAATTATGTGTGTGTGTGTGTGTGTGTGTGTCTGCCAACTGTGCCAAACAATCTAGGCTGCCTATTGTCTTGTGCTGCACAGTTGCTCTTGTTCATTATAGATAAAATATATTGTCTACCTACAGTATATAACTGTAAACTATAAACTTACACTCAATTGATATTGTTTTACAATATCATCCAACCAGCATATACCTCACCCCGTCTGTAAGTCAATAAATAAAACCGCAGTGCACTTTATCATTAACCACTGTGTACAATGACAGGTCTCTGACAGCACACTATACGTCACATTTTGTCCCCCTGTGTTCGAAATGCTTTAAATCTATGACGCATTTCTAATGGGGAATCTCACACAGCAGCAGCATTGAATGCATCTCAGACAGCAGTGTTACCACTAAAAGGCGTGCAGACAGATAAAAAGAGGAAGCATTGTGTGGAAAAAAAGTTTTCTTCATGTTGTTGCTTCTGTGTAACTGTGAGCTGCCTCACGGAGCCAGAAGCAACATAATATACATATCAAGCGTATGGGAATGCATTCATTTTAGTATCACAAGACACAGCTGAAGAAGTATTTCTGCAGCAGGTGTTTAAATGTTCAAAGTCTGTGAATTAAACGCCTACAAGAACGGGCCACCTTTATCTATTGTTACTTCGGCCACCTGAGGTTTAAAAACATAGATAAGAGTTTAAGAGCCACCTGAGCTGTTTAATGTCCTGCTCTAATCGCTATGATATAGTGAAGAACTCCAGTTCAGCTGATGAAGCCATTAATCAAGCAAGTTAAAGCATTAATCAGCACATAATTACATGTTAACACACTTGCCTTCACGTGAAACCTTAACATGAATCCTGCGGAGACGTTGTAATTTCAATAAATCAATTCACCTGACAAACATGAAGTTGACGCCGCTCACAATGAAACTGGATCAACTGATGCAGCCAGTGGTGACGTTTGTCCCATGATTCGCTCCTGAGCTACTGTGCGCGTGTGTTCATACACAGACAGATGCCACTAATGTTGATGCAATGAAATGCATTCAGTGCACATGGGGCCTGGGCATCATAAACACAGATTGGCAATGTGGCTAATGGCGACTTCGCAGCCAAATGTGAGAAATTTGGCTTGGTTGCTCTGTGTATCTTTGCCCACAGATGCAAAAACAACTACCTTGTGAATGGAAGCAATAACAACATAAAAAAACACATTCAACAAGGTGTTAAAATGTAATAGACGACTTGGATGTTTTTGAGCAGATGCATCATGGTGTGTAACTCCGTCCAAAGTTTGTTATTTTTAGTCACACTAGCAATGTGGCTCAAGGGCTGGAAAAATGTAGGTCCACTACTGAGATATCATAGATCGCTATGACATATTGTACAGACATTCATGGTCTCCAGAAGATTAAGTTAAGTTTTTCCTCAAGCACCATCAGGTGAAAATTTTAATTTGTCCAATGCCTCGGCTTAAATAGCACTAATGTCATTCCCATTAACCTCAGCTGCTCATTAGCAAATGTTAAATTGATAAACTAGGATGATGAGCATGTAATTGTTGCATTGGCATTTTAATTTGTAACATCAAAATAACAACTTACATTGTGATATAGTTCCAATATAAAAATTACAATGGGGATGTAGTTTGACACAGACAAGTACGTCCTGAGTGCAGCAAGCAGGTGAGAAAGGTGACTGACTACAGGGCTTAGTCATCTCCTTGACATGCCGTATCTTGCGGGCTGTGGGGGACCATAAGGTGTGCAACTGGCCTGAGGTGGATTCTGGCATCTGCATGAAAACACATTATTGTGATCATCATCACGAAATAAAATCGTTTTATATTGCAGGCAAACAAGGCGATATTGTGAAGCTTTTATTTTTTTTCAGAATTTCAAGTTATGTGGGAAGCTTCCAGCAGCCTCAAAGGAGGTGTCATAGCACGGCTTGAATTATAGATACTGTTAACATGAATCCTGAGAGAGAAGCCACAAAGTTTCCCTTTATCTGAAAGGACAACTTAAGTATCAAAACATAGGTTACTTATACAATTTTATGAGTTTGACCACAACCAGCAAAGGTAAAAATGGAACTGCTAATTACAGTAAGTTTAATTTGTTTTCACCAAATTGCTCAGCATAAAAGAGACAATGTTCTTTGCTCTTACATTACTTTTTATTGGTGTTAATTAGAGTTAAGGTTAAACTATATACATGCCATGTAGAAAGTGGATAGTGGAACCTGGTTCATTTGTTTGCCAGAAAATAAATCTACCTAGAAGGACAATGTAAAACAGCTTGAAAATTCCCCGACAGACCACCTTTAAATATTACAATCATTATAATCAATGGACCAATTTGCCAGGACAATAATGCAGCTTTGAGTTGAGCTTACATTTTCCTTAAATTAAAGATTATATCTCCCCTCTCTTTCCTCGGGATAGTGAAAGATGATCAGAGCGGTTGAGTATAGCATTTTTTTTTTTCCTAGGGGAGAGCTTGACTCCTCCATGTTATCATTTTCCCCAAAAGCCACTTTTAGATGTTTTCCTTATAACACATAAATTATTTAGTTTTATATTTTAGTCATCTGAAACCAAAGAAGTTACATACATCACAGTGTAGAAGTGCTTTTTTTAAAAATAAATTAATGTGTCCCACACCACCTAAAATGGTCGTTTTCACAGTCCTCATTTAATTTGAAACATTTTGGGAAAGTTGACACATTGAGATAATATTAAATGTTGGTATTTCATTGCAAACATGACCTCTCTACGGTCTTGGTTCAGTTTCATTTACACTGTGAATGCTGTGACCTTCACCCTAAACTTTATAGCGACCTTTCTGCCCTCCAACTCAAAATTGAACAACTTTTGCTTTTCACTACAATTTAACACACATAGTCTTTGTTTTCTTTTCATTCATAAAGAATGACTCAAGTCTTTGCACACGTGAGTCTATCAATCTTCACCACTCTGTTTGAGGATTGCACAGACTCAAGCTGAGTATAAACACAGCCTAATTTTTGTTCTATATTTTTTTACACCATTCCCCAGGAAGCAAAGACATATTTAATTTTGACTCCTGCAGGGATCCCAGATCACATTAAGTATTCAGATCACTGCCAGCCAGTTTGCAGAACTTGATTGTGGTAATGTAATGATTATGAACTTGCTACCTGAAGTGCCCGGCAGTGGTGATGCAGCAGGCAGATTTTATATGTGTGGTTCCTGCCAAGTTGTTGGCCAGAAGTAAAGCTGCAGGCATCTTTCCCTCACTTTCAAACAGGTGATCCATGGCCACCGCTTGTGATCTTGTCTCATGTGCTCAGCTGTCTGAAATGGATGCTCACTGCAGTGTCAACACAGTCAGACCGTCTCATCCAAGTCATCTGGAGGCTTTTTCACAGAAATGTTTGCTCGAACAGAAAGCAGGAGTTTGTATCCCTGAGGTTCTCCAAATGTAACAAACCAAATGTGAACAGAAAAGTATATAAACACTATGAAAACGACCTGAACACAGCTGGTACCGGCATTGAATAAAAATGTTTATCCTGCAACAAAACCAATTGTCTGGGGTTTGAACAAGCCAGCTGTGTTTTTATTTAACTTTATTGTCTGTGCCTCAATGTGTGTGTCTGGTTTTGTTTGCTGCATGATGGCCTGCAGTGACAAAATGACATTTTGTACCAATTCAGAGAATTTTCCCCCGAGTGATGGCAACAATACACACACACACACACACATTCAAAAAGATCCATATGAGCACACACACTTGCAACACGAATGCGAAGCCTGACTTTGGACAAGTTTGACTGAGGGGAAATGAGATACTATTTCTGCTCACTCAGACAATAGCGTTCCTTTTAACTCCATGGCACAGACTATCTCAGCAATCACCTTGAGATGGAGCCTGCAGATAAGACCAGATTAGATGGGCATGGAGATGTGGGAGAGATAAAAGTCTTTAACAGACAGCGAAGGATCTAATTAGCACAATGAAGATTTCTACCGTCTGGCTGAGTCAGCCGCGGTGTCATCAACCTTTTGTGTCGGTGGAGGGAAAGTATTGTCAGGGATAAAAATTCAGTGTGTTTAGGGAAGTTGCAGTGGGAGGTAAAAAATCTCTCTGAGTGTGTGTGTGTGTGTGTGTGCGTTTGACACAACCATTCACCCAAATACTGTATACAAATGCTTGATCACAGTACCTTTTGCCCACATGCAAGTTTTTGTCTCTATGTGTCTGCTAGTATTTCTCCTCTAATGAACACCATATTCCCAGAGGATGGAAAGAAATTAACATTTTTTTTAGGAGGTGAATTCAATTCATCCACAGAACAATGAGAGCCCACAGTGACGCCTGGAGATCAGTTACACCTCAATAACCTATGATGAGTGACAGCATCTGGCAAGAAGCACTTTTACTAAACAAAACATTGAGTTAAGGTCAAGTTTGGTTTATGCTTTGTCATCTAGTAGAAAAGCATGAAAAAGCCATCACTTCAAATTAAAGCTCATATCCTCTTAATCAGTTTTCTTTTAACTGATCATGTACTTGAAAAACATATTTTAGGCTATCAAAGCATCTGTCCTACCTCACCCAAATGCCCCCCCCACAAAAAAGACCCAAATGTGGCACCAAGTTTAAAAGGTGACATTGTTCAGGAATTATTTTCTGGTGGAGACTTCCATTTCTTCCTGTGGCTGTCAGGTGATTGACAGTAAGCACAGCGTAGGTGTGAAATAATGTGGAGAAAAAAAAAAAACCCTCAACTTCCAATGAAACAACAATAACACAGCAACTATAACGAAACCAAATTAAGGCTTCCTGTTTATTGTGATGGATTACCAAGCACAGGCAATTTTCAAGTCTGTGGAAGTTGTTTTTCAAACAGCACAAAAATGAATGCCATTCATTTTTTATTTTTTTTCCCCATACCATCCTTTGAAACAAAACAGGCCCTGATATCTTAACTACAGTGACTGCATCCGCACACAAACAGAAATGAGCGGAAAGGAAAAAGGAGCCACCAAGATAATTGGCAGACGCTTATAAAAACACACTTTAAAGCTTAGGTAGAAGGTCTGGGAATAAATGTAGTTAACAAGGTGTCCTCAGTCCAGTGAGCTCTTGCCTTATAAGAAAACACAATCCAAAAAGAGATCTTACATTTACACCTGTTTTTATTCCTGGAAACTGTTCATGTTTAAACACTGAAGTGAGAACAGGGGATTTTCTGCCTGAACTGAACTTGAGAAACTGTGAGAATAACAGCCGCAGACAGGGCTGTAGGGCAGTAGTTATATATGATGATAAGCCATATAGCTTATTGTGATGTATGGCGCCGGCATCTTCAATAAATTTAAACATTTGATTCATTGCTCAGCTGCATTCTGGGGAAGCACAGGACACTGCATTCAATATAAGACAATCATTCATTTGCTCTGCATTTAATCACAGTCAACAGACATTTGAATCCTTCTTCAGTGTATCAGAAAAGAGTCCTGCAAAGACAGCAGCCAGCAAAGATGGTACATTTAGATACTAAAACTAAATTGGCGATTTGTTTCACTTCATTCTTTCATTAAAATAAATAAATAAATGCAAATATAACCGTATCTTTGGTTCATATCTCTCATATCCTCCTCCTCATCTCCTGACTGTCAAAGGACAAATATCCAAAAAGTATTGAAAAGTGAATCTCAATCTAAGATCTCAGCTCAAATTTGTCTAATTACATCGCAAATCAATTGTCTCCATTGTCGTCTTCTTGCTCATAATGGGGAACATCTTCACAGAAGCTTATCAGATAGAAATGATCACAAATTGATCAAGCAGAATTTAGAAGCTCCTTCTTAAATGAGAGAGAGAGATGAAATGACTTTCTGAAGACATTATTCCTCCGAGGTGCCGTCAGGTAAATATGAGCTCCTGTCTGGATTTGTATTTGTGGATTTTGTCTTTAAAGGTGCCCTGTTTTCTTGTAAACAAACAAAAGTTATATTTACATTCTGCTATTCAACAAAACACATTGCGTGAATCCTTGAGGTCTAACAAATGCACTGAATGCGGTTCCTTCATAAAACATTTGCAAAGTAGATTTTACTTAAAAGTTTGTACCTGCATTGTTTACATCCATGTTTACTTGATTCTTCTTCACTGCCTTTGATGGCGTATTGTCTTGACACATTACCGCCACCTTTAGATCAAAAAAACATGGAGCCACTCATAAAAAAATTTCTTCAAAACTCTACTGGACGTCATAAACTCCACAGTTTATCTTTCAGTATGACCAGTGGGTCTGTTTGAATTAGTTAGATTTATTTTGCAGCCAAGTGAGTTCCTACTTTACAGGCAGAATAAGATCTTCTAAAGAGAAAAATAGCAAAGAGTGAGTGAAGAATAAACAGACACACTGAGTTTGAGGATCTAACTTTCTAGGTTCATGTCAAATGTCATGTTATTCTGAGATATTCAACACAAGACAGCAAATGAAATTGTAGAATTGTAAAGATTGTGTTATCTCTCCAATAACTATATTTATATACCGCTATGTTATCATGAGCAGAATCAACTACTAGAATCAATCTCAAATTTGTCACTTTAAGAGCAAAAGCTCAACTTCAGTGAACATTAATCTCAGGAAGTTCTGCAATTTGAATCATCAGCAGTAAAGTTTATGTTAAACACTGAAATGTTTGAGAAATGCTACCTAAAATTTTTTCCTTAAAAAAAACATGCTTTCTTTAAAACACTGGTGAATCACTCCCAGAGCAAATGGTTTGAAATTCTATTGACTGACATTTAAAAAATAGTATTGTCAGTGCCTGGGTGTGTGTGTGTCACTGCGAGGCGACTTCGCTCCGGCTGAACGAGACACTGAAGTTAACACTGCAGCTCCTGTTCTCTTTTCATAAGTAAGTAGCTTAGAGACTGAAAAGGCAAGTGTGGCGCCTCTGCCTTCTGCGACACAGACCACGGTAAGTGGGAGAGATACTGTAGATGTGTTATGGCTAGAGCTCTTTTATTCGATGTGTGTAAAGAGAAATTATTTTGATTATAAAAAAACTGCCTGCAAGTGACTCGTAAAGCAAATCAGGCAGAGGAGGAGAGCGGTATTATTGACCTATTGACCTATTCCCACTATCATCACAGGGGAGACGTGAACCAATGGTGATATAAATTAGAAACATACAGCACCCTGAACGTTTATTTAGTGGATTCCCTAAGCTGTTATATAGATCATATGTGTAAGCACAGGTAGGTCCACCTGCCTGATGCACCTCTGATGGTGCCAGGAGCCTTCACTGGTGTTTTACTCCTGCAACAGCTCAAGGTGGTGGAGCACCGGGCCCTGTAGCCGGCCCCTGCTTTCCCCACATCTCATCCTTTCTTCTGAGTCAGAGCCAGAAATCCCCTCGGTCTTCCTCCTTTGCCAGGTCTTTGAGAGTCTTTCTCAGCTTGATCGTGTGATCTCTGGAGACTTCAGGAACCACAGGCTGGATGATCCAATGCAGCCTCTGCAACCAATTTCCTCTGGATAGGTGAATGCCCTCCACCCTGCTGAGAGCACGCAGCTGCCACCTCAGTGTAATTTTAAGCCTTTCTCTCCCAGGCAGCCTTCATTCCCTCTTCCCATGGAACAGTCAATTCATCCATAATGACCGTGTTAGTGGAGGTGAACCAGGGCACCATATCTGGCCGTAGGGAGGTTGTGAGGATCTCTTGTGGGAACTTCAGCTGGCGGTCTCATGTTCCACTCACCTCCGGTTGACAGGAGAGACCACTTCCTCATGCTGCTGCTCTAAGCTTCACCCCCTTGCCTGACAAGCCGGATAAGTTGCTGTGATGCTACCGGGCTCGCCCAGAGTTGGTAGGTCTCCTCTCAGCCGTACCAGAGGTGCAGGTCCTGTGGACTGGGCAGGGGTTTTGTGCATCCTCCACATTTCCGCCTACGTAATGGCCTTATTGATCACAGCCTCCCAGTCTGTCCATCTCCCTTGTTGCCTCACAGCTCTAAATCTATTACACATTTCAGAGGAGACGATGTAGAATTTGCATTTCAGGAAACACTGAAATCCTGCTCACTGCATTCAATGAAGTGTGCCCTCTAGGCAAGTTAAGACAATTATACAGTATCAGTGCAGTTAGGACGAGAGCACAGTACATTTGTGCAAAAACCATTAATACCATCTATAATTTTTTCACTTACTTCACTAAAAAAGTTAGTCTGGCTGCATTTATATGCGTAAACAATTATGCCTCTATTGTAAAAACTGCAAGAAAAGCAACAGTCTGACTGCTTACAAGATAAAAGAACTGGCAATAAAAGTAGCCCATAATAATCCTGCTAACACAGCAGAAGTTTTGAAGGAGGTCAGGACACATCCTGAGTGTGACGGCTGTACTTGAAACCACCGCGCTGTATAAACCCGGAATCTGTGTAGAACATCTTTCAGGTGTATAGAAAAGCACAGAAGGTCAATTACTGTCAGATACCGGTGATGCGTCGGAGGATTAAAATAATTAACAAATGTGCCCACAATGTACCAGCAGCGTGTAAATGACGTGCCGTGCAGTACAGTGACCTGCGCCCGTAGCATTTGCCTGTATTCTGTAAAACATAATCTTTGAATTTAATGGAATCAATTAATCTTCCATCATTAATTTAATGTAAATATATAAGTTCAAGTTAACCCAACTTAGAATTTCTCTTTCATTTTCAGATCATTTCAGGTAAGTTCTTCTGTCTTTTGACTTAAAATGATGAGTCGACTGAAATTACTTCTGAGAGAAGTCATCAAATTAACTTTCTCGAGAAACACGATCAGCGTGTTTGCAGACTTCCCGGCATGCTTTGTTTGAGTTAAAACTCTTCAGAGACCCCTCTTTTGTTTGAAGAAAACAGACAGGATGGAAACTTGCTCGCTGTATTTTCTGATAATACTGTAGTGACAACAATGCAAACTATGATCAAGGTCACTTTCCGATTCAGCTCCTGCCCCCCACAGTCATATAATTTAACAAGATCACTGTGGGCTCACACTCACATATTGACTCTGGTACAAACTGGCTCCAACAGCAGCTAGAGCTGTGAATTCTTTGTCAAATGAAGATTCGATCTAATAACTCAAATTAATTGTACTTGTTAAAGTTCACTGAACCTAATTCCTGATTTTACATTAGGACGAGTCATGAGAAGACCGAATAAATTATTCAAGTTTAATTCTGTCAAGTCATATTTTTTAAGGCAGCAGGGAAACTTTTAAAGTTAAACGAGCCTAAAATGTATGTATACTGTACAAGTATATCGGTATACAAGTATACTGATAAACAAGTTATGCAATTTGTTATATTTTATCAGCAAAGAAAAGAAATTATGTTTCTGCCAGTCAGAACACAATCAAGGCAGTTTTAGTCTCTTCTCTTCAGAGTTGCTGTCCAGTGAAAACAATGTATCTCCAAATTAGGTTATTTTGATTATTATTATGAAATTAGGCTTTTTTCAGATAAGTGTGCCTTTATGGGCTGAGAACAACATCCTACTTCTTATGGTAATTAAACCATTTTAAACCCCATTGGATTAGCAGAAAAATGCATTGTCACAAGTGTTTTTTCTGAAATATTGACATTTTGGAGATACATAGTTTTCACACAGCTGCAAAAGACAAACTCCTAATGGATGCAGGAGGTAGATCCCACAACATCATGCAGGCAGGAACACCAAGAAAAACAACGCCGGAGAGTGTGTGAACTGAATGAAGCACTTTGTTCAAAAAGTAAGTAAAGTTTGATAAACTGATAACTGGCTCCCTGAACAACCTTATTCTGGTGCCCATTCATTTAAGATCCTCTTGTGTCACAGGCTGAGCCTCCATCCATCTAATATTCTCCTTCCTTTTCCCTCATCACTCGACAACTGTGAACCATTTACTGCTAATATGGATTGATTATGCATGGAAATATTAATTAGTTTTAAGCATCCAGAATAAATTTTATGATGTTTTGGGTCCTCTGTCACTTTTATCTATGATGAAAACAAACTCTGGCCATAAATAGCCTCAGTGGTGCTGCATTAACAGGAGCACGTCATTTCGCCTGCGTCCTTCTCACAAGGACAAGTCGAGGTAAAAGGTCCAATCGTAACTCATTAACATTTGGGTCTGATTCAGTCTATTGTTGTTAGACAAAATGAGTTGTTAATGACGTTGTGTAAATATTTATTGGACAACACTGATCTTCAAACTGTCTCGTTGGCATTTTCAACAGAATGTGACTCACAATAATAGACTTTTCGCAATCAAACTCAGTCATCCCAAGTGACAAACAAACAGAGGAGGCGCACACATAAACACAAACACACAGACACAATTTGTCCCCAAGCGTCTCGTTGAAAACCTTCCCACAAAACTTTTTCTTTGGCTTTAAAATTATTTTTTTTATCTCCTGCACATCATGAGTCACCGTGGCAGCAAGTCACTCAAGTTCACTGAACAGGAATTAGACAACTTTATCAACCAATGGCTTAACAGCTTTCGGGTCACATGACTTCCGCTCTTCTAATTACCCTTCCTTTCTCCCCCAAAATGAATAAATAAATAAACAAAATAAAAGCCCTCCACCAGGCAGATAAGACAACAGCTGCAGGGAGAGATCAGACGGCGATGGCGCACTTCTTCTGAAGTGCAACATTTAACAGTTTATTGAGCACAGCTCTGTGATTTCATTACACCGTATTTAATCCAAAATTAATAAGGGTGGTTATTAACCTTTTCCACCCTCGTTCCTTATTAGAGTTTTATTCCACTGATGTTTAGAGGAGCGTAATGAGGCTGCAGGATGCATTTTGCCCACGCTTAAAGAATGCACGCGTGCTCACGTGTGCGTACGTTCATGCACGTGCACCTCGACGTGCGTCACCTTAAGCCCAAGACAAAGAGAATGTGCAGGTTTTAATAAGGGGGTAGGTGTTGTGCGGCGCCATCCTGTCATTACTGTCATTGTGGCTCGAAGCGGCACTTCTTTGTGTGCAGCTGGCAATCATGGAGGGCAAGATCTTACTTCAGAGCTTCACACCCCACCAGTGCAGCACACTGCTTATTTTAACACCAGGCTCTGTCCTCAAACACTTTGCACGGCACACGCTGTCAGTTCTTTCTGTACGAGTACATTTCTCATTTCTCTCCCTCTTCTCCTGCCTGTCTCTGTACATGTTTACAATGATCTACCTGCCTGTCATCTCTCTTGTTTTCCCTGATGTTATTACTGTCCATACATAATTGACAATCTGCTTTCTCTCCTTCAATGTGTCAGATGCGAAAATGTTTTTTAAATGTTTTTTTTTCCCCCCTGTTGCTGAAATCAAAAGGTTACATAACAATTAAGAACTGGCAATTAGTGCAGCGTCTCTTGATGTTAAATGGACGGTGTTTGTGAAGTTTTCTTGTAAACAAACACACAGTTTACTTTCAGTGCTTCTTGCCAAAATGCACTGCGTATATTCTAAGTGCACCTTGTGCTTGTTTCTTGGTGCATCACTTTGATTTGTGTCACCACTCGCTGTGTTAATCAGATTCTCATGCACATGTTAGAACAAAAGTCCTCACACATAAGCATTATTTGATCTGTCGCTCATCATCACAAATCATAGTTTTGAGAGTAAAAACGTTTTCTGATTTAATTGTTATGGTTCAGGTTTGGTAAGGTTTCGTTGCAGAAGGGCTTTGTTGGGGTTCGGGAAAGCTTGTGGTTTGTGTTAAAAGAAGTAGAGAACAAAAACAGTAGTCTCCTGTATTGAAGTTCTGTTGACCCATCCAACCAAACCAGCCTCCTCCCGTTGTGGATGTAGTGGCTTTATAACATGATGCTATTTCCTCCTCGCTCCCAACGTATGAGAGTCAGAGAGACTGAAACCATGATGATGCCAAAACATCATTGCAACTTGTGTAAATGTAACTCTATGGTTACATTTGCGTACTTTCTTTAAAGACTGGTGAAGGATTTAGTCATCGTTCAATAAATTCAAGGCAGAGAGGAGGTGATTGAATGATCCTGGCTCAGCTCACAGTATCACAGTAAAGCCCTGTAAAATCTACATAGCGGTGCACAGACTACCTGTGGTTGAATCAATGAATTTGAATGAGTAACTTTCTAGAACCACGCAGTGCATAAAAATGTAAGTTCTAATTAAGTTTTTCCTTAAAGTAGACATCTTGAGAAAAGGAATTAAACTCAGGTTGTCAGATTTAGAGGCAAAGGAAACAGCAAATCCATCCCCCAACAACTTAAAGGCCCTCACAATCCACCAAAGTATTTCTGTCCTACTGTTGCCTTTTTCACCTTTTTCTAGTCTTAGCTCCTTCACATAAATCCCTCCACAGTGGGAGGATGTATTTCTCACATTTTCTGCACCGACCGTGTGCCTTTTTCACAAACTTTCCGCGGATGAGGCGCATCTATCTCGAGACAACTGTGCTGTTTCATGCACAGTTTGTCTCCTATTATCTGTCTTATTGTCCGTCTGTCCACTTTATTAGTATGTGCCTTTCACGTCCCGTCCTGTTCCACATGACAAAACCCGTTTTCATTATGTTTTTTTGTCCTTTTCCTTTTTAATTCTGCCCTGTCCCGATCAGTCTTTTCATTTTTTTTTTATCCATCTCACTCATTCTTCTCGGTCCCTTAACAGCACAACCTAATTATAACAAATTTTTAATCTTTCGCTCACTTTTTGCTCATACCTTATCATCTCCCCTCACCTCCCTTCCCGTGCCTTCCATCTCCCTCAGTGCCTCCTTCAGTGCAGACCAGAATTACAGACCATCCTGGATAAGGTCGTGTTTTTGTCACTGTGACGGTAATGCCTACAGACTAATTATGGAGGAAGCGGTCCTTGTCTCCACACTGGGGGCGAGGGTGCCAGAATTCAAGGGGTTATGAACAAATTGGTTCCGGTGGGAGACGGAGGACAGGAAGCGGTCTTTGATGAATGAACCAATGAGATACAGCTGCTGGAGAAATGGATTGGAGTCCACCGTCTGTGTGAATCTGGCTGTTTAGCTGACTGATATATGGCATCGGTGATTCTTGTTAGAGAGGAGTTTATTCAAAATAGACAGGACAATGTGTGGTACACAGTGGCTGTGTTTCACCTAGCGAGACAAGGTCAGTCTGGATTTCTTTAGTCTGAAAGCTGTTTGAGACTTTTCATTTCTCTTTATTAGACGTTTTCTACTCTGAGTCAAGCTCGCTAATGCAGACAAGAGTTTAATTTCTGGGAGTGCATCTGTTCAGATGTTAAGTACTGTAGCCATTGGAGCCACTTTTTAAAATTTAATTTGGCCTTTTTCTTTTCTATTTTTTGTTAGACTTTTTAAGGGCAGTTAAAAATGAGCAAAAATGCCAAGTACCAATGCCAATATTAAAGAGAAGCTTATACAGATCCAAGCTTTCTCAAACAAGAAATCAGTTTTTTGGGGCTTCATTGTGTCTAAAATCCAAAATAGTTAAAACAGTCTCTCCACAATATAGCAAAACAAGGCTGAGATGGTGTATTAATAAAAGCAAAGTGCGACAAGATGCAATGGAAACAGACTTCACAAATATATCATGATGCACATGAAACGTGACTTAAACATCCACTGAACCGTTCAATGGTTTAATGGCACCCAATTGGAGAATTAGTGCCACTCGCTGTTTATCGTGATGGACCTCATATTCGCAAAACAGTAGTTGAAGCAGACAGCGCCAAAATGTGTGCTCAGTTAGGATGGAAACTTGACTACATTACGTAACGCTATTTCCTCTAACTCAGTCACTGAGTGGCTTTAAACCACTTCTTATAGGATTGCAATAAGAACACACATTGTTTGCAGTTTTCATAGTGACCAGGGGGAAAAAACAATGTTAGGTGAGTCTGAAGTGATGCAATGTAAACTTATTACAACCAAGTCAATACAAGCCATGTAAAATCAAGGACGGCCCAGGTTGTTGGCTGGAGAACTGTGGCAGTGCTCAGTGCCTCCACAGGTGACTGGAAGATATACAAAGAAGACCTAGTTTTCTCTTGCTGTAATAAAACCAACAGTGACAGCATTGAACAGTGCTGAACTCATATAGAAATAGAGATGCCTGAGCATGAGACAGCACATACTTTGACTGCACTGGATCAGGGCTATAAAGCTACCACCAACAGTTGTGCACTATAGGAAACCTGGCTACACCTGCAACCAGTGTGCAAAGTGGGCCGGTACCACACTTTTACTCCTTGGTGGACTTCATTCTTGTGCACCGGCACTTCTGCTGGAACTCTTTTCTGCCCACTTGATAACAGCTTCTCTGGGCGATTCATAATGGCCCTAAATATACTGCATTACCCAGGGGGCACTATATGATGCTCACCTGTTCCTGTTCTCGCCTGCTGGCTTTTCTCTGTTGGTGCTTAAGGTGCTTTGCTTGTGTGACACACTAAAAGTAGAGAAAGTATCCAGGGAATACAAAGAACTAGGAACTCCTGGCCGGATGACTTCATTGCACCACACTAAAGCTAATGCACATCGTCAGTTTTTGCTCTAATAACTGAAATGATTGTCCCCTTGGTTAAATAAACTACTGTTGTGAACATTAGCAATATCTCCAACTATCTTTAATTTACTGTAGAAAGTCACAATGTAATACTTCATGATTTGCTGATACCAGCCGACGTGTCAACATGTGAGAAAGTGGAGTACTGGCACTTATTTTTTTTAATATTCAAACACTCCCTGCAACTGCTGTCAGATGATACCAAACTCAAGATAAATGCTTGCAGGGGAACATTTACAATGACTGCCAGTGATTTAATAAGTGTAATTATTAAATATTAAATTGCCAAATTCATAAGCTGTTAATCGCTCCAAACACCCTATAGGCTTTTATCTGATGAAAAGTTTTTTTTCACTTCATCTGACATCATTCTCGCTAACTACACTTCCTGCTCCTAGCAGTGACCTATTCGCAGCAACCTGCTAAGGCTTATGGGTAAGCAAATTCAGCAGATTTTAACACCTTCTCCGCATTGCACCTGATCGAGGGGGGAGAAAAATCCCCAGCACACGCACTTTTCCAATCCTCCTGCACCCCCCTCTAATCCTCCCTTCCCTCTTTGCTTTCATCCATCCCTTTAACTCTCCTTGTGTCCTCTCTCTCTCTCTCTCTCTCTCTCTCTCTCTCTCTCTCTCTCTCTCTCTCCCCCAGCAGGCTGGAGCAAGATTCATTCAGAGCACAATCAGCACGAGACATGAATACAGAGCAGAGCTGCGTGTCTCTCTCTCTCTCACACACACACACACATGCACACATGCACACAAACATACACAAACACTCACAAAATGTCTCTTCAACCTCTGAAAGTGATGATGAGCTAGCTGAGTGAGAGGGCTGTACACACACACATGCACACACACACACATTCACAAAGTGACGCACACTATCTTTAACCTCTGGAAGTGATGATGAGAAGACAGAGTGCAGAGAGCTCTGTAACACTCGGCTGCTTCTGCAAACTATATTTAAACTGCGACTTTATTTCTTAAACTTGTGCATCATGACGTGTGTATATGTGCAGCCCATGAATGTTTACATGCAGCGACGGCAGGTACTCACCTCTCCTTAAACTTCCCTCCTGTGTCTGCTGGAGCCAATGTAGCAGTATGGATTTTTTTTTCAGTTTTACCTTATTTATCCTTCAATGCTAGAACACATTTAATTAATTTAGAAAATACATATTTACATTGATAATTAATAGGTCAACGTGAGGCCATAGGCAGCACTTGGAAGGGCTCAGAGCTTTAAAGGTCAAGGCTTTGATTGCTTTGCAGTAGTTTTGAGACTATAATATAGATTTTCTCTGGCAGGCATCCTCTTGGTTTATGTGGTAATATGTTTTTATGAGCAGGTGTTTAAGGACAACAAATAAATTCCTGATTCCATCCTGGCGTGAGGCTTAGAATCAAGGTTGTCAAATACTGAATGGGCTGAATTGATACACTGTCGGGACGTTTTGAGCTACGCGAGCAATGTGGCTCCACAGGTGGCCGTGTCCATCTGTCAGTCTATCTGCTGGTTGGTCGTTCCTTCGCTTTGGTTCAGACTGAAGCATCTCAACAAATCTTGGATGGCTATGACAAAACCTAAATCCCCTGAGTTGTGGACTTCTGGTGCCATCATAAGATCGATGTTTTAGTTGGTGCGATGCTTTGGTTTATACCTGCAAAACTAATGACATTCCCATCAGTCTCAGCTGCACTTTATATTTATCATTATATTTGGTAAACGGCATGTTAGCGTTGTCATTGTGATTGTATGTGTTGGTAAACTGCAGTACAGAAATTGTCAAAGATTTATTTCAAACAACACTGAGAAACAGTGTCACCTTTTCATAGTTTGTAAACCACAGAGCACTGACACATTTATTTTTCCGATCGTAAAATGTCCTCAGTACATATCTTGATCATTTAATACATAAATTCAATGGATAGATACTTTTGTGTTTAAGTTAAGTTATGTGTAATGTTTACAATTTAAATACTGATAGACATGATGTTACTGGATTTTTCTAATACTACCAGACATCAACATCAGTATCAGTCTCAAACGTCTGAATCAGTCAGGCTCTTGTATATCTAAACAAAATAAACGTCTAACTGATCTCGTTTATGATTCCCTAACAAGCCTGTCAACTTGCAAATGTTCATTTGCCGTCCTGTCAAACAATCATCCAATGAGACGCTGAGACTGCCTGCAGGTGCCTCAGTGACCAAGACATGAGACCTTCGCCATCCCGACACATTTGTTTACCATTGGCTACATTTATGACTCATGACCATTAGTTATCCAGATTTGTGTGTTGAAGAAGATCATAAAACACGCACGTACAAACAGAGGAGAGCCGTCGACACGGTACTTCATGTCTTATCAGAGATCAATATTTCATTTGCTCTCCTCTTTTGCTTAGATGCTGACTGGCATCGCTTCCTAAGGGGACAGCTCAGGGACATGCACACACATGCTTCCACGCTTTCCCACACACCCAACACACACATCAGTGCCGCTCAGGGCCGTTGTTTGCTTTGACTGACGCGTCGGCCGTGCTGTGCTGACACCTCTCTGACACTCTATCCCTTTCAGATGCACATCACTGTTTACCAACCACTCTGAGCAAAACGCCACATGTTTCATTGTGTATGTGTCTTTGTGTGTGCGCGTCCTTAATGCTTCCGGCCCGTCATCATTACACCCTTTCCTCGGTTCACTTTTACATCACTGTTTGCACGTTTAATCAAAGCCAAACTGTGTGTGTTCCCCCGCCTTTGTGTTTGCACACCAGTGCGCATGCTCCGCTCTTCTGTGGCGTTTTTTTTTTTTTTTTTTTCGGTTGTTGTTTGCTGTTGTGCTCAGACTAGATCAGGGGAGCGGCGGTGTTATTGTAACCCAGTGAATAGGCACAGTGTTTAAATGCAAATTCACAGCACTGCAATGACAGGGACAGGGAATAGAGGATTGGCAGAGCAGGGAAGGGCAGAGACAGGTTGAGGTGACAGAGAGGGAACGAGGGATTTAGAGAGGAGGGAGTTGAAAGATGGGGAAAGGGAGATGAGGCGATGAAGGCGGATTTAGTAGGAGGGGAGGAGACAAGAGGTCAGGAAGTAAAGAGGAAAGGACAGAGTGAATGAGTATGTTAGAGAGAAGGAGGAGAGATGGAAAAAGAATGGATCAAGAGTTAGAGTAATTGAAAGCCATCGCCACAGTGGCTGGCTGAGGAACTAGGAGTGCGTGACTGAGCTATGACTGAGGCAGCACTGATCTGCAGTGTCACCGAGTGTGTGTATCACTGAGTGTGCATTTAGTATTAGTTAGAGTATATTATGCCTGTGTGTTTGTGTGTGCAGGCCTTGGCATGCACCACTTGTGAGAGCTCATTTAACCAATGAGACATGTCTCCCTCCATTTGATGAGTCTTTTCACCGGAGCCAAACTGATGTGTGACTGTGTTTGTGAGTGTGTCTCTAAAATACATCTTGTCTCTGTTTTACATACCCAGCTAAAGTATTTATTGCAATTGCATTTCAGTGTGACGTCTAGTGTCGTTGTGGGAAGTCAGGTATTTTAATGCCTCACTTATAGTGCTGAAGTGCTGGAGGTTGATTTTACAAATTGCACCACTATAACAACGATTTACATATGTTTCTGCTTTGACATTGAATAGTTCAACCAATATTTGCAAAACCCAGTGTCTCTCAACTCTGGAATCAACAGAGCCACGGTAACAATTTGGGATGCCAGCGTTGAGATGCATTCTGGAGCCACTCCACTAACAACAGATGGAAAGCCAACTTTTTTCATAAAATGTGTGTTTGAGGGTTTTTTTTTTTTTTTAAACACAGCTGAGCCTTGTTTCACAATGCCACTAATAGCTCTGAATCAGAATATATGCCCAGAAAATGAGGATGGATGCCATCATATCTAGTTTCCAATCAGTACTGAACTCCAGAGTTATTCATTTGATGGAAAAAAAAAACAACAGCAAAAATAGTGAGGAGTTTTTGACCTTGGGAATTTGCATTTTTTGTGTTATTTCAAGTTTGAAAACAGCAAAACTAGATGAAACCGTTTGTGTTTTGTGTGTTTGTGTGTTTATTTTTGTGCATATTTCATGTGCCATCTGCCTGTTCTAATAAAGGTCATAGGTGATGCATGTGTCAGATTTTTGCTGCAACTGTGACTGTGCCATTAACCCAGAGCTATGACAAATGGCACCCCTCCTACACATGCACACACACACACATCTCCCACCTACACACACAGCGATGTTATTGTCATCCATCCCTGGAGTGAAGCTATGACTTCTATCAAGCTTGCTATTGTCAGCTTTTCTTTAGGATGGAAAAAGGAGCTCTATCTCTTAGCTGATGTATGGCCCACCCATACAGGCGCTTGACTACGGCCATCTGTATCAAAGTGCCTCTCTAAATGGATTTGCCGTGCATCACATACTGTACTATATATATATATGTAATGAAGAGCTATATCGCTGCCTTCAGTGTGTGAGCTCATCTGAGTGTCATTGTCAGCTAGCTTGGAAATGAGACACTCATTTCGCTGCCCACACACAATATCATGGTGTTCTTGTAAATGCAGTCCATACAGGGCAGATTTATGTGCATAGCACATTTATGCATGGAATACAGAGAGGATATTCTTATGTATATAACAGCTTTCTGCTTTCAGTGTAAATATTAGCTTATATTTGGTTTAAGCAGTGCTTCTTTGACACAAACGTGAGCTTTCACATGAGCTGATGAGCGGCTTCACTTATTTCATGTCCTTTGTTTATTTTTCCAGGGGCCAGAGTAGTTGTCATATGTTCCCTGTGTGAGCTGTCTCTCTATATGGATAATAATGAACTTCACATTGTATGTCAAGAGCTGGGATAACAAGAATAGGTAAGGCAGGCAGCTTTCAGGGAATACACCAAAACTGTATTGCAAGTACCATTTTTTATGCCATGTATGTTTATGGCCTTCAGCAAACCAGGTTGGCTCATCATGCAATGCCTTAAGTATGATAATAGAAGAGAAAAGGACATTTAGTTAGGCTGTTCTTTCTTTTTGCTTGTTTCACTTTGAGGGCTTTGTTTGCTTGGTATCTTAAGTCTTCCATCAAAAGATGCTCTTAAAAAAAAGAACATCTTTTGCTGATATTACAGTAGGTTCACACTGAGGACATTCTGCATACTTCAAATGCATTAAATGAATACTTAATAGAGTATTATTGTAGTGATGGACTGAACAAGCATGCACAGACTAATATGCAAGAAGTGGTCGGATCCTTTGCTTAAGTTAAAGCAGAGTAGGTCAACTTCACCAACTTCCAAGGTGCATGAAGACTTGTCAGACAAGAAAAATGTTCTTTATACCCAAATGTTGCTGGAGATTTGACTTGTTAAGTAAAAGCACCATCATGTCTTGTGTACTAAAAGTAAAGTATTGAATTACTGTCTACAAAATGTAATTCAAGAGTAACTTAACAACAGGCAGAAAAGCACTTTTGTGTTTCACTGCCCTCACTGGTTGACAAACCTTTCCACTGTGTTGCACCTCTGATCGCATCCAGCATAGTCGTGGTCCGGTTTGGACAGAAGTGAGCTCTGTCGCACCTGTAATCCAATAAAAAAAAAAGTGATGTCACAGTGGAGTACACTTCTGCATCACTGCAGCAAGACGACAAGTTAAACCACTAAAACAAAACTGTGTTAAATTGCCTTTTAAACTGTTAAGCATTTTCACTGTTACTGTTATATTGCTATACATTATTTGATTATTTCATTAATGACATACATGTAAACAGCATTTTACTGTTAACTAAGCTCATTTTGACTTTATACGGCTGTACCTGAATCAGAATCAGTTTTTTGGTTCCTGTTTTTTTTTTCACAAATATTCAACATTACTAATGTTTTTTCCTCAATACACCTACGATTATGAGATCTATATTATTCATGTCCAGTCACAGTCCAGTTCACCTACAGAGCAGCCACCCCACAGTAAACTCATGTAACATCTAAATGTCAAGACTAAGACTCGTGTTCTAATGCCTCTGACCATCATTTGTGATGTGAAAATGCACCACATCCACACAGTCAGAGAAATAAAAAACTGTTCATCCTAGTCATAGTTCAGTTATAAAATCACTGTGGAGCATCGCTCCTGCGTGGCTCCTGACAGCGCTGTCAGTCACCCAAAGAGTCAGTCGCACTGTACAGCAATAAAGGAGGTTGTACCAGGGTCTGGTTCAAAAGTAATTTAGCTGACTTCACTGCATTCAGCACCGGCACTGAGAGTGTCAGAGTTGGAGCAGCAAACAGAAACGAGTCGCTCTGTTCTGTGTTTCCATCACCCTTCTCTATTTCCATTACTGTTAGTTCAGTATTTAGGTCATTTTGAGACAAGACTCGGTTAGTACGCGTTTAGAGGCCACCGTGCTGTTATCCTGCAGGCTCTGTCTACCGTGACACAGCTAAATGAACAGAATGGTTGACTTTATATACTGTTCAGTCATTAAATCTCGAACAACTGATGGTATGTCTTGTATGTAAAATCTATATCATTAAAAGCAGCTGGTAACACTAGCTGTCCAAAAAAAATGCAGTCGAGTAAAAAGCATAATGTTTGCTTCTGAAATGTGGTAGAATAAAGTTCAAAATTCAAATATTCCAGTAAACAGTTCACCTCAATCATATACACACTCAATCACAATCATGCCTTCAACTTAATGACTGAAATACATGGGGCACGGACGTCACGTAGGCGGGGCGAAGCAGGGTGTTTGCGGCGTGCATGATTGAAAGTAGGAAACTTGTGAAAATGGATAAATTACAGCATTTTCCTCCTAAAATATTCCAAAAAATCAGGCCTGTCTACATGTGTAGTGTTAATTCATTTTCATATGTGCTTTCAGCTGTGTGTGATCCATTCCATATTGCCTATCAACATTGTGTAAACAAGTTGACCGAGCACTGCCAAGTTTGAAGCTGCAAGAGAACTAACTACTTTACGGATCTATTAATCGTGCAACTCTACAAATTTGCATCCCTCCTGCTGGCTACGCTGCCAGTCCTTTTCCACACAGATGATCGCCTTCGCTGTGTGCATATTGAGTTTTGCCAAGTGTTAATGCAGTTGGTTATGCAGTGTTTGGAAGCATAGGCTATATTAAATGGTACTGAATTAATTAAATAGATCGTTTTAACTGCAGGATCATGGATACTCATTGATTTGATTGATTTATTTTAATGTGCAGTGCAAAAACACCCACAAGGTTGTTCTGCTGCATCACATTCCCACTGATAAAATGAGGTATTTATTTTAACCATTTTTGAACAGATTGTACTCATCTTTTACACAGTTCCACATATTTTTTATCTGTTGGAGAGCCAAATAGAGAAAAAATAGACCAGTCATATAAAAGTAGCTTCAGCTTATTCCAATGGACGAGCTCTGCTGCGGACATGCTGCGGCAGTGTCCGTGTCTCATGGATTTCAACTGTCAGGCATCTGCAGCCGATCAATACAGAACGAGGATATTGATACCTTTGATTACCAATGATCTGAGTCACAGCTATGCATAACCTGTCAGTCCTGAATGACAGCTGGACTGAAGGAATATTATCATACAAAATCTCGATGAAGGACGGCTTATTACGTGCACTAACATTCATGATAAACTTTTGTTCGTCACATTTTCCGGCCTCTGTCTCCAATTTATATGCATCGTTTGTCATCATCAAATCACCGTAATATTTTCTATATTGCTCCAAATTAACTACACGCAGTATCTCTGAAGTTATGATAGAACAGTAGAATTCATCACTAGTGCTTTGTGGTCCACATGCTTTCATAATATCCCATTTCCAGAGAGAGCACTGCAGTAGCGAGTGGAGGGTCTATTTTAAGTGCAGTCAGATAGCTATATGGCACTGTGGCTATATTTAATAAAAGTCTCCCGAACACTGCACCAATCTCTCTCCCTGGGGCTATCTGCATTTGACTGGCCATGTCTGCTCCCATTTAATGTGAAGTGGCAGCCTGAAGACGTGTCAATCTCTCTCCCTCTCTCTTTCCTGGGATCTTGTTCGTGGATGGAGGAAACAAGGGAAGAAAGAGGAAGAGGGGAAGGTGATGGTAGGTGTGACAAGAACGTGTCGTAATATCTATTTCTTCTTCCCTTTTCAAAGTCTTTTGACCTGTCTATGCAGATCCTGTCTCCTTACTTTCCCTCGCCCACTGTCCCACCCATGTTTCCCCCTCCTTCATCCTCATGAGTGCCTCTCAACGGGCTGCTTCCTGTTTGTATACACGAATTGCAAATGAACAAATGTTGTGCTACAAAATCAATTTCTCCATGAAACATCATACATTTCCTCACTCTTTCCCCAGTTTTATTATTTATTTATTTATTTTTGCTCTCTTGGTCTCCGGCTATATTTTTTTTAGCATTCAAATTTTTTGGATGCACAGCAGTTTTTTTTTAAGTACCTCAGTAGGTGGAATGCTCATCACGCCACCACCCTCAGCTTTTATTTCTGTCTCACCGCTGTATCACCATTTGTAAGCCCAACTCCTTCCTCCTCCACCAGCCTTCCACCCCAAGGCTATAGTTATGGCGTAGTTGTATAGTGTAGTGGTGTACTGCAGGGCAGAGCAGAGCAGATGACTCAGTTCTAGTAGCTACTGCACAGGCAACCCCAAGCACACACACACACACACACACACACACACACACACATACATACATACATATATATACAGTACACTGTGGATCAGCACAGCATGGGTGTGACTCCAACTGTGCAGCTTTGGTCTGCCTACCTACAACTGTGTGGTGTGGTCTGGTGCCGCTCCACCACATGAAATATCCATAAGTCAGGTTGGGCTTACAGATGCCACTGTACCTGCTGAGCCCCTTAACAGGGGGGATGTGTGTGTGTGTATGTGTGTGTGTGCATGTGTGTGTGTGTGTGTGTGTGTGTGTGAGGAGGGAGAACCTGAGAGACAGACAGAGAGAGAAAGAGAGAGAGGGGTGAGGGGAAAGTACATCAGTCATTTTGTACCCCTGCAGAGGGAGGTGTGTTTGGATGTGTGTGCCTCTGTGTGTGTGTGTGTGTGTGTGTGTGTCTGCAACGTGAAAGTGCTTGTGTGCACTCGTGCATAAACACTTATGTACATCATTAGGGCTTTAATCAGGTATCAGAGCTACAGTATAGGAAAGAGAATCAACAAGGCAAAGTAGGAAGAAGACAGAAAGATAGGTGGCGAGTACAAGGAGTGCATCTGTCAACCTATTGGTTTCCCTGCATGTGTGGGTGTTTGTGTGGTAGGAAATGTATAGCACCAAAGAACAGAGTCAATATGTCTCATATTACGTGCGGGAGGAGGACAGAAGAAAAGGGAGATGTGAGGACAGCAGAAGGATGGATAAGGAGAAGGAGGAGGGAGGAGCGATAAGAGATAGCCGGCTTGGCAGAGAGGTAGACAGGAAGAAAGTGGCAGGAGGTGCGGCGAGAGGGAGAGAGTTGGTTTGCAAGAAACGTAGAGATGGAGCGGGGAGTAAAGGCTCGGAAAGCGGGAGGGAGGATTGCAGAAGGAGGGGAGGTCAGAGGGGATAGCAGCAGGTAGCGTGTACATCTGTCACCTTCTGCTCCTCCAGGCCAAGAATGCCCAGGAGGAACAGGGGAGGAGGAAGAGGAGCAGGAGGAGGAGGCAAGTGGGGGCACAAAGCCACCAGCAAGAGGAGCCTCACTAAACAGGCCTATATTTATTTTGAAGCTGAATTCAAGGAATTTCTAAGCGCTCCTTATATAGCCCTGAAATGCTGAAAAGCATGCCTCTGAGTGGAGTGTAATCCATTTCATTTGGTATCTCAAAAAGGCATATGGTAGCTGAGTATTTTCTCTTTGAAATGTTAGTCTATTGTGAGGGAAGACAGGGCACAGAAGAAGGTGAGAGAGAAAAGGACCTGAGGAGAGGAGGTGGCGCTGAGAGGAGAGAAGGAACGGCATCGGTGGGAATGGGAGCCGCACAGGCACCGTGTTCATAACTCTACTGAGGTTGACATTGTCCCAGAAACTTATGAATAACATCCCCGTGTGTCAGCTGGTCTCCAAGTGTGTGTGTGTGTGTGTGTGTGTGTGTGTGTGTGTGTGAAGCAGAAGAAGTCGTGGGCTTTGCCACTGTCTATCGTGCAGGGCCTCGTCTCTGTAGAGTCCACCGGGATTGTGAGCGAAACAGAAATGACCCAGAAAGACAGGACACACAGCTGTACAGACGTCAGAATATCAAGGAAGCAACTCAGTTCACATCAGTCTCTGCACAGCTTGACTCTGTCTGCACAAGCCATTTAAACATTCAGTACATTGAAGAGGGCAGACAAGCAGTCGTTTAACATTTGTCTTATGAAATAGCTGTACTTTCCTTATCTATATATGTAGAATGTTTTTCTTAAAATGTATAGAAATCTACAATATACTTACACACATTACATGTAACATTGCATTGCGTGTTCTCCACTGCAAACAAATTCTGTATTTGTGCATTTATATCTGCTGAAGACTTCACAATCCAACTTTTATAACCAGATTTTATTCTATTAAAAAAAACAAACTTTGAATTGCACACAATGAAGCATTTGCGATGCTGGTGTCATACTCTTTCATATTTCAATGTCAATAAGGATTCAATATTGTTCGGCTCTAATAACACATGCCGGGTTTAGTGCAGTCATTGAAAATAAACACATTTAACAACATTGCAGGCATTTAATAAAATAAGCTGTTCTGTGAATTGATATATTGCACCCAGTTTAAGTGTTTTTCTCTCGTTTCCTTTCAAAGTCACCGTCACAACAGCATGTCTCCTTAATTCAGTCAAGTGTGATAGGAGTGAATGGTTGCGCGAGGTTACTGGGGGATGGGAAAGCAATGCCATCTGTGTTCAAATATGTTTGCTCGTGTCTAGCATAAGGTGTTTAAGATGCATGTGTAGCAATGTGTACATAATCTGTCACACACCATTAGGTGTAAGAGGTATACGTGTTTAAGGGAGAAGGCTAAAGTGAAATGAAGTGGCTATGGTCTGATTGTGCATTTACTCAAAATGATGAAGTTAGGGCTCTGTCTCGTCAGTGTATTGATTGATGTATCCTTGGAAAGGAAAAAAAAAAAAAACAAAACGGGAACAAAGGACAAATAAAAAAACACTTTCAAGATTATGATCATTGATATTAATATTTCCTCCTCTGCTTTCTTTTCACTGCGGCTCTTTGCATTTATTTGCCCTTTTTGTTTATTTCTGTCATTTCATTCTAACGAACTTCAGAAAACCAAATGATGCAAGGAAAAGCAATGTATTGGTTTCAGTCTCAGTGGAATATGGCTCAACAAATCAATATGCCGACTGGTTAATTGATGACAGAGGTACAGATTCACATCGCTAATTTTTCATAGCCCAATAATCAAGAGGCCCGAGCCACAGTGAGAATCCAAAGATGCTGTCATAAATCACTGATTTAAGTTCATGAATTAATCACAACAGAGACATACATTTGCCAAAGTGACTTGGTAGCAGCACTTCACATTGACATGTGCATTGATTTGGGTTATGTAAGTCAGCGCTAATTTCTAACAGCATTCGAACTCAGTTTTAGCACCACCTGCTTTGCGGTGCAATCCTGTCCACCAAAATGCTTACAAGCATCCGATACCCACTGACACGTCTGTGAAAAACCTAAAATCAATATGATGGTTAATTGGTAGCATGTGCATGCACATGAGTGTACGTGAGAATCTGCACAGTGTGAATGTGATCCATTGATAGATTTAGCTACCCAATAACAGATGCTGCGTAATAAGGGCCCCTGCCACAATGCTAGTTAGGAGCACTTAGAAATGCATAGTGAATGATTAAATGATTAAAGTGTGAGCGCTCCTGTGCCCGTGTGTGCATGTACAGTGTGATTGTGTGTAAAGAATTGTCTGCGCGAGGATGTGTGTGTATCTGTGTATGTGTCAGCCCACTTGATAAAAGGCCTAAAGGCCTAATTGAACATCTCATTGACTCAGCTGTGGGTCATAATCAGTACAAACACATTCATTCCTTTCTAGAGCTCTTCTCGTGCTGCAGAAGTGAGCACTGATCTGAGAATAGAATAGAAGCTGAAACATATGGGTAGCTCCTCAAATCATAACAACAACAACAAAAAAATCGAAAAATTGAAGGTAAATAACGATCAGGTCTGGGAGTAAAATACCACTTGCACTTAGAATAAAGGATTTCCTAAAAACAAGGTTGACAGTTCTCAAATGCACAGCGCTTTAAAAATGAATGTTATAGATTTACAAAGATAGAACTCACTGCAGGATTGTTATAACAGGTTTCATTCGATGGCACAGGTGTACTGTTAAATTGATGACTCGGTGTGCGATTATACGACTTTGTTTGATAGCACGCTGTTCGCTGCACACTGGAATGAACTTTTTTCATTGATTTAGTTTTGGTTGGTTTCACATGAGTCAAGTGCACCACATTTTAAATCAAGCGTGTGCACATTTGCATTTGTTAATTGGTCAAATGGTATGAGTGTCTGCCCAGAGGTGTGAATGAATGTATGCAGTAAACACACAATACAGCGCCGATGTGCAAGCTTTTAGTTTTTTCCTGGTGTCCTCAGTTGTCTCCGTTGTGCAGCGCCGCATTCAATAATGACTTTTTAATTGATCATACTTTTAACAATTAGGTCCATATGGTGCTATAGTGTATGCTGGAAAGCCACTATGAGATTTTTGTGTCATTTATTTGCATTCAGTTGGCTAAGCCAGAGAAACACACTTGTGTGAATAGGTTTTTGGGCAGTCGCTGCTGGGTGAGCAACTTTCAATGGAATGAATGCGCCACAATAATTAGATACCTCCTCAATTGTTCAATACATGATAGGCAGTGAAATTACTACCGACTCCTAATACCCCATTATATCGTCATTAAAACAGAGCTTCCTATGCGCTCCGTCTGTTTGCAATATTCACCTCGCCTTACCCTCAATCCATCACTTACTATCCCTTGAGGTTCCCTGTGGTCTGGATCATTGTGACACCGTGTTCTGCATCAGAAACAAACTGCACCATTGTTTTCTGGGAACGCGACTGCCGCTGAGATTCCTTGTTTGGTGCATACTTGAACCCATCAGTGGTTCCAGCAGGCTGGAGGGACACCTTAATTCCCAGTTAGTGATTAAAATCCAATCTGTCTCTAAGCTAGAACCCTTTTTTTGCGAATTGTTTTTTCAACATATGGTTGTGGGAACTAACTCAAATATGCGCTCATTAGAGAGTATGGGCGCAATGTATACATCCTTTCTGTACTGCTTGGTTGGCAAAAAAGGTGCAGGTGGTGATGCTATACCTACTGTAGATATCTTACTCTATATGTTTACTAGTGCTTTATCATTGTTCCCTGCTGTCTTATATTACATATTACCCCTGCAACCAACGATTCTCTTGTCTGGTGTGCAGCATAAATTGAGGAATATATTTTATTTTCATGCCTTACCTGTGATATTTAAGTTCAGTCCAGCGCACTTGACACATCAATGTCTTGGTCCTCTGCTAATCTGTCTAACATAAAGTGGATCTTTTGATTTATTAGCTTCTCTGTAAAAGTTTCCAGAGTTATATTATGAGACAGATGTAAATATTGTCACTGTAAGATGGCTCCTAGGGTGCAGGCAAGGTAATGTGTAGCTAACAAACTACTGCCTGGAGCGATCACCTCTCTCCCGCTGGTTTGTGTCCTTGTCTGCAGCAACATAAATACGTGTGTGTGTGTGTGTGTGTGTGTGTGTGTGAGGTAGATACAATACATGAATCACTGGCAGCCTGTCACAGGAGAGGAGGAAGAGAGGGAGGGAACAGTGGAGAAGAAATGAGGAAGGTAAGAAGGAGAGCAGACAGACGGTGTGCAGAGAGGGTAAACAGTATTCAAAAGGGTAAGGCGAAAATTGGATAAAGATATAGAACGGTGCAGGAAGTGTTTGTCTTCGGTGTGTGTGTGTGGGGGGGTATTACAAGATGAGAGAAACAAGGAACAACACAGGACATTTCCACCGTTTAGACTTAACAGCAGGACAATACTGCAACTACTTCTTGGAAGTTTGTTCTCAGGAGAGTTTCAGGAACATTCATGCAGAGATATCAGTGTCAAGGTATAATTATAGCCACAAACAAGAGACATCCTTATCAGGCTTTTTACCACTATAAGCATCATTCTACCTCTAAAACCATTTCAATCATAATCCAACCATTTTTAAAATAATGGAAATATCAGAAACAGCAAGTTGGACAAGGTCAAACCAGAGATTGAAAAGAGCTGGTCCCTTTGCTCTGAGCTCCAATCCATATTTGTTATGACTGACTCTAATCAGTTTAATCATTTTTAATCATTTTAAGTTAAACATTTTATTGATTTTCACAGAAAAATAACTAATTTTCTTAAAAGGGCAGATTGGTTAAAGGCAAAATTGTTGTTTCCCTCTTCAAGAGGATGCTCATCCAATTTCCTTCAAGAATTTTCTATTATCGATTTTTATTTTCTGCTTGTCCACAATTTCTTATCATCAAAAAACTACTAGCCTAACCTTCCTTCGTCTTGAAGCACAAAAGAAAAGTATAGGGTTCTCAAACTTTCATTGTGAGTTACTCAACAGAATCACTTTGCACAGAGCAAAAACCCTGAACCTGACAACAACACTACATTGACCGTTGAGCACCCTTTACATTTTATGCCTCACCACTGCTGAACTCAAAGTTCAATCAGTTTCAGCTTTGACCTTGTTTGTCTGTGGCCTTTCAATGTGCATCTGCTCTATCCTGTCCATGATGTACTGTACTGTACAACACCAGCGAGGGAACGAAATTATTTATTTTTGTTGGTTTGTTTTTTTGCATTGTACACATCATCAAATACATTTTTTTTCAATAAAACAGATGTCGTGTGGAAAAAGCTTGTTCTTCTCAGAATTAGCTTATACATGTCTGCTTGAATTTTAAAGTTTGGTTCAACCAAATTCTCTCCCTCACTGTGATGAAATAGGCAAGACTCAGAGCTATATGTTCATATGTTGACGCCCCCAGACTGAGCACAAAAAGCATAACACTGTGTAATCGAAGGCCCAGTTTGTGCCACTTTGTAGCTCCTGGTCGCTTTGCATGAGCAAGCCTGACATACACCAGCAGAAAAACAACATTATATATGAACAAGATTCATTCCATGTAGGTGTCTCTCTGTTCGAACAGCTGATTTCAAGTTTGCACCAAACAAGGAAACTCACATTATTCAGTAGAAATAACCACAACACATGGGCCTACCAATAACTGCTATATTCAGAGCTTAGTGAGATATTTAGAACCGATGTACAGTGACCAGGATGAACAGCAGGGTCACAGCGATGTACACACACATGAACCACAGAGCGCCTGAGCTGCTATCTCTAATACAAGAGCTACTTTTCTCCCTCACTCCGCTGTTGCATTTGTTAAAAAAAAGCTGGGAGTTCTAGCACAATCTGAGAGTTTAGTTACCCTTTTAAAATCGTTCGACAATCTTGGCAGCACGACTGCAGCGTGGCAGGATGTCAGCAGTCAGACAGGGCTACGAGGATTAATTACTAAACAGTCTTTGGGATCGTTGAATTGGTTTTCAAATCTGCCAGAGCTTCCCTGCTACTTGGCACACACAGGTGACGTAAACCTTTTCCACACTTTGCCTCTGCATTGCGCTCCACCTCGCGACGAGCACATGCCGCTGATCCGCTGACCGTGTGTAGGGAGCCTGAAACGGGCGAGGAAACACTTAGATAAGAGGTGGCCGAGGAAGGAAGAGGCAGAAAACAAGGAGACGGACCATGTAGAGACAGACAGATGGAGACGGAGTGGTGGGCAGAGTATGCCAGTGATGGATGAGACTACAGGGGAGAGTTAGACTCCTGACGTGGTGTGATTCTGCTGATTTATATTTAAGGGAGTGCTCTATCACTCTCAGAGGGGTGAAGGAAAGAGGAGAGGGAGGGGAGTGAGGTGAAAGTGAGGACATTAGATGGCCCCGGCAAACCTATCTGTCAGTCAGATGGGTCAGTGAGCGGGCTTGCATGTCCACATCTGTGTTTGCATGTGAGCACTTGAAATGTTCTGTATTTATAATACCAGTTGTTATTGAATTTCTGTTTGCACTCGTATTTTGTGTGTGTGTGTGTGTGTGTGTGCGTGTCAGATTTGTTAGTGTGTGTGATGTGCTTCTTCATCTGAATGACAGTAAATAAAGCACAGTGAAAAAATCACTTTTTATCTTCCCTTTGTTGTGTTTCTTTTTACCGCTATGTCTGTGTGTGTATGCTCATATTTGTGCATGTGGGTGTGTATGGGCGTGTGCATGTGTGGGTGGGCGGAGAGGAGTTTGTGTGTGTGAAAACAAACTGGATAAAAAAAGAACTGACTCTAGCGCTGAACTTTTCAAAGGTACACACTGTTTTACAGTAGCAGCGCCTACACACACACACACACACACACACACACACACATAGAAACTCCCTTGTGGCCAAAAGAGCGCATGTGTTAAACCCTTCAAGCAATTAAAGCACTTCAGCAATATCTCCGTATCCAATCACAAGACTTAAGATTACGGCCGTGACCAATGAGGATAAAACGCTTTAACTCTGTGTATCTGTCACATATTCAAACACTCATGTTTGGCTAACAGGGCATGAAAATCACAAATCTCCATAACCAATCGCAAAGCATTCAGGTAAATAAAATTTAAGTAATTTGCTCCGACACAAACTGACTCACTGATTATATAATGTTTATATCCATAATTCATTTGTATTCAAAATTGGTAAAATAACAGAACTCTGAGAGGGGGATTAAATATACAACTGTTCAAACCTGATGACAAAATACACAGAGATAAACAAAATATTCATTTCACTAAATAATAAAATAAAAACCAAAGCAACAAAAGTAATTAGTGTGCAGCAACTGGCATTAGCAGTTGTTATTAGCAAAGATAAGCTCCTAGTTACCAGTCTGTTGCTCTGGTTTGGCTGGAATAAATTAGCAGATGATTTGATCACATCATGTTGCTTTTATGAACCATTTTATGACACAGACTATTGTCTAGGCTGTAATTCACCAAGACATTTACTATACAGGTCATGTGTATCGGCTGCACAGGCCAACGCTGCATCCACACACACACACAACACACAAGAAACAGGCTGGGGTAGCAGATATTAAAACATGAACACACACACACACATCCACACACAAATTCGGGGTAGACATCAAACAAAGAGATGCAGACAAAGGCGAAGGCACATGTAGTGATGCACACAAGGGAACCAAGCTGTGATCATGACTGGGGTAATAGCGAAGCCTCAGAGGGGAGTTGCCCCAGGCTTACCTTAACATGTACGATAGGATCAGATAGAATATATGCATGTTGTATACAAAAACAACAACAACTACAAAAACAACATGTTCAAGAAAAAAAAAAAGCTCAAAAGACGTGCACGTGGCCATGCATATGTATGCAAGTGTTCATGCATGTGTGAGCATCTGTGTGCGTGTTGTGTGTACGCATCTTTTTTTTTTTTTTTTTGTATGACTGGCTGCGCATCTCAAGGCTGTGAATGTTTTCTCCGCTGTATGGCCAATGCAGGTCAATTAATAATGCAACACTTGCAGAGGTAAAGGAGGCCTGTGTGTCTGGTGGAAGCATGGGGGGGGGGGACGGAGCCAGAGACGGTGGGAGACAAAGAGAATGAGGCGACGGGCAAATGGAGGGGACAAACAGCAGAGGGAGAGTGCTAATGTGATCTAGAGGGATGAAAAGAAGCAGAAGAAGCAAATACAGACTTGGTCTTATTGTTATTTTTGTTCCCAATTAAAGGAAATCTAAGTCAACTAATTAGATCTTTAATTTAAAAGTTTCGAAAAAACTCTCGTCTCGTAGCAACTAGAAATAAGTGAGCATGAAGCAGATCAGGGTCTTGCTCGAGGGTTCTTCAGTATATGCCTGTTGTGGATTTGAACTTTGACCTTTTGGTTTCAGTGTCTACATTAATATGTTTGTGTATATTCATATACATATCATATCATGCATATCAAAAAATATGCTGTTCATTTATTATGTTAGGATACTGTATATATTTACTTCATGCTTGCACTCGTCCTCCCGCCAGAACAACACAGGACAATTAATTGGAAACAGGGAGCTGCTTGTGTTTCATTAATGTGATCGTCATGTTTCCAGGAAATGATTCACTCACCGTGAAAATAAATAAAGGAGGATAATTAGGTAAAAACAGGCTCTAACTCAGCTTATCATTACGGAGGCCTCAGTAAAGAAAAGTGAGAATGATTGGATGTATTTTTGCAGGAGAGGAGGACGGAGGGGGGAGTAAATAAGGGACAGGCAACATCAGCCTTGGGGATTTGCAGTTGTTGAGAAGCTGATTCAAGGCTGAGTGTTAGAGGTAGGAAGGTTAATACGCTGTGCCAACCCAGTCTCACATCAAGATGTGTAATAGCTAGGCAATATGTTAAGATAGCAAAAATGTGTTTTGATAACATTTCACAATCTTCGCTCAGTGAATGTATATGATCTTTGCTTTTTAAGTTATTATTAAGATTCTTCCAGGTTTCACCAAAATTGTTGCAATACAAATGTCATTCAATCATTGCTATGGCGATTGGTGTGAACTCGCTGGAACACACAGCTTGCATGTTGTTTGAATCATTGTCTTTGTGTTGTTGTTGTGCTATTTGTGTTATTGTTATTAACTGTTTTGATGATGTTTTTTCTTCTTCTTCTTTGGATTTCCTTCAGACTAATCGCATTGCTTCTGCCACGTGGTTTTGGGGTTAGTTAAGTCTATACCAACCACAGCAATGATAGAAGACATTGTATTTCAACAATTTTCTGGTAGTACCTGATAGAAACTTCACAATAACTAATAAACCAAAGATCATATACATTCACTGAATGAAGAGTCTGAAAATAAAACTCACATTTCTTGCTAGAATGTTTGTCTTAAAATATTGAATTTCCCACTGGGAATAAACAGAACGTCTGCTTTTTTTGTTGTTGTCACAGAGAGAAACTTGAGAGTGATGTGACGTGGATGCCAGTAGAAAAAAAAGGCCAAAAACACATCTCACAATTTTAGAGCTGGACCAACGTAGCTATAACACATTTTGATGTGAGACTGAGTTGGCTATACACACTACTACAATACTACAATTTTTTTTTCTTTTAAAGCCATTATAGAAAAAAGTGTTATTAAAGTGCAGTCAGTGTGTGCAGGCTGATGTGTTTGGGGTGACATGGGAATAGAGAAAGAGAGCCAGGGGTACAGACAGGATGGGTGAGATTAAAGAGGTCAGGAGGTGGGGGAGGATTTTATTGTCTGTTTGTAGAGATGCAGGAAGAATGGGGGGAGGAGGTGGTGGGTGTGGAGAGGTGGTCAGGGGGAAAAGGGAGGAAGGAGGCATGAAGGTAGAAAACATCTTTGGAGAGATAAGAGTGGAGCATTGGAGGGGCACATCAGCACATGACTGCTTCGCTGGAGACGCAGTGTAACTAGTGGCCCAGGAAGGAGTGCGGTGTGTAGCCAAACAGGAAGAGGTGGAGAGAACGTGTCGGTGTGCGACTGTGTGTGCGCATCTGCGTGTGTGTGCGTGAACTCAATACAGGGGAAGGTGTGCGTATCGAGGTGCGAGAGGGAAGTGATGAGGATGAATGTGAGTGTGTGTGCGCCTGTGACAATGGGTGGTGATGCGGAGTGAGAATAATAAGGAGGTGTATTCCTTTCTGCAGACAATAGGGCCAAGGGTGGGTGGGTAAGGTCCTGAGGGGGGGTTGACAGTTGAGAGGCCAAAGAATGGTGGGGGTGAGCCTCAGAGGGCTGACTGGGGTGTGATGGGTAGCCAGGGCTTGTGGTAGGTGTGGGAGAGGACAGCTGGATGTACAGTAGAAAAACACCAACCATTCTGATTGTGGAGGAGGATAATAGAGGGGCAGGGGGAAGGAGAGTGGGAGGATGATAAGGAGGTGGGGTGGGTGGAGTGGGGGGGGGGCGCGTGAGGCAACTAAAGGCTAATGGAGGGGAGTGAGGAGGGGTGGGTGGGTGAGACAGACGGGGGAAAGGGAGGAAGACAAAAAAAGAGGAAGCGTGAGTCGCTGCAGTAGATCCCTCACCCACAAAGGAACCACATGCAGCCTCAGCCACCGAGCCAGAACCACTGCAGCTGCGACTGCTGAGAGTTAGCGAGCATGTGTATGTGTGTGTGTGTGTGTGTGTGTGTGTGAGAGAGAGAGAGAGAGAGAGAGAGAGTGCGTAAGTTTGTGACCAAGTTAAAGTGTGGGTGTGTGTGTGGTGTGCGTGCATGCGTCTGTGTTTGTTTGAACCTGTGGTGAGGACTGCGGCTTTGAAACCTCGACCACATGCAAGACTGAGGTCTGAATCTCTGCAACACACTGCGGAGTGGCAGTGCAGAAGTGGGTTAGAGAGAGAGAGAGAGAGAGAGAGAGAGAGAGAGAGCGAAAGAGCAAGAGATCGAAAAGTGCCAGAGAGACAGAGAATAAGAGACTAAAAGATTGAGAAAAACAAAGATTAAACAAAAAGAAGATGAGGTCAAAAGGAGGAAGAAGAGGAGGAGGGGAACGAGTGAAATATGGACACGGCAGAGGGCAGGAGGGAGGGAGGGAGTGAGTGAGGCAAGTCATGATGGAGACAAAGAGTGATAAAGGGCGGGGGGGAGCGCATCAGAGAGAGGGAGCAGGGCAGCGTTAGGAGATGTAAAGTGAAAGAAATAGATGGAGTAGCTGTGAGCGAGGGAAAAGGATAGGAGAGTTGGATTAATGAAATAAATGCAGAGGAGGGCTCTGGAGAAAACAGAGGAGATAGGAGAAGAAGGGAGGCAGCAGGAGAAAGAGGGGAGAGATAGAAAGAGGCGGCTGATGGGGGGGGGCAGAGGAAGAGATTAATAGTTTTGTAGATCTGCTCCTGTGTTGCTACCTCAAGAGTAATGCCTTTTTTCTCCAATCCTTTCTTCCATCCTCCTAGATTCCCTCTTAAAAGGGCTTTTTTTTTTTTAAATAGACACAGACACAGTCGCACATACACATAAGCACACGCATGTACACAGATGCACACACAATGAATATCTGCTGTGATTCATGTAAGCTGTCTCCATTCCAGTGAGCATTTGCCAGCTCACTAATAGGAGAGATTCTTTAATACCGCTCCACTGTGGATTTCAAAGCCACTTACTGTAGTTCACATGTCTCCGAACACATTCAAAGGCCCGGGCCCTCAATCTACTGCCATAAATAACTCACAATACTGAGCAGGTTGCTGCATCCAGGGGGGGTATTTGTTGAAGTGCGTGCATGCGTGTGCAGGTGGACATGCGTGCGTGCATGCGTGTGTGTGTGTGCATGCACGCTCGTAACGTTGTGGTCACGCAAGCAAAACATTAAATAGTCCCATCTGCAAGAGTTTCTAGAGAGGAACTTTGATCTTGGTGCTTATGATTAATTACTTCAGCACCGTATCTGTCAGTGCCACTGAGGCTCCCGGGCCATTCAGCTCAATATCCACCATGTACAACATCAGCATGTTCAAAGCTTATACTAGAACCTATTGTCTGGGGTTTGCCTCCTTGTGCAAAAAAAAGAGAGAGAGAGAGAGAGAGAGAGAGAGAGAAAAGAATGGGGATAAAATACCGCAATTTACGACTTTATTGTAAAACCCGCACTGATTAAGCAAGCTTCCTTCTCTAATTTACCCTGGCAAGTCTTTCAGTACCACCCACCACGCGCAGACAAAAAGCCTCCATCAAATTATGTTAATGATGGTGTAAAACATTTATGGCTTATAGTTCTTAGTGCTGCAAACTCTGCATTTCTATTCCTCTGACTCTGTCTTTAGGGGCTCACCTGCAGTAGCACTGTGTTCCTGCGGCTGAAGTTGAGCTCTGGCGTCATTAATATTTAGCTCTGGAATGCTAATGATCTCTCTGAATCATATCATCACGCCTCAACCTCCAATTAACCTCTCTAGAACTCTATCGTTCTCTCGCCCCTCTCCTCTGTTTCTCAACCCCTCCCATCTCGTCCTCTCTCGCTGACTTTCCGTGTCTTTCTCTTCGCTGTGTCTTTCCTCCTCACTCTCAATCTCTCTCTGGGACTCGCTGCCTTTGCCTCTCTCACCTCTTTTTCATCTCTAACTCTCTTTGGCACATTTTGCCTCTCAAAGAATGTATGCTGAGACAGTTTTCCCCTCTCTTGTGTTTGTGTGCATGTGTGTGTATGTGCATGGATGTGTGTGTCTCTCTGTGTGAGTGTGAGTGTGAGTGTGCGTGTGCATGCGCGCTCGGTCTGCGCTGTCCAAAACCTGAAAGACAGCTCCCGCCTTTCAGAGTTCATCTGGTCTCCCAAGAGGTCCTTCATTTGTCCTTGGTACATTTTTAATAAAGCTAATCGGAGATTGGTGGATGAACCTCGTCACCTGCCTGTCACTATTTCACTTTTCACACTCTCCCCGATACACTGTGTGAGAGGCCGCGGGAGAGAGCTCTCTCCAGGATATGATTCAATAAAAAGAGGGCTTTTTTCCCCCCTAAATCTTGTGGAATTACGGACTTCCTCCACAACACTGTGTCCTCATAAAGTTGAGTACAGGTGTGTGCAGCTTGCCAGATGTGTGCACAGATGAACGCTCAGAGATTTAAAACCCAGCCGATATATTAGCCACAGAGTGAGTCATCCTGGTATTTTGTTAGGAACGGTGTGATTATTATCAGTGAAAGGCAGGGGGTGAACTTGGCATTTAATTTTTTTTCTTTTTTTGTTTTAAAGCCGAGCCCTCTTTCACGTTATTAATCATTTCACTTGACTCTGCCCTATCTTGCTTTCTATACCATATCCCTTCACTGAATGACCACAGAATATACAGCAGTGACCTTGAGAGCGGAGCCACTATATAAAGTGCTATCGAAGGCTGGTGGTGTTTCAGTTGCCATCTACTCAGTTATTCTACCCAACAATTTTTCCAATAAGCGCATCATCATAACAAAAATTAAAAGGAGTACAATTTGCAATGTCTTTCCATCTTTGTTCCAAATATATCACTGCCAACAACTTCCTCTTGTTCTCAACACTAATGTTCTGTCAGCTGAATGAATATTAACCGTTTTTATTCTTAAGAAAAAAGAAAAATTCACAATTCAGATATATGCACTTGAACCTTGACTAAAATCATTTATGTTTGCACATAAAATGAATAAAAAAGCAGCACAATGTAACTAGTGCTCTATAAAGTTCAAGTGGCCAAGTTCACATTCACATTTTAAGCCACATTTAGTATTATGTTTGATATCTATATTATAATGTGAAAGGCCTGCTAAAATCGGCAGCTTTTTTTTTTACACCCTCAGCTACTTTCAGCTCATTGCCTCTTTATAACTCAGTCCCAAAGGCTCTCACTGCCACTAACTTCCAACACATGAGTTCAGACATGATGATGGTGCAAAAATGCCATCAACCAGGAAAGCTGCACAAACACTTAGCAGAGACTCAGGTGGTCGTACAGAAGTGCAGTGGGATGCTCATGTTGCTCAGTGTCTGTTGAGTGTGTAGATGCCAAAAAAAGATATATAAGTATATCAAAAATATAAAAATAAAAAATAGAACTGAGTGTAAAATTAAACATTGCAGATTTTTTTTTTTTATTTCAAGTGCACAAGAAATAATGTCAAAACTGAACTTAGGTCAGTGTTTCCCAAAAACATTTCCAGGCTAAGAGCATCATGAAGCGTCCTCTTACTGCGGCATACCCAAGGACGCTAAATTAACATGCCTCTCACCCATTACGAGAAGATTAAGAGTGCTTCACAAGCTTCAACACCTGCAGGAGGAATGTGCTTTATTTGGAGTCTTTTTGTTTTGTTTGTCATATCTAATATTTGAGCCTACGCCTTTGGTTTTTATTTCTGAGCAGATTCCTAAACCAAAACCAAAAGTCAGGCTATTTTTTTTTTTTTATCTTACACATTTACATTCAAGGGACAAGTTGGTGTATCACATATATTGATTTTCTGTACTGCAAAATATTGCCAAAGCGCCACTGTGATTCCCCCCCTCCCCAATAATTTTTGTACATCCTTTTTATACACTTACTCCAGTCTTGCTAATGTATTGCAGTACATACTCTTGCTCTCTTCTGCATCTCTCCCCTCCATTTTTCTCCCTCCCTCTCTTTTGTAGCAGTGATTGTGATGAATTGAGTCATCTTAAGTGTTTCCTCTCTTTGTGCATCCCGGGAGGATTTCAATCCCCCTCTATTTTCCCTTGTCTCCCCCCCTTTCCTTCCACTGAATCCCCTCGCTTTCTGTGCACTCATCTCCCCATCCTTCACCTTATTGCAGTGGTTCTCTCTATCTCTCCGTCCCCGTTTTATGCACATCTTTCTCTCCCTCTCTCGATCTCTGCCTCTGTTCCTTTCCTTTATTCTGAAAGCATTACTCAAATCACAATCATGCTCTCAGACCCCTCCACCACCACCCTGCAGTAAATAGATAAATTGCAGAATGGAGAGTGAATGGGTATTAATAGTAGCAAGCTATGAATTGTACTGCATATCAAATGAAAGCCACGGCGGCCTGCGAAGATGCTTTTCGTGTGTGCACAAATACACGCAGGGCTGCACGCAGCAACACACACACGCACACACACGCTCGAACAAATCCACGTGTACAGCACTGCAGTCCTTCGCCAAGGTCATGACCTCCAGTTGTTCTGCATCATAACAACAGCGTTGGCTACACTTGAGTCATCTACGGGGAAAATCAGGGCAGAGTTTTAATCAACTGCTGCGATGTGGTGCAGTGTGCCATCAGTGAAATGGTGTCACAGCCACTGATGCATGACGATTTAGTAATACATCACACTCTGGAAAGTAGAGGCGTTTCTTGATGGCTCTTTCGACTTCGTTAGGAGTCAAATTTTGGGGTCAACACACTAATAAGGACAAGATTTCTATGCTTTCTAACTCTGTTCGGTGTTAGTGACATCTCTGTGAGGAGTTAAGTTAAACTGTTATGTTGCATTTTTATGTAAATAATGTGACAAATATTCCCTCAATACATCGCAGGCCCTAAGGAGCTAATACATCCCTATCAAAACATTCCCATCAGGCTGTCTAAAGACATAAATGCTCCAGCCGTGTGTTTGAAATGTTTTGGAAAACTAGCACTTGCCAAGACATCAGACTTTAGACATGTATGGAAAATAAATAAATAAAAGACATTCTCTGAGTCCTCAGTAGAGAACAGTCAGTCACATCCCCAGCCCCTTTATAAAATTTTTGTCACACCCTTGCCTAGTGGGGTTTCACTTAATAGAGGAGAGAACTTGCGTATGAAATGTATCTGCAGTACAGCAGTTGGCGGTAGATGCCTTTGATTTGCCAATCAAGATGGTGACTTTTGAACGACCGCCACTGTATGGCAGAGACAGCCAGCCACAGGGCTGTCAGCGTTCAAAGCCAAGGGCCCTCTCAGTTTAACAGTCTCAGTGTGTCGCTACTCCCACACTTCAAGAGATGGCACATCAAGGAGCTGTTGGTGTTGGATTGTATACATCTGTACACACACTTGATCATACGCACTGAGCAGGATACACCTTAACACAGAGGCAACATACGCAGAGTTACAAATACTGTATATGCTCCTGTGGGTGCACACACTCACACACACACCCAAAACACATACTACAATGCAGCTTTCTGGGCTGGATGTGTTGGCAGATGACACTGTTTAACACTGTCTCATCTGCTCTCTGCTTTGCCAGCACTGCTATGGGACACAGCCAGCTGCAGGGAGAGCGAGAGAGAGAGAGAGAGAGAGAGAGAGAGAGAGAGACAGACAGGGTGAAGTCGTACCTCGTGGCAGAATACCAGGGCTGGGTAGGAAGTGAGCAGGGAAGAGAAAGAATGAAAGTGTTGGTGTGAATGAGAGGCGGCTGCAAAAACAGCAGAAGCGAAAGTAAAAACAAGGCAACAAAGAAAGTGAGACAGAAAGCGAGAGAGAAAAACGAAGAGAACAGCAGGGGCGAGGTGATATGTAATGTCAAAAGTGGAAGCAGGACTCGCGGCACTGCTCGAGTAAGCAGGTGTTGATGACCGTGAGTCACTGCCACTTCAGCTGTTCGAATGAGGTGGGGTCATCATCAGCACTATTTTAAAGTAGAGCAGAGAAAGAACAAGAAGGAAAAAAGCTTTAAGTGAGGAAAAACACAGATAGTTCAGGAAGAGATTTAACGCCGAATACCGGAGAGGAGGACAAAAATGAGACAGACAGACATTTAATCATCATTACTGTAACTTTCTTTCATGTGTTCAGTGTTCATAACAGATAAGCCTGTTCACCCACACCAGCCTGTTAACAAGGGACAAGATGACGTTATATATTATACAGTACATTTATTTGCAATGTGTGCAGTATAATGCAATACACTGTAATGCAATGCAATATCATTTGTACATCATATTGCATGTACCTGTGCAATACGCTGTTAATGAATGGCTGCTTTTTCCGTAGCTGGGACAAATAGTTGAACGTTCCCACATGAGCTCTGCCAAATTGCTCCCACTGACACATTCACCAGCTACTTTCACTAACCATGGATACAGCAAATAAATGTGGTTTCTTTCTAAATCTAGAGTCATTTGATGAAAAAAAAAAAACATGCTGATGAGCTGCATGGTATTATATGATGAATCGTGAAGCACCACTCTATCAGAATATCTATAAAAACATTTTGATAAATTGGACACAGAAATAACTAACACATTATTACAGAATCAACATGAATGAATTATCACATTCAGCACTGTCTTACTGTACTTTGGAACATAAAATAGCACAGCAGATAGGATTAAAAACTGAAATGCCTTCAGTCTGGATTTAAAAGTTGCATATTAGGGCAAGTCTAAGACCTTTCGGAAGTTTGTTCCAGCAAACTTTGTGTCGCTTAGTAACTAAATGCTAATTAACCACGTTCTGTGTAAACTCCGCGAATAATCACAAAGCTAGTTTCAGGTGACCTTCAAGATCTGAAGGGTATCGTGGAGAGGATTCAGAGTAGTAAACTGCTTGGTATTTGCTCATTTTGGCTGTTTCTTTTTGGGTTATTTCAAGTTTCAAGCTCCACCAGTGACAGGGGAGCGCCCGAGTGCCAACGGCTTTTCTTAGTACTGAGGAAATGGGAGCCGTAGTTTAACAAGATCTCTGCACTCCACTGGATGACATGTTTGATGGAGGCTGGCGGTGTGTTTCCGGAGCGTATGAGGTTGAACTCTCGTGATATAAATTTGTCAGATTTGGGATTTAGCTCAAAAAGCCGCAAAATGCCTGTTTGAGGTCAAAGCACGCGTTGAATAATAAATGACTAATAGAAATAGGAGGCTGTTATTCTTGCCTGTGTTTATCTATTAAAGGGTGGGAAGGAAATGAGAAGAGTGCACGAGGACAGAGCGGCACAGAAAAAGAAGTGGATATAACAAGAGGATAAAACTGACTGAAAAACAAGCAGAGTGCAGATTTCAGAGGCTCAAAGTATATTTTTCTTTTATCTTTTCGTCTTAACACACAGATTTGTTCTATGGCATTTGTTGACTAATTAATCAGATTAAACTGATTAAGAGATGTTGTTTGACAGAGTAACACTTTGTAAAAGCTATAGGAGTCCTGAAATTCTTTATGTCTGTAGTTATTCTTTAAAGACGGGTTTGGGTTGTTTTTTTTTAGTGGGTCTGACACAGCAGGTGACATTTAGCCAAACATGTTTACATTAAGACTTTTGTTATAATTCATCTTGCTGGTAGAATCCAACACTCAAAACCTGAGTACACAAAAAGTCAGAAGAAAAAGCGTTGGATTGGGCAACATTCACAAAAACAGAGGGATTCGACGAGAGGAAGAACGTCTATGAGGCTAAACCGAGCTCAAGAGGATTCATTTTTAGTATGGATGAAACCAGCAGGCATTTATGTGTTTTGTTCTGGTTTTGTGTTGTGTTCGTCATGTGCCAACAGTGCTGGCAGTCGTTAAAGGAGCTGTGCTGTGCCTGTCTGAGAAAATATTGATGCATAGTCCTCCAAGTAGGATGAAGAAAACCACTGAATTTATCCTTGATACCTTGTTTTATGTCTTCATCTTCGCCCATTATCTCTTAAAATGAACGGTTTGGCGAAGAGAGGCGCACGGTTGGACTCACTTAGGGCTATTAATATTTAAAACTGCGGGGTTTTTTTTAACATTTGTTCTTACGCACGGCACACGGTATTTCATATTACAGCAAATGAAGTTGAAGTAACAGGCTTGGATAAAGGGATTAAGATGTCAGCATTTCTAATGGTGATGTAAGTCCAATGTAAGGAGAAAATGCTGGAATATTCTATTCAGCGTTGAATGAAAGGAGGAGAAGAATCAGCAGATGAAGAATAATGGCCGACTGTAACCTGTGACATTTTTGTTCATTTTGAAGATACTTAAGGAGGATTGCTTGGGAAAATGGAGTTCAGTTGGGGTTTAAACAATTAAGAGTGTTTAAATTAAAGTAAAGTCAGAATTTTTTTTTTTTTAGGCCAATGACTCGCCGACACAAAATTCAACCCTAGCACCAGACAACAACGTCAATATTAGGCGATTCTGCAAAACACAATTTTTAGGACCAGTACACTCACAAATACAAGTTAGTCAAACATCATTATTGTGACAAATAAATTACTATAATGTTAGGGTAAGGCAACTAGAACATGGTTAAGATTAGGGAAAGATTGTGACAAATGTTTACATCATATCTGTGACAGGGCCCCATCATTACACATCTGCCCGTCATTCTGAGTGAGTGAGGAAGCCTAACTTTACACCACACTACATGATACTGCACGGTGTGTCCTGTGTGGCAGTGAAAATTGGCACTGGATATAAAAAAATGAGGTGCAGAATCATCCAGTATGTACATAATTTATAGGGATACTGGGCTGCAAAAATTGACAAGAGGAATAGAACCAAAATCATTTTTGGGAATGTTGGTTGGTCAGTCTTTGGTCCAGACTACAACACCTATTCATTATATGGCATTTTGTACAGACATTCATGGTCCACAGAGGATACTGACTTTTGCGATCCCCTGTGAGGTCCTGTGGTTTTCAGTGAAATATCTCAGAAACTATTAAATGATTGCCATGAAATTTGCTACTGACCTTCGCAACCTCCCCCCAGGATGAATTGCAATAACTTTGAAAACCATCTGGCAGCTTTAACAGGTCAAATTTTTAATTTGTCCAGTACTGAGTGACCATACCTGCAAATCTAATGACCATAAGTTTCAGCTGTAGTTGGCATTTAGTGCAAATTACCAAATGGCTGCTTGTTAAAACATTAAACCTTGACATGTTACTAATTTCTCCCAAGGGAGACAATAAAAGCTGTCTTGATTTTAAATTGTTAATTCTTAAAGTAGCATTTAGAAGAAGTCAAAGTGAAGCCTCACAGAGGAGCGAGCAAGGCTTCGTCTTGTTTTTATGCACCTGCCGAAGCTTAATCATATTATACTTTAGTAATCATATGTGATTATGATTGTCTAAAAGATCAAAACCAATTTGAAAGCCTTTATTTATTTCCTTATGCTCGAGCCTCTGCATTCATAATGATAAGACAAAAATTCAAATCACCATAATTACTTAAGTCTTATAAATCAATAGCACAAAAAATGAACCCGGCGCTTTCTCCTAACTTTGCTCAACACTTTCTGTGTAAACAGAGCAAGGTTAATGTTACAGTCTCACAAGACAAAGCTGCGCCTCTATTCAAAGTACAGCCTTCTTTTAAATTCTGTTCACAAAACTCTCCAAACAAGCCACGCGGCATTACAATAAAATTAACTCAGCATCCAGCAGTTATGATTTTTTAATGCACATCACCTAAAGTTACTCAACAAACACTCCAACTCCCAGAAATTCAACAAAGTGCTCCAAGTGCATCCGTGGGCACAGAAGCCTGTTCAGTTTTTGGTTGTTTGTCATGGTTAACTCCATCACATGTTTCTCAAACTCCCTCACTTCAAGGCCAATGGAGTGCATAGCAGTTAAACAAAGAGGCAACGGGATACCTCTGTGAACAGTTTTTATAGCTGACATCCAGGAAATGGTGGCTCTACAACCTCACACATCTTGGCACTCACACACACACACACACACACTCGCACACATTCATCTACACACTTGGACAGACACTTGGGGCTGACATTTCAAACTGTCAGGGAGAATGCTGTCAAACTGTGCATTGTCGTGGGACATGACTGCGTGTGGCTGTGTGAGTGTGTGTGCCAGCGTGTGAGCTTGCGCATGTGTTTTGTAGGAGTGTGTTAGTGTGTGTGTTGAGTGGATATAATGCTTGCTTTCAGTTGCCTGCGGCAAATTTATATAATAATGCTGATTTATTTCTTTATATAGATGTATTTTTCTTACACACACACATGCACACACACTTCCTACGGATTACACGCCTAAACAGACACACACACGCAGACTCCTCCCACTAGCTGCCCCCGCCACCACCACACACACACGGACCCACGCACCCACACACACACACATCCACAACACCCTCCACCCCTCCCCTCCAAACACACACTTATCGAATTAAATAAAGTCAGCGTTTTGCGGCCAGTCGGTTGCAGAGAAATAAAACACCATGTCATTTAGTGCTGATGGGATGGAGCCTCTATAAATAGTCATTTCCTGCTTGGCTTTAATTAAGTGGCGCTACTGTCAGCTGTCACAGAACACAATTATCAAGCAGACCCATTTAGCAAACTAACCCCTTCGCTGTGTCTCTGTCGGTTTATCCCTCTGTCAGTCTGTCACACTGCTCTGTGTGCTGTCTGCTTTAATGCCCATTTTCTCGTCCCCATTATCCCCATTTCACTGCTCCTGTGTGTTTCCGTCTACTTATGTTGGCCAGTCCGGCTGAGAGTGTTTACCTTGTTTTATTTCTCCTTATATTCTCCTTTCCAGCGAGCCTTTCCTGTGCCTCTGTTTGCTTTGCCCACTGCTCCCTCTCTCTCTCGCTCTCTCTCTCTCGTCTTTCTCTTCTAATCTGCTGCAAGTTTTCTTCTCTGACAGCTCGTTTCATCTTTCTCCTTCTGTACTGGCATCTGCCCCATGCTCCAGCTTTTTAAGGTGATTTTTTTTTTTTCCAGCTTCGCATGTTGCTGAGTTTTCCACCGCCAAACTCCCCGTATGTGTTCCTGCGTGTGTGCACATGTGTACGCATCTGACCGTGAGATTTTGTGGAGGTGTGTGTGTGTGTGTGTACGTGTGTGCTGACATCGCTTGCTGTGTTTACTTAAAAGGTCTGGTGCGGCTCTGATTGGAGCTACACTCTCTGTCTCCATCTGAAAGCTCTGAAGCATGTTATTCCCCTGGTACAGAAAGTTAGAGAGAAAAAGGGAGCGAGGGGAGGGAAGGAGGGAGAGAGTGAAACGCAAAGAGGAAGAGAGACCTGGGGATGTGTGTGTGCGTGTGTGAGGGTGTGTGTGTGTGTGTGTGTGTGTGGGGGATGTGGGGGTAAAGAAGACATGGAGAGACAGAGAGAGCAAGGCCAGGAGATGGAGATGGCGAGAGAGTAGGATGGAGAGAGGCAGAGAGAAGGACACTGCAAGGACAGTGCAGAGGAAAGAGAGGGGAGTAGGAGGAGGGAAATGCACTCAGGGACACACAGAGGGAAACACACACATGCACACACACACACTCACAAATTCGGTATACATGACTTCTGCCACACATAGCCACCCACATGGCTGAATTAATGCCGGGCCTCACATACATCGATAGACAATCAGTCTTTATCACAAACATTCCTGGGACACACAAGCTCTCATTTCCGCTGACACACTAACACCAATACACAATTAATCTCTCACACACTCACTCGCACTGAAAACAGAGACACAAAGGAACGCACAGAACAATCTGTATAAGGCACTTTTAGTCATACATATACATGTAGGTTGATAACAGTATGTATTCACACAATGTTGGGGTTTCACACACAGAAACACACGCAGCACACACACACGCTCAGGGGAGGTGAAGCCTAAAGTGAACCATGGTTTGTCACAACTGGAGCATCAACGGATTTATCACCCTGGAAGTGTGCAAGAGGACCAGCAACAACAGTTTCTCCCAGAGAGGAAGGACATCAGATACACACACACACACACACGTGCACACACCCACACGTGCACACACACACTCTCAGACGCAAGTACAGAATCACACAACATCTTTTAACTTAAGATAGTTTTCATCACCATGTCCGCATGTACGCATACATACTCCCTCACTCTCTCTCGCCCTTGCACACACATGCACACACACACACACACACACACACACTAAGATGAGAAAGTCCAATTATCAGCTGGCATTCCTCTCTCAGGGTAATTTAATGCATTGGGTGAGAGCTTCTCATTTATGTTTGGTAATTACACTCTCTCTGCTTTACACTCCCTTTAATAAGCTCTAACTTCACTGCATAAACCGTTAGATTACATACACGCGCACACTCACACACTCACACAGACACACACCCCCACCTCCGCATGCAGATGAACATTTAAAGGCACACTGTCTGGAAATTACACTTGTATGTTTATGATAAGCGAGAGTATAAATGTCGAGGGAACACATACATGCACACGTGTGTACATGCATGCACGACCTCCCTCCACCCCGGGGCATCGCCGTCGACCTCGCAACGTTTTCCTTCACATTATCATTCATTACATTATTGCACTTGTTTTGGTGCTCGGCTGTTTTTCCCCTCTATAATTCATTTCTTCAACTGAATTTTCATCAGGGATTATGTTTTGCGTATGGAAATGCCTATGATTACTATTCATTATGTGGTTTCATGATTCTGAGTCCTTTAAATTTATGTGTGCGTTTGTGTTTATGTACGTATGTGTGTGTGTGTGTGTGTGTGAGCGTTATCTGTGTGTGTATGTGGAGGCTCTTTAATTCAGAAGGCTTAAACAGATACAAAAGTTCTGCGCGCATGTGTGAGCGTTTATGCAAGTGTGTGTCTGTGTGCGTGTGTGTGTGTGTGTGTGTCAGTGTGTGCTTGCATATTTCTTCAACTTGAGAAGTCGTGACTCTCCATCAGTGACAGAGAGGCAGAGTGTGTGCTGAGACTGTCGATGGAGCATCTGAGAGACCAAATTATAGCTGTGTCATCTGCTTCAGTTCCCGTTTGAGAAACCCACTGCATAATCATCCAACTCTTTCCACTTTCTGATGAAAATATATACATAAAATTGATCTCTAGTGACTTGGTTTATAAACAATAACACATAATGCAATAATAACTGGTAAAAAAAACAGATAAAGGAAAATCAGATTGCTTTAAAAAAAAAAAAAAAAAGGCTCCCAGAAAGGGCATCCTGCTATTCGCTCAGATGAACTTTTTTTTTTTAATGGACAATAGCCTGCTTTTGACACACTGCTTGTGTATTATGTTTGCCTTTAATACTTCAAATCACTGCTCAGCATGTTGTCAGTTTAGATATTTGAATAGAATTTCTTTTTTTTTTTCCCTCCAGCATTGCTCTTGGTTTCTCTATCTCACAGGAGACCTCCATTCAAAACACCATGAAAGACCGAACACATCCTTAATGGAGACCTTTCTTCTGATATAAAAAAGTTGACCCATTTACAGCAACATCAACACATCTATAAACATTTATTGAACCACGGTGATCTAGGTCTCAGGTATCCAGCTGTATGCCTAATATTTCCCAAACACACGTCTGTTTGACAAAGTGTCGACCACTTCGCCAAAATCGTTTTATGCCTCTGGCATATTGGGTCACAGCTCACTAACTGGCTCCCTTCACGCTTACAAAACAGCATCAGAATAGCCAGCAAATGAGCAATGACTGACTTCTAACCATGTTTGCAAAATATATCCCTGTCTCCACTTTCAGAAGCCCTGCTGTCTGTGAAGGATATGAGTAAAGACCATCATTCACCAGTCCAGCTTAAAATGATTGACTGATTTTTTTTAGATCCTAATTTATGGATAGTGTTCCTTTGAATTGGTCCTCTAACATGTGAATCACTGTTTGTCTACTTCAGTCAAAAGGACTGTCTGTGGTAGACATATTGAGTATACTTATTGATGCTTTTGGGTTGTGCTGCCATAAAAGTGAGAATCAGAGAATTAATAGCAGATCTAACTCAGGCTGTTAATTTTAATTGATCCAAATGTATCAAATGTAGACTGCACATAAAGAATACAACATACATAAATGGGACGACAGGCTTCCTCCTACAAGATTTCAGAGGAGAGTGAATATAGCTGAGATTTAAATGTAACGTAAAATTGGAGCTGCAGTTAAATGCAACGTGAAAATTAAAATCAACATGAGTGAATGAACAGCTTTCAAATCAAAAAGGAGAACTCCATATACTGAAGGCCTTCTGTTCAGGAAAAGAAAAGGCCCTAAGAAAAAAATATACTCCATGTGCACAATCAGGATTTCTGCAATCTGTCTGTCTAATTAAAATATTTTGTCTTTTATCACTTGAAATCCACCTTTGTTCATCAATAGCGCTGCTCTATCACTACAAGTCAAATATTTCTGGCTCTCAGAGGCGTTTAGATGCTCCACAGCCTGCAGGAGCTAAATACACATTTTGAAAATCACTTTATTGGTCGTTTATTGCTATTTTAAAAACATGGCTCGCATTCAAAATAAAAATGTCACGGATTATATAGCCTTGCTAATGAGGTGGAAAAATTTGACAGAAAGTCAAAAATAATTTAGGGCCAGGAGTAAAAATCCTGTTCCAAACTCTAATAGATTCTTCATGTTCCAGTTTGGCATCTCTATCTATCTGAGGGAGCTACAAACAGACAGCACATATTAAAAAAAAAAAAAAAAAGGGAAGCCAAGAGGGACAATGAAACATAACTTAAGCTGCCACCAAGTGACAATGTCCCAGTGCCCCATTACCATACTGCATGTATACTGTCTGCTAAAGTTATAAATACAGAACGTCTGCTGGAGACAGAGACTTGATTTTCATGCAAATCCTCTCTTCACTTGTAGTGCCTGTGTCTGCTTTACCCTACTTTTGATTCACAAAATGATGGAAATCTTTATGCTTTATCAAGCAAAACATTTAGCTGAAATGTTGTAGCTGCACGCTACACTACACTGACTTTGCATTTCATGTAATTGGTTTTGATATTGTTTGGAGCCGAAATCAAGTGAAATATGGTGGGAAGTCACATGTTCGGCTTGCTTCTACGATGGCGATATGAAATCCAGAGGAGCTGTTAGGAGGGATGAAAGGGCAAACTGGGAAATGGGATTAACTGGGTCCAGAATTATTCTTTACACTGAGATGACACGTGGAAATCAGCAAAATTGATTTTGTGATTAAAAGATAGTATCAAAGCGAGCTCATCATGGGGCATGCATAGTAAATGACTTATACATCTTAAACGAATGTAGTGTATGTTTTTCTCAGGAGAGGTGCCTGGATGTTAGCTCTTGGCCACAGAGTCTCACTCACTAATCAATTTCTGCACACAAGGCTTCTACATTCATTCATTTATTCACATAATCATTCCTCTTGATTGCCCATTCACACAATATGTCCATCAAATACTCTATTCAAGCTTGCATCCCATCCAAACACATAATCCATCCATCCATCCTTGGCCATAACAGCTTGTAATGTCCTTCTGCTCGAGCTAATTATAGGCTTTTAATACTGGAAGTAAAAGACAACCTATTTTAGCTTCTTTACAGTGTGCCAGCGTAAAACACAAACGCACACAAAGGAACACACACACACACACATCCCTCCATTAGTTTTTGGCACTCGGTGACGCAGGTGCAAAGGGAATCACCTGACTGGATTTGAATAATGCAATCATTTACCTCCCGCCAAACTAGCCTTGGCTTGATGCCTCTCCCCATCCTTCCTCCCTCCAACACTCACTCCTCTCATCTGCAATCGCTATATTTATCTTTGACATTTAACACTCCCTGTTTTCTAAAGTATTTCCTGTTTTCTCTGCTCTTTAACTCACCTGCCTTCGCATTTGCACACGCTCGCATACAACCCAGTTCGGATCCGACCTCGGGTCTTCACCGAACCCGATCCTTTAATTTATGAATGTTTATTAATCATTGATGGGTTGTTCATGAACAGCGATGTCAAAATGAAGTTGAAGGTATGAAATTTAACCCTCTTAATGTGATGGCTTGTGAGCCTGCCAAAACCCTGCATGCAAGTGCAAATGGACTCATGCACTCGTGTCCACAAATGGAGGTCCTCTGCACGCATATCCACACATACACACACACAACCACTTGTGTGCGCAGTGTCTAAACGTGTGCTCCTGTGGGAGAGGGTGGCTAATTCTGTCTAATAGCATGGCTACCCTTCATCTTCCCTCTGGGACCCTGGTATTCAATTACCAGCGGTTTATACCTCTCGCTCCTCTGCTGCATATTGCCACTAGCACTGACAAACTAATGGAGCATCTTATTACAGTATTTCTAACTGCGGTGTGTGCAGTATTTTCATAAATAAGTATGAGAAAGCACAGTATTTTCATAAATCTGTATAAAATGTTTTGGGGGGTTTTTCTGCTGCGTGTTTATTGCTGTCGGATATGATTTAAATGAATTTGCGCTGCAACAGAATCAAATATTGCTCATGGGGAGGACTTTTGACTGGAAACAAATCTCAGCCATGTTCAGGTTGACATGGTTGAGTGGAGTGCTGCTCAGCTGAAAAATACATACAGACAGGTACCGTGCAGAAGTGGAACTTATTACTTCCAACTGTGGGCTGTGCTGTTTCACTTCTCCAGCTTGACTTCATGAAGTCAAGGCAGGTTTCTCTCTCTCTGTCTCCCCCTCTCCCTCTCTCTCCTCCTCCCTCTCTTGGGAATTGTATCTTGATAAATATCAAACACACACACAGGGAAACACATACACACACCTGTAGCGCCATACTGAGAAACTGCAGTGCACAAACATGTGAGCTGGCTTCCTCTCGACTGTTTTCAGTTTAGCCAGAGTCCAAGTGGCCTTTCAAGTACCGAGTCTCTGCTCTGAGGGCTTTCAAAGGTCTGTATGAAGAGCAATGCACTTACAAGTGTCTTAGTGTGACTGCTCAGCACACGGAGAAGTGCTAAATAATATGTCTCCGGTGCAATTTGAATTCAGTTAACGAATGACAACAGATTATTTGCAGACATGCCGCTATCGTGTCATGTGAAAGCTGTCAACACCTGATAATGAACAGCCGAACTTGTAAGGGAAGAGACAGTTTTAAATAGCTCTGCAACTGTCATGTAGACAGATTGTATTTCACCAAATCCAGTCTCCAGCTAGGTACTATAATGCAATCAAATAACACTAGAAATAAGATACATAATACAACACCACATTCATTTATCTATTCTTTTATCGACTAAATCAGCTCTTTTCCGTGTTGTATAAAAAGGTCATGGTTGCTCATTATTGCCCCTGTGATTTACTTTACAGAGAACAAAAGCCTACATAGATCTGTAATGGTCTCTCAGCAGTGAAATGGAACTTCATGATGACTTAATCACGCATCCTATAAATACCTATATATAAGCCGAGAGGATCTAAGAAGACAAAGAAGTGGCGCACTCTAGAGAGTCCAGTCCTCTGCTATAACAGAGTATAATAGTGCATATAGTAAATGAAACCAGTACCTACAAACCAAATATTAAAATGGGATCTCTGAAAGATGACTCTTCGACAGAAGGTTCATCTTCTGGGCACTGTGAATGTCTGTTTAGACTTCTACAGCAATGCATAGACAAGTTATTGACAGTAAGCAATTTGAGGGGGGGATGAGGGAGGGTGTCACCCCCCTTGTTAGCAAAATGACCAAAATGCATCCCCCTTGTTAACCTGCCACCCCCCCCCCTCCATCCCCGAGTAGCAGATAGCGTGCAGAGCCAGAGGGGTCGTTTAGTTTGACATGTTAGTCTAATGTGCCTGACTCATTGATCCTTTATCTGACTGAGGTTTGCACAAGTTAGAATCTATGGCCCCGACCACAGCTCTAAAACATCAGCAGCCTAACTGCGCTGTTTATTGATAAATCTATGGCGCTGTCCGCCATAGTCAAGGTGCTGGAGTATCAGATGGATTTGTAATTGCGCCTTTTTCTCTCCATCCAACCCCAAAGGCACCCCTCTCATAATTATTACATACAGTAGCAATTCTTAATTACATATTTATTTATTGAAATAGAGTCATCAGTGTTTCCCACAGCTTGACCGGTAGTGGTGGGTCTCACAGCATGTGATGGTGTGTGACAAGGAGTTTCAGTAATAAAATAGTCAAACAAAGGTTTATGAATAACTAATTTTTTGCAAATGGCGCACATGACTCCTAACACTACTGGTGTTAGAGATAATGCAATCAATTAATAATAAGTTAGTAAAGATTGCAGTTATACTGGACAACAATCAGAAAACACCAGGTTTGAACAGGATGCAGAAGATGCTATTTGCACTATTCAACGACTGTTCAATGACGAAAGCTATGAAGTGGAAACTTGTATTTGTTGAAAACAAACAAAATAAATAACCATAGTTTGGTATGAAGATCAGTTTCACAAAGATACCGCAGTTTCACTTCAGCAACAAATGATCAAACCACTGACTGGTTGTAGAGATATTTTGGTCTGGACCAAAGTGGTGGACTGACTGACCAACATTTCCATCACTGGAGCCTCGTTACACGTCCTGTATAAGAAACATTACACACTGAATGTAGGACTATGTAAGTGCAGAGTTGAAATAAAACTGCTCTATTGTCGCATTCTTGATTTTTCTTCGAGGCCTTATCAGTGTATAAATACTTGAACTACACTACACTGATCATTTCACCTGGTCTTGGCTTTTCTCACATTGCTTGCAAACGGTGGAAAATTGCTTCCAGAGAAACCAAAACCGAGAACCCACGCATTAAATCTGCAATAGACTGAAAATACAAAACATTGGAAATCCCTGTTTTTTTCCCCCATGAAATAGACTGACAAAGCAATTCCAATTGAAATCCACTGCCTATTGATTAAACCCACTTCAACTTTAAGTAGAGAGGCAAATGGGGATAAGAAAAATAAGAAAATAGAGAAATGGATATAGACACCTAAAACACTGTGCAGTACAACAGTCTGTATGTCTTATATGGAAGATAATAATGGTGAAAAAAAGTGTTGTTCATAGACAGAAATAAGTCAGCTTTTTGTATTTTTGTGCATATGTTGCCTCCGTCTCTGGTGTGCTGAACGCATTGTTTCATATTGCTCGATAGGCAAACGCAAATAAGCGGCAATAAAAAAACATTGTTCTAATTATGTGTAATCTTTTGAATGTCACCATTTCTGTGCAGTTTATATGAGTAAATCTGCCTCCACAGCCAAAATGGGCCACTTGGAAAAGCATAAATATTTGAAATACAATCTGTCCTGCTATTTGAATGAGATTTTAACTGTCCAGGCACTAAAGTAGTTCAACCTTTATTTCCTAGATTAGAAAGGTTTTAACATACAGAGTTCATTCAGAGTGTATTCCACTGCAGGGCACCCAGGTGCTCCATTTTACTTCCTGCGGAGCCGTAATTACAAACACAGAGGCAATTGAATCCATGCAGGGAGGTGTGTGTGAAGTGTGTGTGTGTGTGTGTGTGTGTGTGTGTGTGTGCTACTTTTGGGGACATATTTCATTTTCACGTCATTGAATCCATGAATGAGTTTGTACATATATGTACTGTAAGTGTGAGTGAGTGAGAAAGAGAGGCAGGCAAGCAGAGAAGTGCAGGTGAGCCATGGTAAAGCTGTATCTTCAAAGGCAGAAATAATAAGAGTAGGGGAAATTTGATCCACATAAGAATTAAAATTCTTATCCTCATGTAAGATTCTGAATCAATACACAAATTTGGAAAAATTGATTCTTATACTCTGATAACGTATAGGTTTCTCCTTATTAAATTTACAGTGATGAAAAGACAGAAGTGTGCAGATCCCGACAGGCCGAGCACGGAGCAGTGTAGCTCCTGCCTTTGATGATATATAGGAGGAAAAATCAATTCAATCGGCCTGATCCTCAATAAAGGCAAGTGTTTGGACTCATTTTGGCTGTAATAATCTCTAAGGGAATATGGAGCTTGACATGAGTCATAAAATATGCAGATTGTGGGGGATGCTATTGTCAAGTTATTAGTTCATTTCACTGTGCACTATGCAGGACAGGCTGACTCATGTTTTCAGTCTGCTGAAATATAAAATGTCATTACAAGTCAGTGTCTTAACAAAATACTTATAAAGAAGATGAAGAAGTATTGAAATAAGCATTTTTAAAATTTATATTATTGTAATAAAATTTTGGAATAGCCAGCTTGTTTCACAATAATAATCCCATGGAGAACTGGGCTGTATGTAAAAGTACAAAGCCCCTAAAGGCACAAAAAAAAAAAAAAAAAAAACTTTCAGTATCTGGTGCTCACAAGAAACTATCTGGTGTGCAAGAGATACTTGAACATTTTTTTTTTTGCACACGCCCCTTTAGGGGCTCCGTATAAATGTACAACTATAATCGAATGAGTTTCCACTGGGATTTTGTGTTTTGGATATTATATATTATACTAACACATACTGTCACATGTCAGACTCCAATATCATTCTGTTATGATCTCATATTGTTATAAATACCTAATACAAGCACCTTGACATTACAACAGTCAGATGAGCAGCTGATCCCGGTACTGTGTGGACAGACAACTGATGAACCTTCGCTGCTGTGTAAATACCACTGAATGTCTGTAAGACTGCCGTTGTCGTCTTTCAGCTCTGTCGGTCCTTCACAGTGTTTGTCGTATTATAAAACTGCTCAGACATTTGCTAAAATGTAGGCGAACGTGGTCACAATCAGCAGATGCCAAGCCTGCGCAATGCAACACAGCAAAGTTAAGAATTCACTTTGTAGCCAGTTATGGATTGAACACTGGAACAGAGGGAGAGAAGATGTTTCTCACAAAATCGCTGTCTGTTATTTCAGATAAATTGTCTTTGTCTCTGCAGCTGAGAAAGGTGTGCGTGCCCTGACAGTTTAGCAGTGTGTCCGCAGATGGAGGCAGCGTGAGAGAGACAGAGGAGCGGCCTGCAAGAGAGAAAGAAGACAGGTCAATCCTTTCCATAGAAACCAGACCTCTGGTGGTGTGCCAAGATAGTCAAGTGGTTAAATCCTAAGCCTCTGGATCCACACATCAACCCCCTCCGCTCCTTTCCAACCATCAGAATAAGTAGCATATGCTGTAAGGCAGGTAAGGCCACTGCTTACTAAAACAAAAATCAGGCCATTAAAATGTGTCCCCTTGGAGAAAACCCAGTGTGGGTACATTATATTAACATGATGTCCCTTATTAGCAGTATGACGCTGCTGCTGGAGCAGTGTTGCACAAGCCGGGCTATTGCTTGGAATTTAAAGTTAGTCTTAAGCCTCAGCATGACACAACAAATATGTGTAGTTACCACAGCGGCCAGCTGCTTTGAACCTTATCTAAACCCTTCTGTTCACAGTGCAATCACAAGAGAGATTTCTACAACAGACACATTTTAGTAGTAGAGTTGCTCTCTTTCTCTCTCTCTCTGTCTCACTCTTTTTAGAGTCCTTGAGACAGTCTAAAGGAGAGTGTGTTATCTCCTGCAGAGCGAGAGGGGGAGATGCTACTCACTGCACCCCTTTCTCACATACCTGCCCTGTTTGCAGATAGATAGAGGTGTCTGTGTGTGTGTGTGTGTGCGCGCGCGTGTGCGTGTGTCTAATGTGCACAGGCATGTCTATCTGACTTTCAGAGTATTTAAAGATTGAAAATGAGTCGTCGCTTTGAGGAATGTCTCCAAGGGTGAATGTGCAAGTGGGCAGGCGCACACACAAGATAATTCAGTCTTCTACAGCAGGAAAAGTGTCATAACAAATTAAATTCACCAGAGGCAGAAACTCCTGGGCTCAATTTCAACTCAATCCTAAATCCATGAAGGAATATGTAAATATATGCGCCACAGAAATATTACAATGCTACACTGCTCCATCTAGTTGCAAAATATACTTGCATCCAGCATCAAAGTGCCTTTAACACAGCAACCCAATTAGTGTGCAATTCAAATGATGTACCACCACTGCAGTAATGTTAAATTTCCCATACCACACGCAAAATTGTACTTACAAATTCAGTCATCACAGAGGCCCTTTTACGCCCTCTTTGTACTTGTCTGCTGCGCAACTTGTGCACTTTGAACGTTATTAGCGAAGCAGATGATGCCGGAGACAAATCCTGGAGATGCAGAGGTGGAGTCACCTTTACACTGACTACCACATGCTGCTTTGTTGTCAGGTGTCTAAACATATGTATATATGTGTGTGTGATGAAATAAATTATTGAAAGAGGCTCTCGTGAATAAAAAGAAATGATTTCAAAAGCACGCTTGTTAATTGGCCTGTAGCACTGCGTGTTCAATATGCCACCTTTGGCTCACTAAATTAGGGGGCTGTCATTTTCCCATTCAGTTCAGAAGATAAGATGTAATGCCATCTCCTCATTATGTAGTACCTGTGCATTGTTGGGTTTTGAATGCATTAAGCACAATTCAGATGAAGTCTTAAATCATTGCCGTATCATGTTTTCCTAATGACATGAAAAGCTGTCCTCGCTCCCATCTCCATTAATGGAGCAGGCGTGCTTAGATAAAACGTGACAGCATTTACAATGCTGGAATGATAAATCTCCATGAAGGTGGGGAGTCGCACTGACGCCACAAACCCAATACAACTGATTAAGCTCACACTCAATCAGGCACACATGCACACACACACACACACACATGCAGAGCACATGTATTGTACAGGAAACACTCATGCGAGTAAATGATTACTGTAGAAACCCACACACACACACACAGATCAACAGGCATCAATCCTTTCTAATTTCCATGTGTCCTTGTGTTGTGCTCACTGCCTCTGCCCACATTTTCAATCTACTAGCTGCATGCTGTAAATTGTCAGTTAATCATTCATTGTTAATTGGTAATTAAGCACTAAGATAACACTTGCTGTTTAATATGTGATTGATATAATTGATGGCATGAATCAAAGGCCCGCGTGCGCGTGCGAGCTCGTGTGTGTGTGCATGTGTGTAAGTGTCAAGGTGAAATTATAACCTGCTCTTCTTTATCAGCCTTCACCGAATGACAGCGGGGCTTTGTCCCTTTGCTCTGGCGTCTGTCACAGAGACGAAGAAATGAAGGAAGAAAAGACAAAGAGTGAAGTGGATATTAATGTTTAACACAAAGAGAAAATAGTGACAGATTCAGAGAGAGATAGGAGGGGTTAGTTCAAATTAAAGAGAGAGGGCGGAACAAGGAGATGGGTGGTTCGAGGACAAACAGAAGGAATGGAGATAACAGAGGGGGAAGATATGAGGACAAGAGAGGAGAGGAAAGTGGAGGAGAGAATTAAGTTAAATGATAAAAAGTGCACTTAAAGCAACTGAGCTCACAGCCACCCAACACAATTTGAAAAATGACTTTAGCTGTTGCATTCTCACATTTACGGGCACATACGTTATATAAGACTGTCTTGAAAATAAATAAATAAATACATTTAACAAAGGAGGATGATTCATTTTTACATCTTCAGCAGCAACGGGCTCGTCTGGAACAAAGAGAAGAGGAAGAGGGTAATTAAAATGAGCAGTGATATCTACCATGAGTGAGCAGATGAAGAAGAGAAGCAACAGGAGCAGAAGTCTAAAGAGCAGACTTAGTGATTTACTGGCCACGTTGTGTTGATTGACTGTCTGGGACACGCGGTGCAGTCTAGCACAAAGAGCAACACCTACCAAGGCAGCAGAGACTCTTCAACTAGTAGACAGTAGTTAATGGTGTCGCTCAGTAATTTCCCCAAAGGGAGAGAGGGGCGAGCGGTGGCAGCAATAATAAATAACCCCAACCAAGATGCTCTGCTAAGTCAAGCAAGGCTGGGTAATTGGTGTGATGTTAATATTTGATAAGCCAGTAAAGGCATCTAAAGTGACCAATGATAGCCACGAGCGCCACCGAAACAGATGGGTCGACTGCATGCTGGAGTGTATGAAAATGTCTTTTGGCAAATGAGAAAGAATTAGGAATGTAATAGAGATGCAGGGCTTCTTCAGCTGCTCTTCTTTCAGCAGGATGCACACAATGGATGTGTGAGCTTGAACCTATGTGTTCTTTTAAAAAAATCCAGTTTTTTCAGTGAAAAGGGTAAAAATGAAAACGGTGAGCCTCACAGGAGACTCATTAAAGACCTTCTCCAGTGAAGTTTTTAACCATGTCCATCACATGGTGGTTTTTTTTTACGCTAAAAGACGTATCATCAACGCCATTTCTGAACATTTCCACCTGCTGGAACTGCAGTGAACCAATGACAATGTGAACCAATGAGAAAAAGTCCCATCAACTTACAGGTCGGGCTATGGTGAAACAAGCAGAAATCAGAGGAGAATATAGCTACGTATTGGTATTTTGCAAGATTTCACAAGTTTCACTATTTTCAAAACGATGGCAGAGACATGTTCTGTTGTTGGTCGTAATGTTGCATGAGAAGAAATGGTGCGTGTGCATGTGTTACCAGAGACAAACTTCCCGAAAAATCCCAGGTTTGTAGTAGCCATAGGCATTATGTTGAAGCCTGGCACTGTTCCATCCATTGATCCTGGGGACACAACAAAAATGAGCTAACATGTTCATGTATCAACCTGTATTTAATTTTACTTGTGTTTTATCTGTTGACTGTGCCCAAACAAATCTGTAGCGTGCCAGATCATCTTAGTCAGTGTTAACCTTTTACATGATGATTCATGTCAAATGCTGACGGGACATTCTTTATGGTTTGAGGGTGTTGATGAAGAAAGATTGCTCAAAGTGTTTGATGAGCAAAGTTGTGAAAGGATTTTTTTCGCAGATAAAATTCTAAATATGTATTTTTGATGAGGTGGTGGGTTTAATCAATGCCAGGAGATGAACTTTAATTATTATTCTCACTTAGGTTGTATGATAGTGGTTGGGTTTAAAGTTGCTAAAATTATATATAATCAGACAGTTGTTACAGTAGAAGTAACTTAACAAAATTCAACCTTTTAATCTCAAGTTTTTAATGATTTATATATACAAAAAATATTAAATTATTCCACAGGAATGCTCTATTGCAAACAATACACTGATTATAAGCCTGTGGATAAATTAGTATGTGAGAGAGAAGGAGAACTGTGCGTGAGAAATTAAATAGAACAGGACTTCCTCTCAGGACCAGGCTTCTCATCAACAGGTTGAAATGTCATTCAGATTTGCCTTTGGAGAGAATTCCAATAATTATGTTAGTCTACGTCTAAGATAGGAAACACTTACTGACAGGTAGCTCTTATAATGCTTTAAACTGTTTTTAACAGTCGAACCGACTCTGCTCAGTTTGTTACTATGAAACACACCCACATCCTGAAAAGTTTTTTTAATTTATGTGCACAAAAACAACAGTTGCTAATTGGACAGATAACAGATACAAAGAGCACCACCTCTGCACACTCCTCAGCAAACAATGAACAATGAGGCTGTTAAATGAATTGAGCAAGGATCCCACTGATGGAGCGCTGAAGCCTCAGTAGTGACAGACGACTGTTAAGCAATTGGAGTCAAACATGCACACGCCACTCTACAACACACACACACACACACATTTGGTCTTCTCCTGACACTCAAAACACTCATCTGACACTCAAACGCTGGCGACTGACAGCCAAGACACGCTCCTCTGACAGATCAAACCTGATTTACAATGCATGCGTGCAGTGCGTGCGTGTGTGTCGGGGTGTGTGTGTGTCATTCTGCGAGGAAGAGACGAGCGGAGGGAGTTAGGGGTCAGAATTGTAAATTTGAAAGTGTCACATATCATGTCATTTATCTATCCAGCACTCCGTCCTCTCCACACACACACACACACATATACACATGCACACACACACACACACACACACACGGTATCCACCTATTTCCCTCCCAGCCATTTATTCCAATCTTCTGGATAATCAATCAGCACGTTCTGTCTTATTTGCTTCTTTTCTCTTGTTCCTTTCCATTTGTGGACTGCATCACTGTCATCCCCTCATTGTTAAGCAGTGGAATCAGTCCCACAGGCAATCTGTCCCCCCCAACCACACACATTACATTGGCTGACACCTTTGTGCTTCAGTGCAGTCCCCAGACATTGAGCGACAACCTAGTCTCCGAAAAAATTATGTTCATGTACGTATAATTAGCATCGGCCAATATGTTCGGTGGTGCAGCCTGGATTTTTTATCAACATAATGAGATTCACTGTTAACTTATTTTATTTGTTTTTCCCTGAGTCAATTCTTGGCAACTAAAGCCTGATTAACATTTAATGGTTAAGTTTAGATAAATAAAAGCACTTGTTCAAAGTTAAGGAACGATTGTGGTCTTGGTTAAATTCTGAAAAAAAATTATGGCATTTTGAGAAATGTTTATCCACTTTCTTTTCGAGACTCAGATGAGAAAATACAACTTTCATATCTGTTAGTTCAAAGAATACTGCACTGATTGCAAAGCACTCCCATAAAACTGACTCATGATGGACAGTTGGCAAAGAAAGGATCAAAACCGATGCCGCATAATCAGACATTTTTCATTCCACGCATTCTCCTTCCATTGTCAAACCCTGGCACGTACATTACGATGCAACTCGGCAGCTGACAGTTCAGTCAGAGATTCGGGCGTGTCATGCTTGTAGCGGCTAATGTAGCCTCCAGCTGCCATCCTCAAGCAGAGATGAGGAGCCGGCTGCAGAGGTCTTGTAAACTCGCTTCTTTTTTAACTCCACGCCCCCGGATTTTTTTCATTTCCACACTTGTAGTCTTCAGCCCCAACTGACGCTGACTCAAGTGACATGACTTGAGGCGATTTATTAGATTCTGCGCAGCTCCCTCCGGAGCCAAAAAAACGCTTTGTGCGACTTCACATATGCAGTAGTATTCCCCATCACCTGTAAACAGACTTTGATGTGAAAAATTGGTGGAGTTCCCCTTAAGTGTGAAGCACAGCCAAGAGGACTTTAGCTTAGCTTAGCACAAAGACTGGAAACAGGGGAATCAGCTGTCCAAAATAAACCACCATCACCTCTTAAGCTCACTAATTAACACAATACATCTTCATTTAGTCCGTGCAAACAACACAAACATAAAATGTGCAGTATACAAATATTACACTTTCAAGGTAGGAAAAATGTTTCCATTAATTAAAGGCGGTAATTATATTTCTTCCAAAACATAATGAGCAGTATATGAACATACTAGGTAGGAGGAATGATTAAGCATGAGCGGGCCTGTGTTCGTGTCTCACCACTTCTGATGACTCATGTTAGAGAGTCTACCCCCAAACAATTAGAGTCAGATTAGCATATTGAGTGTGTGAGCTTGTCGCCGAATGCCAAGTTTGACACCTGTCTGTCACGTGTTTGAGGCCTAGTCGGATCTCCGGAATAATAAGGGATGTAAGTATATTTTTTTCGTCACTGCAACACACCCTCTTTCCTTTAAATTCAACCCATTTCATGCATTTTCTTGTATCGTCACGCCGGCGAAGGACCAAAAAGAATATGATACGCTGGGAAAAGCTGTGTTTATGTGTCTGGGTTGCGGTGTGTATGTTAGGATTTATGCACCCCGATGAGTAATTGTTATAGGAACGCAGTGTGTGTGCATGTCTGCGTGTGTGTGTAATGTGGCCTCCGGGCTTCAACGAGGGGTATTGCCGAGGGAATTCCCCTAAAGGCAGAGATCCTCAGCCAAAAGGAAAACATGCATCACCTCTGCCTCTCATCTTCGCTTTGCATGCCACAGACACACACACACACACACACACACACACACACACACACACTCACCTCACCGCAGCACAAACACACTCCACTCGAGCCTATGCGCATACGCTTTCACATTCATACATTTACTCAATGCAGCCTTTCACCCTTGCTCTTTAGAAATTCAAATACAAACACGTTGTAAGTGTTCCTGCAGGCATTAAGCAGAGAAGGTAAAGTGGTGTTGCCAGATGATGAGCCGTGAAATATCATAAAAGACTCAAGGGAACAGGCCCAATTTACCTTTTGAACATTTAACATCCCATTTACCATGGCATGTTTGTGCATAGTGAATGAACCACATTATGGCCAATAAGGCATCTTGTATATATGTATAAAAAAAAAATCACTAATTCTATCCTTTAATCATCTATTTGAACATCATCCTTGCCCACATTTGCCTCATACTTTAGTCATAGGCTCAGACATCACCCACGGATTGCATCTTTTCAAGTAGAAGCATGACTGGTAATGAATCAAATTCTAAATATTTATGCGTCTGTCTTGTCTCATTTGGGGTTAAGCCACAATTCTTTCAGTCACAGTTTCTCAATACACAGCGATGTGTAGCAGGCATCAGCTTGTGCTGTTGTTGTGCGTCTGTGGCTGTGGGGTCTGCTGAGGTATCACAATTAAGTGTGCAAGATTGCAAACAGTTACTTATTTTAATCTATAGCTACTGGCCAAGATGCAGATTGTTGTTCTCACAGTTGGCCATTTAGGGCAAATTATGTGGAAATATTTAATAAGTGCAACAAAGTCGTGAGGAAGAAAAAAGACGGTGGCTTGTGGATAATTGGGCGTCGAGCATGGAGCACAAACAAGGCTCTTGTACTGCAGCGACACTTTGCAGAGTGCTGAAGTTTTCCAGGGAATGTGAGAGTCTGTAAGAACACAACCACAACCAATATCATACCATTCTCTGTAATATACTTGTCTCTCAGTTCTTAGCAACCCTCCTCACACAAGGGTTATAATGATAACCGATATCAGGAGTGAAAGAGAAAAGGGAGAAAAAACAAAGCACCCCATTATTTAAACATTCAGTGCATGTGGTCAGTAGAGGTGAAGTATGATTAAAGATAAAGTATTAATACGATAGGTAAGTATAAGATTTTTGGCCCACAGTATAGTCCACACTGCAAACTCTGATAGAAGTAGAGACAACAGCATTTTTGTAACAAACCCAGAGGCTGTATCTGAATGCTAATATTTGCCGATGCAAGTTTTTTTCAGAATGGTCTTTATGCAGCCTACATTCACTGGCTTTGCTCACAAAGGTCAGTGTGTGCAAAAGCTGTTTATCTGCGGGGTGCAGGAGAGACCAAGAAGTCTGACCAACCTAACCAAATAGTTTTGGCGCTTGAATGTAACCAAACTTCAACCATTTCACAACGTTAACCACATGACGACGACGGTCCGGTCCCCCTGTCACTGCTACTCTCCAAACATTCATATATGCCGTTGGCAAAAACAACCTTTTCTGGTGTGTAGGTATGAGGACTTGTTGTTGTCAGGTTGTCAGGCACAGCTTTGTTTTAACTTCAGTCTAAGCTGTACTTTTGTCCCCTGAGCTGTCAGTTTGTCCCCACTCTCTCTACCTTCCAAGTGAAAGCCAGGATCAGAATTTCAAGTTCAATGAAAGTAACTAAAGATTTACAGAAGTGCAGAACCTAAACTCACAACGACAAAACAAGAGATTAGAGCTGCTGCACGGCGGTGAGTCGGGGCCGGGCGTTTCGAGGAGAGTGCAGGGGAAGATGAAAAAGAGAGAAACACAGGAGGGTCCATCAGCAAAACTGTCCGGACCAAAATTAACATTAAACCTTGAAGTCATGTGTCTCAGATTCACACAGCACAATGATGCTGGAAATGCTCATTCGTACATTGATCACCTGGGACTTGAGTTCACAACCTTTGTTAGCAGTAGCACATCGTGGCCATGTTGAGCCTCACACTAAGGCTTATGCAATATACATATATACTTTATTATCTTTATTATAATCTATGTATGTTAGATGTTGCACATGCTGCACTCTCATGTACTGAACAGCAAGTAGCGTGATGTACTTACTTGATGTATATAGAATACACCAACAAAGTCTTTGCTCACAAATGGTTCAAGTGATCAGAGACTCCAACATTCACAAAGAAAAAGAAAATGAAAGAACAAGATGAGGAAAGAACAACACAGATACTGCTAGCAATAATGAACAGGCCGGACTGATCTAGTTTAAAGCTGCACTAAGCATTTTCCAACTACTAGAGGGTGACAGAAACTGCAGCACATTTGTAAAATACACCAAAGTAAAACTACTGGGCTACAAGCCCCAGAGGACAAACTGTGCATAAAAGCTAACAGCTAAATGAAGCCATGGAGAAGTGTACAGAGAGGGGATTATGAGCAACAAGAGGAAGAGGACAAGGAGGAAGAAGAGGAGACAAAGGACACATGCATGAGGGTCCGTCAGCAGAACTGCCCCAAAAATAATTATTGAAAAAATATCCTTGAAATCATATGTCTCTTATCCACACAGCACAAAGCCTGAGTGAGAATCAGTGTGTTTATTCTGCAGCACCCAGAACTCCCACTCATAACCTGAGACAACAGGGCAAGTGAGATATCATCAATAGCTTCACACTATGACTGAGGCAATCACCGGGGTTGCATGTAAAGACAGATTTCAAACTAGTGAAATTTACCACATTACATTTACCATAACATCACAATTTTGTCATTTAGATTTATTTAGTGAGCATTTGCAGTAACTGTTTACAGGAAAACTTTTGTTATACTGCAAGTTCAATTTTTGATCATTCAGAAATCTGTCTGGATCGTTTGTGGAGGTCAGTGTGAAGATGCAGAGCAGCTGGTTTGGTGTCAGTTGAGCAAAAAATGTGGGCGGAGGATGAGGATCCATTGTGCAACTGTACAACTGATTCGTTATGATTTTTTTTTTTTTTTTAATTGAAGTTTTAAACTTTCAACAGTTGCTGTAACACCACCATCAGGACTATTAGCCCACATGCCACATAGCACTTGAGGAACTTTGGCATGGGACAGGACCTATGTGCAAAGTTTTGTTTGTCTTCATGCATGCTAGGGCAAATTTCCTCGTCGGGAGAAGAATAACAACATTGGCGAATACAAGAGGGGCCGGCAGCTCTTCTGAAAGTAAACTATAAGAAAAAAAATGACTCTTCACCCCGACAGAACACTGCTGCACAACAAAGATTGTGTTTTTTTACAAAGTGTTCTATTTGCAATGTTTTCTATTTACAGATATTTATAAGTGTCAAGATTACAGCCTCAAGCGCAGTAATACCTACCCACAAATCACAGATATCTCAACTCCAGCTTCACGCTGTGATTAACACAATTTTCAAAAGTTCACAACACTGAAGAGCGAGTGGTGCTCATTGGGAACTGGGATAAGAAGTGAAGCCTCAGTGGGGTAGCTGGCATCTGGTCTTTATAGAGGGTGTGAGCTGACGTCACTTTTTTTCATATGATGCCCCCCCCCCCACGATCACCACCACCACCACCTCAACTACCATTCAGACCTGCGACACCAGGAAGAAAACAAAGAAACATCTTGAAAAGTTTTAGGCAATTAGATCCGTCAATCACACTTCATTCAGAAAACCATGAGCTTGGTAAGTTAACACAACCTCTTAGAGAGGATGTATCAATTTGCATCTCCTTTTCTTTAGCCTCAGGTAGTCTGTAAAAATGTACAACCCTTTCTGAATTAGTTTGTGTGGTATATTTAATAACAGCTCTTGGACAGTTTAGCTTGCATTTACATATAAATGCATGATAGAAGCTGCTAACTGTTGCAAGTTTGCCACTCAGGTGTTAGTGGATATCTTCATCTGTCGTCCATATCGACATCAAGAAATAACATTCGATTTGGTTACACCAGTAAAAAAACATGTCTGCATTCAACAGTAAATTAATAATGACTGATTATTATAGTATCTGCTTTACATGGTATGAAAAGCTCCTTCATCACCTCATTAAATCTCCACAGCGATCTGACTGCAGCAGGACAGATGTATGTTGATAATGTGCAGCCTCTGATTTGAGATGTACCACAGCAGAGCGCAGTGTCATTACACACAACTGTCCACTGTGTTTACCTTCATTAAATCACATGCAAATGACACCAGGCTGCTGCTACAAAGTAGCCACACACACACACACATCTCTACACACACACTCTCTCGCTACACACATGAGACTGGTCTGCTCTAACTCAGTATTCTGTCTGTTTTTGTGGGAGACGTGGGATTACCAGAGCTCATTAATCCTGTGCGTCACGGCTTCCTTTCCAACTTATAAAAAAATCAGCGGTTCATGAATTAGTCTTGAAATGCATTATAGCGAATGCCACTGTGTCACATTTGAAGATACGATGTGACAATTTATATTGTGAAATACAGTAGAATTATGAAATCATTCTAAAATTCCCCTGAAATACCGTCAAATTGATGCAAACACATTACCTGCTTCCCCACCATTTTTTCCATTCTTTGTTTCATCTAATTAACTATTTAAAAAACCCGCACCATCTGGCTTTGGCTGCAGATTTTGTAGTGCCGCTCTGCACCTTCCAGACAACAGTACGATTTTCTGGAAAAGTCGATTGTTTATTTGTTGAGCTGCTGTCAATCACACGCCAGTTTCAGACCGCTGATGACCACTCCAAACTCTATTCACCTTCAGCCAGACCTTTTACACTTTGAATAGTTGGTGCGCTTGGAGACACCCACAGTCCGTGTACCCAAGACCTACCACTTTGCATTTGTTGTTGCTCTTAAATAAGACGCTGAATGCCAAGAAATGATCTGGTAGGGATTAGCAACAAATATGTTACAAATGCATTGTCAGCCGTCTTAATTATCATTGTACTTTTTTTTTTGTCATTAAGTATGTTGAAATTTATACCATAACTTATGAGCAGTTTTATTTCAGGAAAAAAAAATCAGTTTGCATGAATTCTGAGTGGCTGATAACCTAAAACCATAGTTGCAGCCGATGATGAAAAAAAGGTTCATTCAGATAGAAGGTATGACACACAACATGGTTCAGAAATATCTGCGTTGTTTATAAATGGCTCAGGAATATTGTGGGCCGTGTCTAAGCTCGGTTTATTGCTTCCATTAATATTTGATTATGTCTGAGCCACAGAAATAAACGTGTCTTAAATTATTTCCACCAATTGACCTGAGAACGAGGACACAACATCGCCCTGGTGAGCCAGTGAATCTATTGATTCACCCATTTCCTCAGAGCGTGAACAAAATCAGTCATTGTCCCAAATACTGTGGTTTGTTGGGTCCGGCTAATGTAGAGGATATTTTCCAATGGGGGAAAAGTACAGATTTGATGTAAGACAGAACTCCATACATAATAATCAAGAAGAATCAGCACCATTACTCGCTAATTAGCTGCTTGGATGCGAGATGAGAAATAGATGCAGGATAACACAGACTGCAAACTGTGTTGACACAGAACACAGAGCCAAGCAATCCGTGGTGTCTCTTGTTGTGGTTGTTAGAATATTCATCAGCATCTTCTGTACAGAAAAATAGCCTCCATGCATGTTACTCATCTAGTGAAACAGTTCGATGTGACTTGTTTTTGCTATAAGGGAATTGTTCACTGAATATTTTTTATTTTACTCTTGTTGGTAAACACATTAAATAGAGGCCTATAACCATCGGTTGGGTATGTTTTTTAGTATCAATGTGGCGATATGTGGAATTTGCATTCTGTGTATGGGAGCGTGATTGCGTACGCATGCGAGTCTGGATTGGTGCAGTGTACTTGCATGTGAGTGTTTGCTAAGGCTGAGTGATCAGCCTCTATGTCTGTCTTCATATGTCCCCCGAGCTCTGAACAAAGACTGTTAGCAGCCCAGCTCACAACAGGCGTCATTTCCTGTAGCCTGACATCGTACGTGTGTGCATGTGTAGGACTATCTATGGTTTGGATGCGCGTGTGTGTGTGTGTGTGTGTGTGTGTGTGTGTGTATGTGTGTGTGTGTGCACGTTTTAGTGTGTCTCTTTGGGTGCATGAGCATGCCTCTGTGTACGTTTGTGTGTGCAGGCGGTTGGCCATGCATGTTGTGCCGTCATGCCTGCTTGCCTGACCGGCCACGTTCAGTTCAAAATACATATTCAGCACTTTGCTCTCTTTTTTTCCTTCTCCTCTTTTCGCTCCTCTCCCCCCGTTCTCTCCATTTTAGGGTGTTATTAGATAGGACAACTCTTGCCGCTGGCAATTCTCCTCTCAGCACTCTACATCCAAAGGCATGTGGGTTTTGGAAACCAGTGTGTGTGTGAGTAGGTACTTGGGCCTGCTGTGTGTGTTAGTGGCAATGTGCAAATAACTGTGTGTGTGTGTGTGTGTGCACGCGTGCTTGCACATTGCAGTAGGTACAGTAGTGCACAGGATACAGTGTGAGTCAGGTGCAGAGAGGTAAGAGTGTGTTTTCTAAGATCTGTTCATTTTAGGGTCAGTATTACATTCCCCTAATTTTCCTTCTCTCTGTATCCCTCCATCCACCAGCCCACATGGCCCACTTTCACTTTGACCCCTCGCTCTTAGCCCACCATCTCTGTACACCTCTCTCTCTCTCCACACACACACGTTGAAGCTCTCACACATATACACCCAGACACACACACACATACGGTGTAAGAGCCTAGGGCCTCCATCTATTAAAGGTCCATCCATCATCACATTTAATTTTAATACGGTAGGAATAAAAAGATGCTTACGCAGCTAAATGAGAAATTTCTGCGACCCTGCGTGCTGGAGTCTAAGCCTGCCTGGAAACCTGTATAAGCACTTAAATGCACACGCACAAACACACTGAACAAGGTCAATGCGCTCAGCCAATTATGGCTCATGAGATGCTGCTTTCTGTCGTGTGTGCTAGCGTGTGCATATACATCGTCCTAGTGGCGTGCGCCATGATTACATGAGTGTGTCAGGTTTTCTAAAGCTCCCTGGGGGCCATATGCCATAATGCATGCATTCAGTGTATTTTGATCTCACATTTATCCTTTCTACTTCTTTTCCCTGTGTCTTTGTCAACCTTTTCAGTCATTGTGTCCTCCAGGCATCGCAGGCTAAACTGCCTCTCAGTCCGTGTTTTGCAGCACAGTATGAGGCAGGACCAGACAGGGTCATCACATATTTATTCAGGTCAATTAAAATCAGTCCATATCGAGATCAATAAAAGATGTAATGCTCAAAAAAAAAAAGATGGGTCAGAACGAGCAAATTTTTAGAATTAGGTTGTAAGTTGTTGTTCATCACTAAAGCTGTTTCTATCTTCATTAGGACAGACTTGCTGTCAGCGGGTAAATTAAGGCTACAAACTAAAGACATGATGAGTGAAGCAACAGCAGTACAATTTTTTTCCCCCAAAGGGATATAGCAGCGTTGAAACTCATTCATTCTCAACACTGCTAAGAAACCACAAGCTCTTTTTGTCAGTCGTTACCAGCTGACAGTTGTTTGCCAGATGTCAGCAGGTGTCATTGACTGCTACCATGGACAGCTCTTAGCCCGGGGCTGGTTAGCTATGACTTTTTTTGTTTGTTGTTGCTGACTATCTACCTTCAATCAGGAGAGTTTAATTCGAGTCAGACTACACTCTGACACACCGGCCCGACCAAAAATACACCAGTGTTTGGAAAATCCCTTCGGAGCAGCTTCCACTCTGCTTTGCCAGGAAGTTATTGATGGTGCGGTGGTAAAGATTTATAAGTTAGTGTAGGCAGAGTTTCCTCAGCCTCTTTCTGAAGCAGAGTCACCGCCCTGCTGGCCTCAGCATCGCCAGAGCTCAATGCAGCAGTGTGGAGCTCATTTTTCATCTGGACATTTTGAAATTTTAAGGGCTCATTTCAGCGACTTTGAATATGCAGCTCCTTGAAATCAGGCCAAGATATTACACGTAACAAGCTTAGTTTAATCTGAGATGCACCATCTCTAGACGTTATCTCCCTGCTACAATCTGGCAGTTTTGTTAAACGCATCATGAAATGGTAAAATCATTAAGTCCTGGAAGGCAGCCGCTGCAGTTAGAAATGTATAAGCATTGTTTTCGCCCAATAAACAATACCTGAGCCTGTGTTAAGCTATTTGAGCTGAGGGGTGTGGAATTGAGATGAGCTCACTGCGGTGTGAAACATACCCAAACAGATCTATTATAAGCCATATTGATCCATACCCAAAGATGGACACCTCAGAGCAGTATGGTGCGTTTCAGCATTGCAGTCTGAAAATGGAATTTCCCATGAGAAGTTTACTGTAGCTAAGCCAGCAAAATGTTTTCACCAGCTTGGTTGGTACTGATGGCAAAACCTCTCTTTCCACTGTGTGATACTGTGCTGTGCGAGTGAGATAGAATAAAACAGTGACTCCCCTGTTACATCTCCTTTTCCACTTTGCCCATTAAATGAAACGACTTAACCAAGGTCATGTTATCTATCGCAGCAAAAAAGGTTGTAGGATTGGTTGCAGGGGAAAAAAAGCAAACATGCTGTTGCTCTAATGATTGAGCAGGTAACACAATCAATGGCGGGTAAAACCAGTTTTTGGAGTTCTCAAGGTTCGTTGTTAGCGCATACTGAGAGAGGGAAGAAGAGCCGGTTCTTTCTGTAATCCCATCCAAGTATTTTAGAGCAGATTTGGAAACCAATAGCTCTACAGCCTTGGTATTTCCACAGAGCTAATAATGTAAGCGGAAAGCCTCCAATTGGATGTACGAAGATAGGCCATTACATTATGACCTGACATTCAAACGACAGAAAACTACACTATAAAATGACACCTGTGCACTAAATAGATGTGAAAGAATAAAATGCTAAAAGCCAGAGGCCAAAAGCATGTGCATCAGGATTGTTCCGATCGGCTCACGCAGATCTATTTGCTTTGGCCTACTCGTCCCTGCTTTTCTTGATCATGACACTGTTTCAAACATAAACATTATAAATAGGACCAAGTTTGTTTTTTTATCTTGTGTTTGCTGTCAACAGCTGGCAGCGAGTAACTTGGCCTCAAGCTGTTTCCTACCGTCATAATTCCAGTAAAAAAATATCTGAAGCCAATTGTAGTTTATGACTGATTAAGACTCCGCAGGGAAGCTTTAACTGACTGGCCATAATAACCTCAGTCCCCAGTGCAGGTTTGATGAGCCAGACATGTTTTTCTCAAAATGTATTTTATCTTATAATTATGAGATAATATTTCCATTACTACAACAGGCAGATATCATGATCTTGAGGTAGGTTTCTCATCATTATACTGTGTTATATTGCTAGCGTCAGACCTGGACGTTATATATGTACAAGAAACTGCTTTGATTGTAATTGCCGGTCTGTTGTCCAATTCCAGTAGTCAAACTCAACTTCCTCCTCGCCTGAGGACGCCACTTCGCAGGGCCCCTTTTCTGATCTCTTTACAGTGAAGACGGAGTTGCTCACAAGCTGCAAGCTGTTCTTTCTTTTCTCTGTGTCTCCCCCAAGGCTGCCAGCTGTTGTTCCCTAATCCAGGCTGCCTCTTTTACAGTGTTCAGAGAAATGTAAAATTTATTTGATACCGCCTCTGAATGGCCCGTTACACTTGTTACCTGGCACCTCGTGTGGGTGTAAGTTTTTTTAGTTGGGGTGACCTAGCAAGTGCAAAACACCGGGATGTACACTGGCCAAGTCCCATTTTGCTTTAGCTGGAAGTATTTGAGAAGCACTTTACATCCGTTTCCTGGACTGAAAAGGATGAAGGAGTAAATTCCTCTAAACAACTCTTGGCTGATGCAGGAAAGTGTTGGTCTGCAGTCAGTGAAAGCCTGTCTTGTCCACAGGTACCATGTGGCTTTTGCCTTTTGACCTGACCTTCATTGACCTCCTCTGGGGTTATTTTGTGCAGGACCACCTTGGTTCTCAGCTATCAAACCAAAGGTCTGGTGAGGGGTCATGAGCTCAGGAGTCATCTATGGCAATTCCAGCATTTTTGTATTTAACCTCCACGTCCTATGGTCAAAGTTCTCGGTCTCTTTTGGAGGCCATGCTCCTTTTTGACCACCAGTCTTGACTCTGACCGTCTGCTTTCCCAGGAGCAAACCTCCAGATGCTGTGGCTGGTGGCTGATTGCTCCACAATCTGGTCTGAGGTGCCACCTGCAGAGGTTGCTGGTGACACCTGTGGCGTTGCATAAATGCCATCGTCTGGGCTTTGTTTGTTTTACCCATTCAGTTTCCCCACTGCTTCTTTGCACCTTCGTGGCTCTGGTGCACAAAGATACCAGCCAAACAATTCCTTACTGAACAATGGAAACTATTCCACTTCCACTCACTCTGCTGCCAGCCAGTGCAACTCTGCAAACAGCTCCGTCAGCACAGCAACATTCACTCCATCAAAATCTCACGAAAAGCAGAATGTTTTGAAACTTTTTTTAACTTTGAAGGACAGTTGTGTTGCCCACTGATTACAGTACCATTTGTACAAGTAGATGAACTAGAAAGGCTGGATTTTGGTATTTAAAAGCTACAAAATATTTGCCTCTCTTCTCCCTGACTTACATTTGTTCTCCTCACTTATAAATCGGGACAGAATCATGAAGCGCATCTTTCCTTGTAACTGCTGAGCGTGACACCCTCTTCCTTACAAAATCGTTAATAAACCACGAAGTCTGAGTCTACTGTATCTCTTAGAGACCTGTTGTCATCAGTTTCTTGCTTTAAGTAAATTATTCACTCAAAGCATTTTTGTTCACTTCATGAGCCCAGACATCCCCGTGCTGTTCTTTTGTAGGCAGCTGCTGGGGCACACTTTAGGTGTCTGAGGGTACTCCTTATTGATTTCACATTTGTTTGCCCAAGTGCATGCCTGTTAAAAAAATTACTTTTTCCCCCTTGTCTCGTTTTCCTTTGAAAGGATTTATTTATCTCATTTAAGCTCAGGGCACTCGAGACCACCAGTTGTGAAGGGGCTACTCAATGTGCATGCACACTGTGTTTGTTGATGAAGGTGAAAGGCAGAATAGAAAGAAGTTGCCTGATGGTAGCCAGTTCTAGTCTCTCGCCCTCTCTCTCTCTCTCTCTTTCTCTCGCCATGCCTCCATGTCTTGGACTTGCTGAGTAGGGATTCTATAATGAGAGAACAGTGACGTTGAGAGGAAGAAAAAGAGAAAACGAAGCAGAGCGGGGCAGGGGAGAGGGGAGGAGGGGGGGTTAACGGGAGGAGGGATGGGTGGAGGGGGCAGGGAAGGAGAAAAAGGAGGATAGAGGAGGAGCGGAGTCAGGAGATCAGGATGTAGAGAGAAAATTCTCGGTCAAGGTCTTTCCTAATGAACGAATTATCATGCAAAGGTCTCACTCTCCACCTCCTCCTCCCCCCCCCGGCCCTCCCTCCTCTCCCTTCCTCTCTCTCTTTCATTGTCACTCTTTCTCTCTGTCCCTTCTTTCTTTCCTTTCTCATCTTTCTCTCTCTTTTCTCTCTCTCTGCTTCACTGGCTTGACCTTGGTTCCCACCTCACTCAAATCCCTCGCTTGTTGCCTCCCTCCCTATTTCTATAACCTTGTTTATTTTCTGCCGCATTCCTGTTTTCTTTATCTCTGTTGCTTCTCCTCCTTTCCCCTGTTTGCCCCCCACCCCCCCCCCCTCGTTTTCAGAGTTCCTCTAGGCCTTAGGCAGTAGTCTGCTGCTCTAAAACCTCTCTATCAGCACATCCCTGCAATAGTCGGGTCTGACAGTCACTTTCACCGCAGAATTGCCTGATTTACCACACGCACTCACACACACACACACGCACTCACACACACCCTTTTGTGCACGGTGCTAACATAGTGTAACCAGAACAGCAAGTGCGTGTGAGTATCTTCTGCATCACTAATAACAACATTAGATCCTCATGCATGAGTGCTTAATTTTAAATGTGAACGTATGTGTGGGCCCGGGTGTGGGCGTATGCATGCGCGTGTGAGTGCGTGTTCATCTAGGGTGTGTCTGCTCTCCCAATTTCTTTCCTCCACCTCTCTTGCTCGCTCTTCATTTCTGTATTAGCCCACCAGCAATGTAAAGGTCACACGTTGCAGCAGCGTTTGACTCTGCAGTCTGTTAAATAATAGCGTTGCTATTTACCGTTCTCAACCCCGGCCTGACGTCTAGTGTGGCCCGGGGGCTACATCATCTCCACAGCATCGCTTCAGCGGCAGCACTGCATCGTGTCAGTGCGCACTGGGCAGGCACATGGTCTGGTACATGTTTTGAACTTGTTAAGCACCCCCACCTCAGTTAGATATTTGAAAGGAAATGAGGGGGAGACATCTGAGGCAAGAAACAAGGGTAAGGGAAGGAGAACAGTGTGAGCAAAGAAGTGGGGAAAAAAAGGAAGAAAGAAATTATCCTGAAGTAAACATGTTCATTTCTGATATCAAACCGAGCATAAACAACTCAAAAACAAAATCTGCCTCCTGACTGTATTTTCTCTGCGCACAGAGTTTGAATGCTGTCAAGAGAATATTGACTTACTTTGTTATATATTGACGCCGTCTTTTATTTATAGTTCTCCGAGTGGCCCCGACAGCAACCTCCAACCACCAGCACAGATGACAGCTGCGTCCTCTATTTCAACAACATCTGAGGAGTTGAGTTTTAAGTTTGAGTTCATTCAAAGTTTGAATTTGATTTCATTTATATCCGCTGCTTGAAAAATAGACATAATAATGGAAACAGCAGACTAAATCACTACTGCAAACAAAGTTCATTTTATGTTTAATGCCAGTTAGGTTGACTGTATTTGTTAACACTATACTGTATATATCACTTTTATCTTTATCAATGCAGCTTTGTATGACTCTCTTTTAAGCTTTATATATATATATATATAATTCTCAGCCTGACAGCAATCAATAAACCAAAAGCTCTGAGGAAAGAAAATAATCCAGTATCTGTGCCCTGTAATAAGTCCATTCATGTCACTCATCATGTCAGTTCACTTTATGATCAAGATCGCTCCGGTTGTTTTTGCTATAATAACATATATTAACATTTACTCTGGTACTGTAAATAATTGCTGAATTGTTCATTGTCCATTGTTGAAACAAAACTTAGTCTTCTTAGGGCAAAATCATCAGGGCTGTGTTGGACATGTGGGCAAAAAATGCTTCCAGCAGCTTGGACAACTACTATTAAAAGCTATAGGTCATCCTCCCTCCAACTCAATATAGTTCACATAATCATGAACAACATGGCACCACAACACCTGAGGAACTATTTCCACAGGACTCATGAATATCAGAGGGGAGCTCTGGCATCGCTGACCTATGCCTGTCCACACTGGAAGACAAATATGGGCAAACATGTCTTGAGGTGTTTTGGAGCTAAACACTGGAGTTCTAACCATTAAAGACTTGCATAAACATGTTTGTGTCAAGTATTTCAAGACTTTCCAGAGTCATGAAGTGACAGGACCTACCTCCCTGTCTACCTGCCTACCTGCCGACCCATGCACATTCATGACCATGGTCTTCCACACGGCGATATATTAACGCTACAACAAGATAGTTGCACAAGAATGCCAGAGAAAGTGCAGCCAAGATTTCCAGTTCCACTTATACCTACAAGAGTTGGCACTGCTAAAAAAAAAAAAAAAAAAAACGATAGAAAAGGCTTGACTGAAAAAGAGATTGGATAAAGCAAGAGGTCAAACTAGAGTATGGCTTTTCAACGATGCTGAGGACTGACGGTGTTTCCTGAAAAGTGACGCTGTGGTCGCTGTATTTCTGTTGGACAGGCAATTGTCTGGGGGGGATTTGCCACGTTCATTATGATACATGTGACTGAGACACGAGGTGGTTGGATACGCTCTCTCGTGGACTCGTCCTCCCGCAGCAGTCTTGCTTCCTGAAGGTAGGGGAGGAGATATTTCCTCACTCTTGCTGGTTTCTCCAGCGTTACCAACTCCAGGTTTAATGTGGGAACAAAGCTGGCCACTTTTGAGCCTATTAGCTCTCTGATGTCGCCTGGAATCCACACAGCTGGCAAATTGCTGCTAATTGCCACTCAACCCGATGTGACCACACTGTGTAGCGTTGTTTGCACTTGTGATTAAGCCACCTCAGGTCTCTTTTTAATGAATTTTCATTGTTTTTGTTGTGCTATCTGGCCCCTGTAGGATCATTATTATGAACTGATGAATGACAGTAAAATAAAGCTTGTCAAGGGAATTCACTGAAACGGCTACATTTTTCTGAGATGTTGCATATTAGGCCTTGAAGTGTACAGGGAGGAGTTTAGTATCTTTATCAAGGACACACTGTCAGTACGCATGTTGCAGAATAACTAACTATCTTATCCAGTGCTGACAGCTGCATGTTGTATGATACGTCTTCACATAGAAAAATCCCTGCATATATTGAAGAAGTATGTGACCTTTATTCATCCATTTATTAACTCCAAAATGATCGTTTTCTTCTGTGTGACTTTCTGCTGCAAACTTTTGACCCTTATTAAGGTTTCAATGTTTATGAATACACAAACCTGACACGTAAGATTATTATTTGTTATTCCGAGGACAGATTTTGTTTACTTTACAGCATGTTTACTGCCAGCATTTTTTTTTTCCTGCTTCCCTTTCAGTGATTGACTCTTTCACAGCTACTGCAGATGTTCCATGGCGCCGAGGCTTCATTTAATGAGCCTTACACAGAATTTAGGAAAATAATTTAGCTGTAATTAATCACACTGTGTGAGCTCAACTCTGGCATCCTCTGTGCACAAGGTCTAGGACGTTCGGGCTGTCCCTTTTGGAATGACATCAACGCTCTCCAGTTCTCCTTCTGTGGGTCATGTTTAGACAACCAGTATCATCCTATGGCGCATCACTGTGGTGAAATAAAAGTTTTTAAACTGATGAACTGAATCAACCTTAAAAGTGTTGATGAGATCGTGGCATTCCTGTCGGGTTGCATCAGACTGTGAAAATGACTCGATCTTGGCTAAGCATCAAAAAACAAGCAGGCTGTGCTCCTCACACATGAAAACAACAATGCATTGCCTTATTTAGTCTTTCAGCCTGTGCTACATCGCATCCACTCCATACACTCCCTAAGGTTGCAGTTAAATCACTCTCTGTTTATTCTGCCAAGTATAAATTGATAACACAGTTGACTGTCTAAAATTAGACATAGATATTATGCTTTTATGTTTCATCACGCCAAGTATATAAAGCATGTTCGCTTGAAAAAGCTATGGATATTAAATAAATGCACTCACTCGCTAAATTGAAATAGAGGTCAACCGACATCAACCGCAGAAAAATATTAACTTTTTTTTTTTTCCCTTTGTTGCAGTCATTTGAAAAAGTGTAAATTGTTTCAAATGACACAATAAAGGGGATTTCCCATTAAAATGAATTTCATTACTGCCGAACAAGGAGAACCACAACGTAAATACAGCGAGTGCTAAACTGTCCCAATCCAGCCCCAGCCTCTAGGCTCGTCATTTGCCAGTCAAGAAGAGGCGTTTTATCTTTGTTTGAATAGAGCTCTCTTGTTCCCCTCACCTCTGCTTCCGAACGTCTCGGTGGCAGCCCCGGTTCAACATGTGTCGTGTCTATGTTATCTTAAGTGCCTTTTCTCCCTGGGGCTTACGAAAAGGAAGACAGAGAGAGAGACTGAACCTTTTCCCCTCTAGCCAGTGAGAAAAAGAGGAATAAATCAAGGCAAGTGTACTGCGTGTGTGAGTGAGAGACATCTGTCAGTGCGTGTTCATACGTGTGTTAGTCTATCTGCATGTGACTGTGTATCACTATCAAGCATATCAGTGTGTGTGGTTGTCTGTTTGCATGCATGTGTATACCTACATGTGTGTGAGTGGGACTGTGTGTCCGCGCCTTATGCTCCCCAGCCCAGATGACTCTGGGTAATTGCTCCTTATCTGGTGGTCTGTCAGTTCACATCATTGTGACTAAGGGAGGGGGCTAGAGGAGCGATTTATCCCACCTACCTATGCCCCCTCTCTCTCCTTTTAATGATCATTATGAATGATTTATGCTCTACTGGCATGTGCGTGTATGTGTCTGCATGTCACAATGGGAAGAAAATGTGCATGTGAGTGTGAGCTGCAGATAGAGTGAGTCACCAATGGACCGACTGTTTGCATGTGTGTATGTGCGTGCTCATGAATGCGCATCTGCTCACCTCTCACTGTCCTTGCTTAATTCTGCATTCATGGAAGACACTTTTTGGGTAAATATTGCTTGGGAGCAGAACATTTGGTATATGGGTCTCTGTGAGTGTTACTGTGAAGCCTTTGGGATTTGGTGGAGCTGTAAAAGACAGAAGGATTATTGTGTTTGTTAAGAAACAGAGAAATAAGGATCAAGAGACACACAGACAGAGCTGGTGAGAGAGAATGGAAATAGAAAAGAGAAAGGAAAATAAATGTGCATAAGCGTGCAAGTGTGCTTAGTTTGGTCAAGCGTGTGGCTGCTGTATGCGTGTGTTTGTGTGCTGCTTCTTCATGTGCACACGTGTGTCATTTTGGGAGTGCACATGTGTCCGTGCGCGTGCAGAGTCTACGTCTCTATGCATTGTTTCCTTTGATCGAGCCTTTCATCCGTGGCTCAGCAGAAGTTGTAATTGGTCTCTGATGGGACTGACCCAATGGGTACTGACTGAGGGAAACAGGCTTTGGATGGCTTCCTTAAATATTTCAGCCCAGCCAAACGTGAGGTCTCCCCGCTCTCGCCTCGGGCTCAATCAACACCACCACTTAGCCGGCTGCCCTCGCCTCCAACGGAGAGCGGGAGGAAGAAAGAGAGCTTAGAGACATAAAGAGTGCGTGTGATGAGGGTGACCGGCTAATGCGTGTGCATTGTGCTAACACACCTTTGAGAGTGTGAATGTGAAAGTGTTGGTAACATCCATCTGTGGAAACCAGCATATCACAATGACAAGTTGTCATTAAACCGCTGTCTAGCAACCGGCTGCACCTGCAGGGCTCCAACTTACTTCAAATGGAGTTTTCCGTTTGCCACCGCCTCATTATAGCATCTTCCGTCTGCACCTTGTTAAACGGACGTTTTAGTCTGCACTTCAGGAGTGAAGCATTCTGCATTATGCCAAATATTTGTCTTGCTTCAGTGCTTTACCAGCAGCCCCTCTTCCTCGGCGCCTCATTCTGCCTGTTTTTCTTCCTTGTGCCTCACTTTCTCTCTCTAACTTACTTCCTGTCTGGCTGTCACTCTTCCTCTTTCAGTCACTTTCCCCCTCTGTCTACCCACTCACTCTCACTTTTCTCTGTCCCCATCTTCCTCTGTGTGTGTGTGTGTGTGTGTCATTTTCTCTTCCCTTCTCCCTCTTTCTCCGTCCTATTCATGCGCCTTCCATAGATCTGAGGCAGAGTGAAAAAGATAATTCCCTGGTTCTCTGCTGAGAGACAGCAAGTAAAAATAGAGAAGGTTACCTTTCATGTTCAATTTTAAAGGAATGTTTGAGATTTCCCCGAGATGATTAAATAGGAACGCTCCTGACAAGGTCACGCAGATTTACACGTAGACACACAGAAACACGCACGCATGCAGGGAGACACACGCAGAGAAGCTTGGTCAAAACACCTTTGGGATGTGCTGCTGTTTCTCAAACACAAAACTGCAAAGCGAAAACCTGGAGGAAAGACGAGGAAAACATTCATGCCTGGGTGAAAAAACCACAGCACAACCAGGACAGTGCGCCTGTGTTTGCTCTGCTCTCGTCGCCTGAGATGCAAAGACAGCAGAATTGATGGACTTGTTTCTTTATTGCTCTGGCATTTATCACCTCTCATATTTGTTGTAAGAACGCAGATTTACATGATTCATGTCCCTGTTTGTGTGCGCGCATCCTCGCATCTCAGTTTTGCATACGTCTGTAACATTTACTCTCACGTCCGTGCGTGTGTGTGTGTGTGTGTTCACCGCCTTATTAGGGTTTAACTTTTAGCTTTAAGCTGCATTGTATCCCCAGAGACCAATTATCTGACAGGGTTAAGGAAACTCTCTGGTGCCAAAGAAGGGAGATTGTGGGGTTCTGACAACACTCCAGCATGTTTCCCCGGGCATGCTCAGTGTGCGTGTCCTGTGTATGCATCCGTATGTGCTCGTGTGTATTATTTATCATAAGAATCCCTATTAGCCTACACATTAGTAAAGAACATGGATTTCTGGGGTGCTGCTCTGATCATGTTTATTGCCCTGAAAACCTTCTACAACATCGCACGAAGAACCCCGCAGTGCGTGTCATGTGGTTTGTGCGAGCATGCAGGAGAACGCGTGGGTGTTGGTGTCACATACTGCAAATTGCTGTCAGTCATGGCGTTAAGGTATTCTGGATGGGTCCCAGCCACTTGGTAACTATAGCAGAGACTGACAGAGGTGCTGTGGGACAAAGTGGAGTTGGCGTTTTGAATGAGTTATCCTGAATTCAGACTGCGTCCGTCTCCAGAGGCATGGATGAATGGCCTGATTCTCTCTCCACCTCCCTTTTTCTCTCTGACTTTCCAGCTCTCTCTCTCCTCCAGCTCCCTCTCTCCTTCTCTTTCAAACTTTCTCACCCTCCTCTCCCCCCAAATCCTTACATTGTGTCTCTTTTTAATATATCTCTCCCTTCAGCCTCCCACTTTGGCTGTCCCCTACTCCCGTCTTCTCTCCTCTCCCTCCCCCCTTTCTTTTACTCCTTCATCTCTCTCTGCCCTCATGCGCCATTCTCCCATTTCCCCTCTCAACTATTTGAAAGTTTTTTCCAACAATGGGCTGCACTCAGTGAGCTCCAACCTTGTTTCCATAGTGAGAGGAGGACCACTTGTGCTCTTCCCAACTTTCACCCGTGACAGTTTTTCCTTTACACCAGGCCCCTCTGTCTTTCTTCATCTTCCTCTATTTCAGCTGCCTTTCTCCTCAAATTCCTTTAGGTGTGCTCAGGCTGAAGCAAATACCTGGCTGACATTATTTGCAACAATTCGACTGCTGCAGTGTTTTTGCAGTCCATTTTCATTTGTCCGAAAAGCTGCTGCATCAGACCTTAGCTATAACTAGTCAGTGTGTACTGTAGAGTGGTTATGTGTGTGTTTATGTGACCTTCCAAACTAAGACTCGAAAATTCACCACATCTCCAGCTCTTTCTGTTATTTTCCTCCAGTTTCTCACATCTTTCCCCTTGTACATTTTTCATAACTTTGCTCAAATTGAAAATTTCAACTCCTGTGGACAGGTTTTTATGGAACTTTGTCTCACCCCTGGCGAACACTTGCATCTTTACATCAGATGGAAACTTGTTTTTATGCTCATTTTGAATTTGCACATAAAAACTGAGGAGACGGGTGGACGTGGAAAAGTGGTAAAAGCGAAATGCGACTCAGTGCAATGAAAACAGACTTTGCAAATAAATAATGATGTGCACGAAGCATGTGACTTAAATATCTACAGAAGTTTCTGCGTCTGAGATGAAAAATGTCAGCAGACTAAAACAGATCTGTGTGGAGCAATAAGGACACTGTAACGTTCCTCAAATTAATACATGAAACAAACTTGTGTTTTTCACCATTTGAGGTTTGACTGGGGCTTGTTTAATTACATCATCCTGTTCCCTCTTCTACTGGTTAAATGGTACGGCTGAAGAATTAGGGCCATCTATTGCTCAGCTCGATGAACCAACTCCTAAAAATCACATAATGGTAGTAGATGGAAACAAGCATTCATTCGCATTTTCTGTTGATGATTTTCTCAGCATTTGGTTAAAACATGTGACGCATTTAGCTCTTGACTTTACACGTGTCGCCTGTGTTGAGTCTGAACACACCTGATTAGTTGTTAGTTGTTATTCAGTATTCTTCAAACAAAGTTCTTTTTTCACATCATCAAAAAGCCCCCCCACCACACACACACACACACACACACACACACACACACACACTTGCTGACACACACTGACAATTTCTTTGCAACTTTCTGAAACCAACATTCGGATAAGCACGCCCACTTCACACCACGATTGGCTGTGCTCGGAGGAGGTAAGAAAGTATGCAAACATGTTCTTCTTTCGCAAGCTTTCTTTTTCATTCTTCACACAATTACTTCTTTTGCCTTTGAGGAGATTACTGTACAAAACCATGCTCTGTTGATTGATTATCACATCTGGCCTTGCTGTGACGGCAGGTCCCAGGTTTCCACTGGGAACAGCTGTACTAATACACTCGCATTAAAACACGGTCGGAAGACATGTTGTACAAACCGGCTTGCTTTTAGCATAACCCAGCCTGAACACCTCAGCCGCTCTCCCTGTATTCCTCAGTGCTGCTGCCGTTTCTTCTTCCCACTCTCCTCCCTCTGTGTGCGTCACTCCCTCTCTTTTCACTTTTTTCTCACCTCTCCCTTCACCTAAATTACCCCCTAGAGTCCCACTTCCCTCCCTCTCTCCCTTCCATCTCACCGATTCCTTCAAGTCTCTTCCCATCTCTCTTCAAACCCTGTCTATACCTCTCCCCCTCCTCTTGTATCCTCCTTCCCCCTTTATTCCTCTCCTCCCAAAAGTCCCATGGATAAAGACGATTCACTCTGTATTTTTGGCCACAGACAGGGATTAGCAATAAATAAAAAAATAAAATGGTCTGGGCCAAAGTGACTCACATGTATCTGCAGAGACAAATGCAGAGAAGCAGCCAGATGCACACACACATGCATATAGAGGAAAGCATGCATTAAAGCTACAGCAGGTTTGCAGCAAGGTGGTTTATAGGCCCGAGCAGTCAGGGGTGCAGTTGACCTGCTAGTCCCCTTCTCATGCCGGGGTTCTTCAAGCAAAGGATTACACCCCCCCACGCCACACGGGGCCAGACATTAAAGCGTTAGGCTGTGCACAAGCTGTCCCCACACGTTAAGCCCGGCCGACTCCTGCTACTGTAATGAAAGCGCAGGTGCTGACATCACCACCAGCATGGGACGAAAGCTGCATACAAACAAAGCCCACATGTGCACGAAGGTCCTGCACATGGATATGCCCTTTTTTTTTTTTAAACCCTCCGGGGAGTCGACAGGTACACAGGACAGGACACACACAATCGCATACCAGTCAAACGGGTTCACATGTGGTCTATAATTAGAACATTGGTCAATGTAAAGCTCTGCAGAGTCAGCAGCTTAGACACACACACACATACAGAGGTACTGTAGAGAGACAGGTACTGAAGGATGGAGTGTTATTCACTTAACATCATGCGACTTCTCTTTTTTTCTATCAGTAATTCCCTCTCTGCTAATAGAAAACAGAGATGAAGAGATCGCATTAGGCTGCTGTCATGTGACCTCTCTGGTTTCTTTCAGTCATTGTCCCTTTACTACAAGAAGCAAAGAGGGAGCGACTGTATCTGCTGCATTATTGTCTTTATGTGTCATTGAAATCACTGAAGACTCCCAAGGGCAAAGCTGTTTGTAGAGCCCATTTTTATGGTGGATAAGAGTATCCAGTGACACAATATGGTTGTTGTGTGGAGCAAATGTAATCCATCTTGATGTAAATATATATAATGTTTATATGAATATATAGTGTTAAAGGAGTAATAACCTTTATTGTCTGTCTCTTTTGGTAAATCTCTCCGTACTCTTTTATCCTTGTCACTTGTTTTTCAGATCCATCTAGTCTAGAAAAGATTTTTTTAAATATTGTTGCTTTGTGTTAAATTAATATGAATACTGGATTGTTTCCAGCTAACTACCACCTATAATGTCACAACTCTTCCCACCCATCGGCTTCCTTTCCTGTCTTGTTTTTTTTTCTGCAGACGTTAATGATGAGGCCCTTCCCTTCTATTAGACAAATAACTTTATGGCTAAGAAGCTGCAGCAGGGGGTGGGGAACAAGTATTTATTCAACAACAAACACATTCCCTTAAGGAGAAACACATTTGGCTGAAGATGGTGGGATGTAATTAAAAGTACAAGACTAAGCAGTATAATAACTCAGGGATGAGGACAACGCTTTTCATAGAAAAATTAGATTCATTAAGAATTTAAATAATTGAGCAAATAGTTCTGCTTCTCTAACAGAACTAGTATTGTTTTTGCAGTAACATATAGAATCACACTGAATTATCCAAAAATTTAAACACATCTGCGTCCAGTGATTGGTTATTGTAACAGGCAATGACCTCAAATCTCAATTATACACAGTACAACATTGAGTGAAATTCAATGTCTGCATTGAACGCGTCTTAAGCAATAGGAGCAGTGGGAGGCCACTGTGCAGTACACTAAGCTGATGCCTTGCTCAAGGACACTGGCAGGCAAAATAACCCAACATGTTTATCTACGACCCTGATTCCAAAATAGCTGGGACACTGTGGAAAACATGAATAAAATCAATCATTCACAAATGAACTGTGTTTACTGACAACAGTTTCACAAAGTCTTCCTGAGTCCATGTAGTAATCTCCTTTATACAATCATGTGTTTGACAAAGTGTTGAACCTCTCTCCACCCTTGCTTGTGAACGACTGAGTCTTTCCAGGATGAACCTTTCATACCCACTCATGATACTATCACCTGTTACCAATGAACCTGTTTACTTGTGGAATGATCCAAACAGGTGTTTGTGGATCAGTCCACAACTTTCACAGTCTCTTGTTGCTCCTGTCCCAAATTGTCTGAAACGTGCTGCTGGCCATTGAGTGTATGTCAAGAAGGATTAGCAGGTTATCACATTCTGTTTTAGTTACACAGGAATCATTGATTGTACATATATGTTTTTGGTGACACAAACATGAGGGGAACATGCAAACTCCACATAGAAAGACCAGGTCCTCCGCTGTCCTCTCACACTGATCTAGTTAGGATGAGAAATGACAGGACACTGTCCTTTCCCATTTTCTTGTTTTTTTTTTTATCAAGTGAAAAAACATAAAGTGAAGTGACAAAGGTAAAATGTGTACAGGTCCAAAACAATCCTTCAACTCCAAATAACACGACACCTGATCTCCCAAAGTACCTGCTCCAAATTTATGGTGAAAGAGCCCAAAGTTGAACCTGTGGGCCTCAAAGAAAACTAAACATGGAAAACAAACATATCTACTAGTTTTGTGGAGATTTTTTTATCAATACAATCTCAAATGTTGAACTCTTCCCTAATGTATTTTCTAAGACCTGAAAGCTCCGAAGATGGAGAAAAACCTGTGGGCTGAAAAACCTATTGGCTGGCTATTTCCATCCGAGAAACCAAAGCCACTTATCACCTGCATTAGCATAAATACATCACACATGTACTGTACAGCACTGTACTCTTCAATGTAAATCACACACCATTATGTTACATGATTGTTATATGATTACTTGATGAATGCCTACTTTTAGAATAACTCCGTCAACGAAGCTCAGGAAACATCAAGCAATATTTCCATATGTGTTAACTTAGTTTGAAAAGTAACTTTACCTAGAAATACAGTCATGCCAGGGTAAATGTTTAAGTTTAGATCTATTCGTCATCTGTGACATTTTTTTTCTCACTTTTGACCAAGACGAGATGCTGAAACACCGTCTCAGCATTTCAGCCAGAAACCCTGTCTGGCAGAGGCACAAGCTCTGAGTGGGTACATGATCTATAATTTATCTCTACTTATAAGCAGACGTTCTGTCAGGGTGTGTTGTGTGTTTGTGCATATGTTTGTGTGTGTGTGTGTGTGTGTGTGGGGTGGGTGTATGTTTTACATGTTTCTGCCTAAACAAAGTCTCAAAATGACATTTTAAATTACCAGTCACACTGTGTCCTTGGAAAGAAATCTTTAGCATCGTTTTTTTTTTTTACTTTCTCAATATGTACTCTGTTGCCAGCGGTTTTAAGGTGGTCATGGCAACGTTGTTACCATGGCTTTTGTAGATATCACGGAGACAGAGGAAGATCGACCTGAAGTGGAAAGTGTTGTTGTGTGGCGTTTAGTCGACTTAAGAATCGTGATGCATTATTGTTTAAAGCTCAGAGGACTGTCCTTGGTATCACTACGCTAACAATAGGCTAAAAAGAAACAAGTGTGTTAAGCTCATGCAAACACATAAGAATTAAAGTAACAACAAGCAGGGTCGCACTGCGCTCGCGGGAAAACAAGAGGTAAAATCCAAATGCAGACAAAAGAGGCAGACAGGATCAGATCAGTGAAACTTACAGTCATTTGCAGGAAGAGGCCCAAACCAGGAAGGCAGTCAAAACATGCATACAAATCCAAAAGGGAGCAGGGAAGAATCGATGTCAATAACAGGCCGGGTCCAGGTAACACAAAGCAAAATCCTCAAAAAAAACACTGGGAGAAAAAGACAGTAGGCCCAGGCTGAAGTGCTTGACACAAGGTGCAAACTGGGCCAGAGTGAAGGAAACACACTAAATACACAAGGAAGGGAGGATCACAGATGAAACCAATCAGGGTGTGGCAAACAATCAAACAGGTGGGAAACACAAATCAGGAAGTAAAGTAACACACACCTGAGGACACGGTTTCAAAATAAAACAGGAAATAGCTCAACTACAACCCAAAGCCATGACAGGCAGGTGCAAGCATAATCTGACACAGGTATTATTGTCATTGTGCAAACTCTCGACTCCACCTCGTCTTTCAAGAAAAACAGACTTTATGAGAGAAGTCATCCATTATCTTAGAGTGCATGTGTTTTTTTTGTGTCCATACATGTGTGTTTCTGAGCGAATGTAGATTTGCATATTCACTTGAGTTTGTACATGTCTGCGTGCTGTATGAGGTTATGAGAATGAGAGAGAGAGAGACGAAAACTCCTTTGATGTAGAAATAGTGGGACAGAGGCTGTATTGATTACCAGTAGTGTGCTAACGTGTCCAGAGGGCCTCCAAGAACACAGAGCGTCTCAGGAAAATTGCCCTCTGCATGCCGAGATAAACAAGCCCACACAGTTTTAAGGCCTTCAATGCAAAAAATATAAACACATTTTAATAATTAATTTAATCATTTATTTATCGGATGGATGCACAAATAACAAACAGTAACACAATAAATGCGGATGCAATGAGCAGCGTGTAAGGTTTTTAGTTTTTAAAGCCCTGGTTCACTTTTTTCTTACACTTCCTTGTTATCCACGCTATTCACTCACCCTTTTCTCTATCATCACCCAGGCCACAGCCCTTTTGACACACACACACACACACACACACACACACACAGGCTCAAACTCTTGATGCATTGCAGCTCGTGCCATACACACAAAAATACATGTGTGCACAAACGATAGCATGCGCTTGCTCAATGACAACTGTCAAACCCAACCTCTCTCTCTCTCACACACACACGCGCGCACACACACACGTCAACAACAACCACAACACATAGACACAGTGCTATAGGGCTATTCATCTGTCTGGAGCAGTGGCTTATGAAAGGTCAGCCTTTGAGTTATGACAGAATCTCCTGGCCACAACAACCAAGCGTGGGTGGCAGAGCAGTGACTCTGTGTGTGTGTGTATGTGCGCGTGTGTGTGGCAGACCTGTAATGAGTGTGCGGTGCTGTCGCAGGGCAGAAAAGGTGGAGCAGGGAGAAAATGAGCAGCGACTGGAGAAGTGGGACCACAGAAACAGTTTACCTCAGTGCGTGTGATAGAAAAGGACAGCTTAAAGAAAAGACAAATAGAGTGGAGGGCCGGAGAATTGAATATAAGACAGAGAGAAACAGCTTATGAGGGACAAAGCTGTGGCAGAGATGGAAGAGGAGAGACGGAGAGAGGTCAGCGGAGTGAGAGAATGCCGGACGAGTGCCAGGACAGAGGATAGATGGCCACAAGGGACAAGGGGGCTGGGGCTAAATGAGAGATTGTGACTTATCAAGTGTGTGTCAATACATATATGTCAATCTGTGTGAGTGTTTATGTGAATCCACACATGTAAGAGAGTGTGTGTGTGTGTGTGTGTGTGTTTGAGTGTGTGTGTCTTGGCAGCAGTGGAGGGGCAGATGCTGCCTACGCTCCAGGCCTACTGCTTTACGGCCTTCTGCGGAAATGTTGCTGTGCCAACCTTAGCTCTCATCCGCAGCCAATCACACGCCTGGGCCCACGTTGGAGCCTAGTTAATGCATACACACAGACACACACGGGCTGTATACGTACACTAGCAAGGAACGCGCTCACATGCTCACACGCTCACACACTCACACGCACGCAAATTCTATAATGAGAGACAAGGGTAATAAATGGAAAGTATGTGTGTCGGTGGTGATTCTGTTCATTAAGGTGCAGGGAACAGTGTGTGCCTGTAATCAGCAGGAGGCTTTTAGAGCACGCACACACACACACGCACACACACACCAACTAGAAGGGCTGCCTAAGGAGACATTTAAGAATGCTCTATGACAGGCAATATAAAACCGTTCCAAGCTCTGAACTTTTCTGAGTTGTAGCAGCGTTTTATGAGGAGAACTTTGCATATGAAATTGACCAGCTCCACATCTCTCAAACCCGCAATCCAAGACTGTTCTGAAAATCCTGTCCCCTCTCATTTGCCAGAGAGGTCGAACCTGATCCTACATATCACTCCTGTTCAATATGAGGCTGTCACTTGCCTCACTCTCCTTGCAGAACTCCATCAAGAACTGGACAGGGAGTACTGCAACTCAACGGCCCATAACACAAGACTGACATCGACTCTAAAACTTTCCCATCGTGTGCATCACAAATCTCAACTGTTTATCCTCCGTATCCATCTTCACAATGTAACTTAAGCAAGAAAAATAACAGGTTCCATCCTTTTTGCATTAAATAACTATAAAAAAAAATAACAAACATGAAATATGTTTTAGAGAAACTACAGTTTTGTTTTATGTTTCATTACATTTTGTTTTCACATATCATCTATTTCTCTAGTGAAAGCCAAGATTAAAAAAAAAAAAAAAAAAAAAAAAAAAGCAAGGAAGTATTTTAAGAGAGAATGGCTCAGAGGTGAAAACCAGCCAGAGTGAAGCGAGAGATTGAAAGTAATGCAAAAGAAAAAAAAGAGGGGTGGAATAGCTCCGAGGGAGGGATGGAGAGGGCATCGAGGAAGAGAGGCGGGAAGATGCCGTGGATGAAAAAAGAAACCAGGGAAGCAGTGAGGAAGAAAGGCAAAAAGCGAGAGCAGCGGAGGGACTCAGAACAGAGGGATGCAGATGAAAAACTCGGGAGAAAGGAAGAAAGAGAGTGAAACAGAAGGAGAGGTTGAAGGTTGAGAGGTAGACAGACAGATCACAACCAAGCTGAGACTAGCCGACAGCTGTGAGAGCAGAATTTGATACTGCGGCATGGACACACAAACACGGACGTGCACGCCAGCACATATGCAGACGCAGACAGGCATATGTGTGTGCGCGCACGCACCAACGCAGGCTCACGGGGGCACATACACATGCTCACACTATCCAAAAGAGCCACATTACACATGAAATATTAATGGTGCAAAGCAATCAGCAAAAATGGAGAAGGGGGAGACAGAGGGAAGAAGAGAGGGGGAGACAGAAAGGGGGGAAGTAAGAAAGAGAGACGGATGAAAGCAATGTGTCTATATTACCAGAGTGACATGGGGACTATCAGCAAAATGATATGCATTTTGAATCATCACTTTCACCAGGAGCATGATCAACTACAACTTATTTTATTCCTCTGTGGTGTATTTACACCATCAAGCAAGAAAGCAAGGTCATCCAGAGTGCTAAGATGCCCTAATGCTCATCCACTCTTGCAAAAAATATATATATATAATGTGTGTATGTCTCTATGTGTGCGTGTTTATCTGTACTTAATGCTGTGTTAGAAATGCAAAGCTTAATTCAGCTTCTCAAGCATGGGCGCCTTGTGTGAGTCTCAATAAATCATTAATGAATAATTTTCACAGGTGAGAGAGTGTGTGTGAGGAAATGCTGAAAACAAAATTGGGTGAGAACATACTGTCTTCCCTTGCTAAATGCTAATGTTCTCAAAGAGTACTGCGTATGTTGGATGTGTGCGTGTGTGCGTCAGTGTGATCATGTGTCTGTCCGTGCTGTTGTGTGTGTGCACCTGAGTGTTAATTCCTGATGATAAAGCACAAACAGACGGTGTGTTTGTTCTCTTAAGCACCTTTCTGCCCCTTAAAAGCTTCAGGTAATAACACCATCCATCACCAGCTCGCACAGACATGTGCGCATGTGATGCATGCGTGTGCACACGTTCGACAGAAAGGTCAAAAGCAGGAGGAGTTTGCAGAGACACGGGAGGTATCGCATCACCGCAGGAGTTTAATCAGAAGGAAAAAATATGCCAGCGTGTACACACACACACACACACATGCAGTACGCCGACACCGAGCAACACACACAAACAGACACAAACGCCCAGGACATGAACATCAGCCGAGTACATGCATTAGTGCACAGCAGTAGCTCCTTACTAATGAAGAGGGGAAACATTGTGGAACGGCATGTCTAGGCAGGTGTGAGGAGAAATAAACAAATAATGAGGATCAACACTGCCAAGATTACAGCACATTCATTACAGCACTTAATCTGTTTCCTTCAACCACTGACTTGTTTCTTCTTCTCTTCATCAGACAAGATCATCTCCGTCTGGCACGAGACTTTCTCCGTCCATCTATTTGCTTTCATCTCGTACTCGCAGCGAAATTTGTTAATGCATCATTGACTGCAGTGCCACATGTTATGCGTCAATTTACATTACGGCAAACTCGACCTGGAAGCGGTGTAAAAAGCAAACACTCGGGCTGATCTGACACCTGAATATCATCTGGCTGGCTGACAAGAGTGCAGTTACTTTTCTCACAAGTATTTGGCAAATTGAAATCAAAACCAAAGCATCGTCAACCATCTCAAGGTCAAATGTATCAACTGTTTGCATTAAGGGGAGCAGGAATTTCCATCATAATCTATACTCTTAAACGTTTCTGCTGCTCACTCAGTTTCTTTCTCAAAACATCGCCCAAGATTTATGTGTGCTGCTTTGACAGCCGCACTTAGTTTCTGCTCCGTGCATGATTGCGCCCGTGACATGCAGTTTAGTCTCTGCAATGTCAGAATTGAACTACAAGGTGGTTTCATGGCTGGGATCATATTTGCACAGATGTCAATATATAATATTTGCAGCCAAGTGTACACAGTTTCCCTTTTACCTCAAGGGATTACAATACGCTATGACTGTTTTGCTGCAAATGAGATCTGCTACAAAAGATTTAGATCCTGCGGATTCCTTAATAGAGTCTTTTTCTTTGCTGTTCCTCTGCAGGTACTTCAGCGGTCATCCTGAGCGTTTTGACTCAACAACATCCGTGCGAGATTTTGAACAATGCAAATTAAGCACTGACATCCGTAGCAGGGGGTGAAGCCTGTTTTGACAAATAAAGGTGAAGTGTGGAAAGTGAAAATTTGTTCTGGTCCTGCCTTTTATTTGCCGATGGTGTGTAACTTTTTGACAGCTAGTGCTGTAGCGGTAAATTTCCAGTGGGGGTAAGCCTATGCTGTCTGTGCCAGCGTGCTTGTTATTCCAATGATGGACGGAAAGGAGGAGAGGAGGAAAAGCTTCCTGATCTTCATTAAGAATGACTCAGCTGCTTTTTCAGTCTGTCAGCATTTCCAAAGCTGATGACGTTCCAGGAGCGCTGCTGGGGGAGCTATTCAACGAAGGAATTGAGAGTTTAAGACTAAGGCTGCCACAGCATGAATTAAACTACTATTGGCAAGTGTGAAAGACATTGTGTATGTATATGTGTGTGTGTGTGTGTGTGTGTGTGTGTGTGTGGGGGGGCTCATGTGATGGGGAGACAGTAAAGGCAACGTCAAAGACTAAGAAGTTGTCATAAGCGCATTATATTAATATTCTTAAACTTAGAGCTGAGACATAATGCAGCTCTTAATCCTGATATAAATGTTATTATGAGTGCTGTAAGTAGTTTTTCAAAAAAGAGACTTTTTGATTTACCAAAAACACATTTGTAACATGAACAAAACGGGACCTGTGTGAGAAAATCGGAGATCCAACACTGTATTTTTGATTATTTCATGTGTATTTTCCTTCTTACAGAGACTTTTCTCTTTATGTAATGGGAGTATTTTCTGTGCTGCAGGAGAAGCTTGTTTACTGTAAACTGTGATGATCAGTGGCTTCTTGCAGCAGGAAGCACAACAACTTTTGGATGCGTGGGACACAATATCTGGGTGGAAATTAAATGAGAAGGTGGGTATTTCTTCAATAAAAAAATCTTGAAAAAAAAGCATGAAATGAAAATCTCCACTGGATTGAAGCTGAGGACTCAAAACCAATAAATTCAACACCGTGTTCCAAGGTCTTTTCCTACATACTTATTCACACCGATTTTCTGCTTTGACTGGCAGGTGGTTGGAGTGTTAAGTGAATAATTAATTGTTCACTCGTTTCTTTACAGTTTCTTTGACTGAGCTGTGTTTAAAACTACTGCATACAAACTCAGATGGCCTACAACTGCAGGAATATATAGTATGAAACACTGGCATAGACTCCATTCTTACAATAATGCTGACACAGTATTGCTCAAAATTATAGATGCCTTTTTTTTCCCGCTTTCCACTGCAGCAAACCTTGCTGAATTGTCATGCATTAACATAGCAAATGGCCGTTGCGGTGGATCAAGAGGGATTTTTTTTCTATTTATTTTTGTCAAAGACACATAAGAGCTATGCTATAATACGCTACGTATGTAAGCTGTAAGCTTGCGTGTAAAGAGCGAGAGAGGTATGTGAAACCTTTCTCAACGTCTTGTCAGAGAAAGAATGAAAAAAGAATTGGAGACATCTTTATAGACAGCATAAGAGAGGGTTAGGAAGAATGCCTTGGAGAGAATCACTAGGAAATAAAGCAGTGACTGACTATGGTGTGTGTGCGTGTGTGTGTGTGTGTGTGTGTGTGTGTGTGTGTGTGTGTGTGTGTGTGTGTGTGTGTATTCACGGCTCTGCCAAGACCCATCCGGTCTTATGCCTTTTCTTCAGACCTGACAGGTGGGAAGTAAAAAGTAGTAATAGAAGAGGGAACGTGTGTGTTAGTGTGCACATGCATGTGTGTGTGTGTCCATGCTTGCATGTCTGATTTCAGTCAGAGAGAGACAGAGAGACACTAAAAGGAAACAAGAATAGCATATGTGAAATAATGTATGTTGTGGCTCCATATTTGAGACCAAGTTTGTTTTGTATGCGTGTGCGATGACTAGAATCTTCACTTCCTGCATCATGATTTAGTGTGTGTGTGCATGTGCGTGTTTGTGTGTGTGTGCATGTGCGTGAGTGTGGGTGGTTGCGCGCGTGTGTGCGTGCGGAGGTGAGAATGGCTGAGGAAGAGAGAGGAAAGTAGAGCCAACTCTCTTTATCTCACTTCTGAGATTTATCCTCTGCAAACGTGACAGTCTCCTTCCCAGGTCCATTAAACAGCATCCAATACACATACTGTATGCAATGAATCAGAATCTCAATATACTGCAAAGAATTAAAGAATATAGTTGATGAGATTTCTGAAATGTTTCTCAAAACATCTAAGTGAAATACCCCTACTGTGAATAAAAGAGTCAATTTAAAAACTTATGAAGACGGATTTTGCTCTTCTAACTGCAACGAGGAGTCGCTCCAGTACTGATATGGCCCTCTATAAACATCTGAGAGATCTTTTTTATTTAAGAATTAAGAAATGAAGAAGCCCAAATTTATGTCTCAGTTAACACACAGAGGCAAGATGAAATGATGCAGCCCTTTGGAAACAAATAAATAATATGATAAAATCATGTAGAGAGACAGTGTTGGTTGAAATTAATGTTTTATTCTTATTATGTTTTATGCTTTATTCTTGTTTTCTATTGAAGAACTTGCCAATAGCAGTTTCAAACATTCCAATACTAACATGACCGAGCATTTGTTTATATTACAACAAACTAATAATGCAGAAATTACTGCAGTAATCAAAAAGTATAACTTCACTACAAGCAACACAGCAACTCTTTTTCATTTGGAATCTGAAATTAGTTGGGGTCAATTTTCTGTCTTTATTTGAGAGACATTGGGAATCAAGTCCAACAAAAGTCCTGAATGCAAACTTTGTGTTTCATAGTTCAAACCTCTAGGCCACCAGGGTCCACCTGGAATCAGCATTTTTTTGAAGAGGTTATATTTTCATACTAACAATGAACATGACTTCTCTCACGTGAAAGGGATAGTGATAAACCGTCAGAGAATTATACTCAGACTCTTCAGTTCCCCTCGGCTCTGCAGGGCTTTGTCTTGACTTTCAGCTCATTCAGCTCCTTCTCTCCACTCTCACAGCATTGTTTTCAGCTACAGCTGTTTCTAACAAACAGCTCCAGAAAAGCCACTGTACACCACCTGCCCAGCACACAGACGAACCTAATGACCAGCTAGTGACCGTAGTGAAGCATTTAGCAGCTTAAGAGCAACACATTCCCTCAAAAGTTTGTGGTGACCAATAATAGAGAGTGTTTTTTGAACTCACATTCATCAACTTCAAATGCATGATAATGTCGCTCCGTATCTGGAGGTGTAAATGGGCAACTGTTTACTAATAAGCTCACAATATTAATCTTAAAATTTGATAATGTGTCAGAGCTGTGTTCAAGAAAATCAGTGTTTGCAGGTTTAAGAAATACAGAAATATATTTGTTAATCCCCTCATTAATTTCATGAGTCTTTCCATTTCCAATTCTTAAACAGAGATCAGCTGATTAAGCATTTAAATACAATTAAATTATTATCCTTCCTGTAGATGTTAAAGTGTCGGGAGGTAAATATGCATTTTCTGTCACTACAATGTGATTTCTGTCTTAATTATTCTACATAGAGTGCCAATTGGGTTTTTTTGTTTTGTTTTTTGTGTCACAGAACATAAGAACATAATCGTCATTTCAGAAAAGTGATGTTTGAAAAAAGACAATAATGTATTAGACACTGTGAACTACAGTATTTTCTCTTTTTAAATGCAACTTCTCTGCAGAGGTTTAAATCTTATTTTGCAGCTGTGTTTCTATTAAGCAGAAACAATTATTTATAGATATAAAAAATGGAGTTTTACGAGATGCTTCAATTAAGTGCCATTAAATTCTCACCTTTAATCAAGATGCAAAAACAGCAACTGTATCTTTCAAAGAGTACTTGTGTTGGGCCACTTCAACATGAATCAGTTAGCAGCCTATCGGGTGATGTTGACAGTGATGAGTAAACCGGGCAGACGCAGCAGGATAAGTTAGAGGCACTGCATGTCCCACCTGACCTGGAAAGTCCCCATGGGGATTGGTGGCGTCTACGCAGTCATTCCTTCCTGCTAGTGCTGAAAATAAATCCCCAAAGGGAAACTACTCATAAACATTCACAGCCACTATAGATCTGTTCTGTGGCCCTGTACAGATTGTTTCTGATTCGTCCACTGGGAGAAAAAAATGTACGACAAAATCACCCAAAAACTCCCAAAACACAAAAGAGAAAACAGTGTGATATCTGTGTTACCAGCCAAAAGAGTACTGCACATGACCTCCGGCGCAAAACCGCAGTGAATAGATCAGAATAAAAATCAGAAGAACAGAATTGAAGCCCTGTTCTGCTCGACCCGGCTGTGTGAACAGTGCCCTAAGTTCGTCAACTATCAGCTCAGCAGAAATGTTATGCTACCATACTACAGGAAAATAAAAAGTCTAAGAGTGCGTATGGTCTCACCTCTCTTGCACCTTTAACCCACTGAACCTCACTCATCTATGTAAAAATAAACCACAAAAAACACGAAGCTTAAGGCACAACTTAATGCTTGAGTAAAGTACTTTATTTTTTACTTTTTTTAAGTTTTAGGCCAAAATAATAAAGAAATATGAGAAAGTTAAAAAAGTAAAGTAAAAGTAAAAAACCCTTCTTCCATCTTGGTGGTAACCTCAAATAGGTATCTACAGGTTTACCATCTAAAACGCTTCAGTCACAACCTTTAAATGTCAGTAATACTCACAATGTCTTCAATATTCAAGTATCCCAACAAGCCAAATACCTTAAATTCTCAAGTATTGCAAATACTCAAATATGTCCTATAACCAAATTCCTCAAACTTTGCTAAATATGCAGTAAACCTGTATTAAATGCACGTTAAACACACAAGCATTCACTTATCGGAACCAATAAAAGGAATTCAGCAATAATTCAAGTGCACTTTAAAATACCTGTGGGTGCACACTTGATTAACCAAAACCAAAAAGTCACCAGTTCAACTAAAATAACCCCCATTGACTGAAGGTTGATCACGGCTCGATTACGTTGGGTTACAATTTTGATGACGGTCGCCCTTTGTGACCAGCCGAGAGAGCGAGTGCGAGTGAATACCTCTCACACACCCGCATCCCTCTCCTGTGTTGTTTCCCAGCCGATCGGTAGCTAAGATACTTGACGCTACCTCTTGATTGACCAATTAGAGCCAGAATGTAAACACAACTGTGTTTTACAAGACTAAAAATTTTTACATCAGTATCTGTAAAACCAGGCACCTTCAAACTAATTAAACTGAGCTGCATTCGGAGACATCAGTCAATTATACAACGCTCGTTTTAAACAGCCGTGTAAAATCATCGCATTACATGTAAATGATCATGAACATGGAAAAGAGAGAACATGCCCGCAGGTATGATAATAAAAATAACCCAGGTGATTACAGGATCACAGTTAGAATCTTAATTTAGTAGCCTCCACATACAGCAACATCAGGGGTATAAGAATAATGATGATGTTATGTAAATGTAACTATATAAAGAGGCACGTATAGGGGCATTAGCACAAGAGGGTTGTAGTTAGTATAGAACAACAAATGCAAAGTGGATGCAACAGTGTAAGGAGTTCAGTGTAAATGGATAAGAATAGGATAGGACAGAAAATGGGATAGGATAGGATAGGAGGTAGGAAAGGACAGTACGATATGATATGATATGAAAGCCAAGGATGATCCCCAGGGGTGGATTTAGATGTCAAAGCAGATAAAGAGAAAACAGTTAAGATATAGATCGAGGATGCACGAATTATGTACAACAACATATACGTGCTTAAGTATCGCGGTAATGAAAGTGTGTCATTATTATGGCAAGTAAACACATTATATACCAGCATGCGCAGGATATACATATGTAATTAAACAAAGTCACACACAGAGATTTCAAACAAGTAAAACACTAAAGCAGTTGGCCGCATTGGGTTGCAGGACAATTAGCAGTATTTGTCAACCCCCTGTACTTTATATGTGTCACATCCCTGTCGGTTAGTTTCAGCGTGTGACTGCTGCTCCTCTTTGTCGCTGCAGTTTGTCTGTGTTGGCATATGCTGTCACGATTTTTGGGATCTCTTCCCCTGGCCTTTTAAATATTTTAACATATTTTTGACTGATACTCCTGCCGTTGGAGCACAAATGATTTGGCCTCTTTAGAGCTCTGTTACAGTACTTGTTTCATGTTGCTTTGAAAAGACATCAAACCCCTGATTACCGGGCCTCATCCAGCCGACACAGGCTGCTAATTGGCATTCCACCTGATATGGCCCACCTCTGTAGCAGTGTTATCATTAAGTTATTCCAGAGTCCAATTTGTCCAATTTAATGTTAAAGTTGTATAAATGTGTGTTTATAACAATTAAAAATGCATCAACGGGTAAACTGAAATGAGGAATTATGGGAATGGGTGGTGCTATACTTTGTTGGTCCTATCACCTTGATAGAAAGGACGGGGGTCGTGCAGGATTCGATTCAGTCTCGGTGCTCATCCTCCTCCCTGTGTCTACCTCTGGACAATCTGGACTCAGGCCTACAACAGAGCTGGCATTCTTGACTGGCTTATTGAGCCATTTAGCTTTACCAACCATGAAGCTGCCTCTTTAGCACATCATAAAGAAGAATGCAGCAGCTACTGAGTGTCCTGTCTTACGTTATTGTAACACAGTGAAGGACGCGAGCCTCCTGCCTTCTCTGTTCTTTGTCTGTGCTCTTTGTGTATTGCAGAGGATAACAAATTGGTGCGGTCAAATGGTCTGTACAAATAGATATGTACTGTGTAACTGTTTCACAATAAACGCCCTGTTAGCCATTAGGTTTACCATCACTTCAGGCTCGCCATTCATAAATAGACAAGATATATAACAATCTTTTCATGTCTGAGTGTTTCGGTGCTCTGTTATCTGAAGCACCTGAAAAGAAAAAAAGGAATTCTGTCTGTTCAATCTGTGGCCACGGTGGAAAGGATCTACCATCCCTTATGGCTTGTTTCACCCTTTATAAATCGGCCTAACCCAAACCACTGCTGTCATTTCACTTCTCACGCCCTGCTCCTGTAACCCCCTTTATTTTCTTCTCTCCTCTGTGAACTCCAGCCAGAGACTTTACCTCCACCCTGAGTTACATCTCTCTGAGCATCATCACTGCCTCACCCCAAACTGATTGCAGGCTCCTCACATCCTCTTTGGCAGCACAGCCGTACCCAACAGACAGAAATGGCGAGGATAGGCTCAGTAATTCTGTGTAGAACTAAACCAACAGTTCCTTTCGCAGGCTATATTTTCTCCACCAGCTCAAGATGTGCATTCTCCACCTGGCCTTTTATACAATAGAGCATTCATAGGCTTTCTACTTTAGCTTAAACTGTGGTTGGCAGGGCATATTTCTCTCGAGGTTATTGGGGCTGCCGGAGCTGTTCACGTTACCTTTGGTATGCAGACTTCCCGTAATACCCCAGATGAGACTACGAAGTGTTGCATTCCTTACAACCCTAGAAAAAGAGGATTCCTCGAAGATGCACACGCTCGTTTGTGTAAAGAGAGAGAAGAGCAATGGAACAAGTGCATATCGCTGGGGTTCACCGGTGGTGATTGTCAGTCTATTGGATTTGGCTTTTCTCAGCCTCTTTTGCTCTCTTCTATCAGAAGGCTGCTGATCCCGTGACAGGTGGAGGCAGGGATGGTGAGTCAGGAGAGCTCAGTGTGAAGCAGTTCATGCATCAAAGCAGTGAACGCTGAGCTAAAGTCCACCACCAGGCAGGATCCTTCCATATATCCTTGGGCTTGTATCTACTGGTGTGTGTAGGAGACCCAGTGGGAGGCCTGTGATGTGATTCAGGTGAGTCAGCATCAGAGTGTTCAAGGACTTAATGACCACTGAGGTCACAGTGACAGGCTTGTAGTCATTAAGGCCTGCAGAGGTTTTCATGGATTGGACTACTACGGCTGAGAGCAACTAATTAGGGGTTCCATCATTACTGCTATTGCTCTAACAACCAAATGTGCCACAAGTACACTACAATTAGTGTTGTGTCACTCGACAGCCCCTCGAATCCAAGAGCAAGAAATTGCATGTGTGTGTGTGTGCACGCGCCTGCACCGAAACAGAAATAGACAGCAATCAATAAACACTTATGTTTATTTGTGTGGAAAATGTGAAACCGAAGGAAAAGCCAAATTTCAAGGAAGTGGTGGATAAAGAGGCGCTGCAGCAGAGACTGGAGGTGAGTGAACTTCATAAGAGCTGGTCAAGTTTCAGCTGAACTGGGGCTCCTTCGTGAAGTCGATTACAAAATACAACTCACTGAAATCTAAGTGGAATGGATTATAAAATAGTGGTCTTTCAGTCATGCCACAACTCACTATTTCTCTGTGTGCCCAGTGTTTTCTGTCATTGTTGGTATTAATTTCTCCTGCTCACACCTCTGATGTTGACACTCCTGAATTCACATGAAAACTGGGTTTTTAAAAAATATATAATATATGATAGGAATGGTAACTTTGGTGAGATGGATTAGGAGGCAAATATTCAGAAATAGGGGACTTAGCAGTTTCCAAAACCAACAATGAGTTCATTCAACTAACAGGGTTGATATACAAGGCCTGATATATTTTATTCCTCTGTGCCATTGACCTCCATTGGTAATGTTAATCGATGAGCCACACTGTTACTCTGGGTAACAAATTGTAGTGCAGCAGTTCTCAAGTTCAATTAAGTTGATTTATGAAGGAACAGTAAGCAAAGATGACTTTTATCATGTTGACCTTTACTTCACTAAAGTTCAACTTGGATCCTTTTTTATCATTTGCTTTTGTCATCATTGTTAACGACTGATAAACATTATGTGGTGGGGGTGTGAACTTTTTTCGGCTTCTGAAGGGGGGCATGACAGAAAACGTTTGAGAAACACAGCTTTGGTGTCACAAACATGAATCATGTATAATGATGTGGATAAAATAATAAGCACAGTGCTTGTTAAAACCTACCGTGCATAGCTGTTTTAGGGAATTACTCAACTTGCTTTAATTAAACTATACATTTGTGACCTGTTTTTAAAGGTTTATACCTCAGGAACCAAAGGGACAGGTGAAGACCAGAAAGTATAGAAAGAGAATCTAGTGCATTCACTAATCGTAGCATTTTTTTGACAATAAGAAAAATATATACAGTAATGCCGACCTCACCTTTCTGTCAAACATAACTTTACCAGCATGAATGTTCGGATTCAGTCCATGAACTGGAACCTGATTGCAACATAATACGTCTGATTGCTAAATGACTAGTTGTCTCCTGAACGTTCAGCTGTGAAAGTTCTTTTCTTTCTGTCTGCAGTTTGAATTGAGAGTGCTGAAATCCACCGGGTGGAAGTTTCGACAGACAAGGGCTCGTCTGAGCTGATCCGATTTGTATCTCTTGCATTGCTACACTAACCCAACAAAGAGGCCATAAAGTCACTGGATTGATGGATGGATGTACAGATACATATCCATAACTTCATTATGGAAGACCCATGTCTTTAAAAACTCACAAACTGAGCACAAAATGTCTTCAGGATATCTGGCAAACTTGATACTTCACTTGAATAACACTTGCCAAATGTAAGGAAATATGTCAAGACTGTCTTCATTTCCTTCACAGTTATCCTTGCAGACGATGCGTCGAGGCTGTGATCCTCTTTTGTGATGGCACAAACACTAGATTAGGCCTTTAGGCTAGAACAGATGTCAACCAGGTTATGTGTCTCATGCCTTTAACTAGAACACACACCAGAGCAGAGACACATGCACACACACACAAACACACACCACTTTTCATTAAATATGGAAAGTGAAACTGCAGTTCATTTGCTGATGAAAGAGGATTCATGCTCAATTATACCTTAATGGCCTGGCTATAACAGCATTCTCAGCCCAACAGGTTTTTCTTAGAGGATTTTTTCATTAGGTCAAATCTCACTCAAATTTCCTAAAAATCATCTCAAGTAAAAACACGTGCACACACACTTCTTCCTCTCTAAAACTTTCCCCCCTCTGCTCCGGATTCTCGTGCATGCTTGCAAACACACCAGCACTTGATTTCGAGGGAAATAAAAGCGCGCGTGGGTCGGTCGACAGGGGGCGTGGGTGCTCGGAGAGGACGCGTGCCGATGCCTCTGGAATGATAAGCACAAAGGCCCATAAACACTCACACACACACAACAGAGCAAGTTCCTCCTGGTGCAGCCGAGAGAAAGAAAGAGAGCAAAAGCAGAGAAAAGGATATGTGATCCCTCTCTGCAGTGTGTTTATTCTCTGCAGCCATAAAGCGTCCACTAAGAGCTGGTCTCTCTCGGTCAATAACATTATGTTGGGGGAACTCCCTGCTCTTCTCCAGCCAGGACGGGGAGAATGCATGTGGTCCTGCAGCCCGGACTGAGCTTGGAAATGAGAGATGCAGAGAGGAAGGAGGGTCTGACAGAGCAGAGGAAGACCAGTGGTGTTCAATAGCAGCAGACCGCTGCTGCATTGCGCTCCTCTGCGAGCAGGTCGAGAGACAACATCCTCACAACGGTGTGTGTGTGCGCGCGTGTGCGTGTGTGTTTGTGCGCGTGTGCACGGTCCTGTGTGTGTTTTTATTTGCCTCTTCTAATATCGGTTGCATTAGATAAGGAGTCTACTATTAGGTCCAGACCATTACAGTGTTTACTGTGTGAGCCACTATAGTATAAATTCCTGTGAATGAATATTATAGAAATTTCCCAGTAGGTTAGAGAGTGTGTGACAATTTCTGTCTCTTTCAGAAAAGGATGAATGAAGCCTTCTACACTTGCCCCAGCAAAAAAAAAAATTAAAAAAAATAGCTGCACCAGCAGAAATATGACTGAGCACTGACTTGTGTTAAAGCCAGATCACTCTCTTTTCTCTCCCCTTCTCTCTTTGTCCTTTTGTATGGATGTGTGAATAAAGATATTTTCCCACCAGGAGCTGTCAGCAGCCGGGACACCAAGCAGCCATTTAATCTTCCTATATGACAGGAGGGAGGTGAGGTCTGTCCCTGGTAACACACACACACACACACACGCAGGGCGACCCAACACCGCCTCTGCTGCCTCTCCCGTTACAGCTCAGCGATCGAGTTACGCGGCCGGGGAAAATGTTGCGGTAGTAAAGAGAGAGAGAGAGAGAGAGAGAGAGAGAGACTGCAGCATCACTCGAGACCGGTAGCAGCAGCAGCAGTCCCAAGCAGTGCAGGTGAGAGGGAAAAAAAGCCAGAGGAGGAGGAGGAGGAGGCGCATGTGGAGAGAGAGAGTCAGAGAGAGAGAGAGAGAGAATGCGGGACTCTTGGAAAAAGACGCATCTCCGCTCGGTCCATCACCGACACATCTATCCAGGATTACACACAGCTGATGCAGGTGTCGGGATCTCCCTGTTTGGACCCGCAAAGAGAGCCTCTGATTTCCTGTTTTAGGGGAAGAAATCATGAGGAGAAAGTCGTTCTGAAAAGCTCCTCATAACTTGCGTGAAGGAATCCGACGGCTTGGCACGTTGCTCCACTGCGGGAAAGAAAAAAAAAACCCACACGCACACACAGAGGAAGAAAAGGCAGCTGGATCTGAAGGTAAGAAAAGATCCGGCAGCAGCATCCTTAAGAGTTTTTTCTGGTTTTTATTCCTCTTTTTTTTGAGGGGGGATGTGAGTGAATTCTGCGTCCGGAGAGCAGAGCTGTGTGTGTTTTTCTTTCTCTCTTTTGTGCGCTGCTGCATTGCAGTTTCTAACTGTGGAAAAACGCCTGAAAAGCTGCTGTCCCACATGTTACTGGAATAAAAAAAAAAAAAAAAACTCATACATGTCATGAACTGATGAGTTTCCTCTTGTGTGACAGCTCTCTGGAAAGAAAGAGTGAAGTGGATTAATCCAACACTGATGCGTTAGTTTGTTCTTTTTTTTTTTTTTTTGCGCAGCAGGATGGATTTTTGCACATCTTTGCGGCATCCGTGCAAGATGATAAAATTATGATTGCAGAAGTTGCAAAAGAGCTGCTGAGTGTAGGAGGAGAATAGAACAAAAAAAAAAGACAGGAGGCTGCACTGAAGTGAACTACAGGGAGAGTGCGGAAGCTTTTCTCCGGACCTCAGGCGGCGGTGCCCAAAGAGAGAGAGCGAGAGGTAAGAGAGGATAAATCAGACACCCACGCTGTGCACCGGAGACCCACCAAACAGCCGTAAAGAAGAGGCGAGCCGCAGCTCAGAGGCGGCCAGATCTGCAGGCAGAGAGAGGCGAGAGGACGCAGGAGCCATGCAGAGGCTTGGTGCAGTGCACTCCTCCTCCGCGGCGCAGGCTCTCAGCCTCGTGGTCCTACTGCTGCTGCAGCTGCTGACTCAGCTACCGGCTGCACACTCAGCTCTCCGGTACCGGGTGGCGGAGGAGGGCCCGCCTGACGTCAAGATCGGCAACGTGGCCGCCGACCTGGGCCTGACCGCGGGCACGGGCAGCGGGGACGTCACCTTCGCCCTGGAGAGCGGCTCAGAGTACTTCAAGATAGACAACGTGACAGGTGAGCTGACGACGGGCCCCAGGCGCATAGACAGAGAGAAGCTGCCCCAGTGCCAGATGATATTTGATGAGAATGAGTGCTTCTTGGACTTTGAGGTGTCAGTGATTGGGCCGCTGCAGAGCTGGGTGGACCTGTTTGAAGGCCGGGTGGTCATCACAGACATCAATGACAACACACCTTCCTTCCCCTCACCTGTGCTGCAGCTCTCAGTTGAGGAGAATCGCCCCATAGGAACCCTTTACCTGCTGCCCACAGCCACAGACAGGGACTTTGGGCGAAATGGCATCGACCGCTATGAGCTGATCCAGGATGGCGGAGCTGGGTCGAGTTCGACGAGGCGCACGGGAGGAGGGAGCCCCATTGCTAGAGTGGATGGACTTGGGGACAGGAGGGGGAGAAGTGGGGATAATGGAGGAGGAGCCAGGAGCACTGTGTTTGAACTACAAGTCGCAGATATACCTGATGGTGAAAAGCAGCCACAGCTCATCGTGAAAGGCACTTTGGATCGTGAGCTAAAAGACTCATACGAGCTCATCCTCAGGGTTCGAGATGGAGGGAACCCGCCACGTTCCTCTCAGGCCCTGCTTCGTGTCTCCATCACTGATGTGAACGACAACAGCCCACAGTTCGAGAGGTCCACGTATGAGGCAGAAATGGCAGAGAATGCTCCTCCAGGTACACCCGTGCTCCAGGTCAGAGCTTCTGACCGTGACATCGGGGTCAACGGGCAGGTGGAGTATGTCTTTGGAGCTGCCACTGAATCTGTGAGGCGACTGCTGAGGCTGGATGAGGCCACCGGATGGCTGAGCGTCCTACACAGGATCGACAGGGAAGAAGTGTCTCAGCTGAGGTTCACGGTCACTGCCAGAGACAGGGGTCAGCCGCCCCGCACCGACCGCACCACTGTTGTGTTGGCCGTCCGGGACGAAAACGATAACGTCCCAGTGGTAGAGATCCGAAAGATTGGACGGATCCCCGTTCGAGACGGAGCGGCGTTGGTGCCAGAGAATGTTCTGGTGGACACGCCAGTAGCTCTGGTCCAGGTGTCAGACCGAGACCAGGGGGAGAATGGGGCTGTGACGTGCACTGTTGTAGGAGACGTCCCATTCACGCTGAAGCCAGCTGGTGAAACAGCACTCCCACCTCTACCTGCAGATGAAGCCTTCGACAGGTAAGACAAAACACAGGTGAACACTCACAGTGAGTTACAAAAACCCCTAGTGTTTACAAAAGAAGGAACTAACTACTTACTAAGAAGTTGTTCCTGAATAACCCTGAATAAAGGAGAGGTTAAAGGTAGAAAACAGACTTCCCTATACTGTAATGAACCAGCACTTAATAATCACTTCCTGTCATTTGGAGAGGTTGATGCACTACTTTTCTTGAGGGAGCATAACAATGGTAAGTAAAGGTAAGGTAATCATGAAGTAATGATGCATTTTAAATAATAGCTCAGTATGATGCATCACTTTACCTGAGGGGGGACAAAAACATTAACTTGCTCAAGCAAACAAACAAATACTATTTAGATACATGCCATTAAATTCCTGATACAAAGTTAGCAGGAATAATTAATTTAAAAGTGATTATTATTCATTAAGAAACTGGCCATGATTATTAGATGCTGGCTCATTAAGGTACCATTTAAAAATCTGCTCTCACATATCCTATATTTATATACTATACAGTCCTTGATTCACGAGATTTCAAGATGACTCATGCTTTAGTAACTTCTCAGGTATGCGTATACATTTTTGTTGCCCAATGTAAAACTTAACATCACTGACAGATAAAGAGTATGTATGTCTTGTTATCATATTGTTTTTGTCCTGTATGTTTTCTGATCTTGACATCCACACAATCAGCATGCAGTTGCTATAAGTCTCACCCACACAGCAGCCCCGGGAGGTGTTGCTACAATTTATTTTCCACAGAGGATTCAGAGAACAGTGGCTCAAGTGTTGTTGCATGCAGATTTCATTTAAGCTTGGGTCAAGTAGTGCCACTCATTCACTAAGACTATGGAGTAGTTAGAATGTCATACAGTCTGTAAACTTTGAGCATACATATTCAGCAAAGTCAAGGGTTTTAGACATTTTTGTAATATTATTCCAGCAGTGCAGACGGCAAATGTCAATGCTCTTAAGTCAATTGTAAAGATATTTCTTGAAGTTATTGAAAGGTGGGAGCGAGGGAAATAGAGAAGGCTGTCTTAGGATTTCATTGCTGCTACTTACGACACCTGTAAAATAATGTTGGTTGTTGTATTGACTGTATGGTTTTCCTTGACTAAAGCAATTCTAAGTCGATGTCATAATTATGAGGAGTCAATCAATTAGTTGGTTTAATTAAAAAAATCAGTCACAGTTTCTGCAGTATTATTGTCTCTCTGCAGATCACTGCAGCCGTGCAGGAAGATCTCTTAAAATCTAGTGTGTATTAAAGGCCAAAGCATATTCAAGCTGAAAAGATTAGTTGATTGATTAGTTGATCAAAAGAAAATTAATTGTCAGCTACTAGACAATCGATCGTCTTGGCCATTTTTCAAGCAAAATCTCCAATTATCTGGTGTCAGTTTTTCAAGTGTGAGGATTTGCTGCTTTTCTTTGTTTCAAATTATCATTTACATGTCTTTGGTCTGATCTGTTGGTCAGACAACACAAGACTTTTGAGGATGTCACCTTGGGCTTTTCCTTTATAGAACATTTTCTGTAAAAAGGTCAACACAGTGACTTCTGATGAAATTATTTTTAGTCATCCAACACTCTAGTTCATAAGTCAGCAAATTGACCAAGAGGGAGCAGCAATAGTATTTTGTTTTACTACTTTGGGAACAAGACCTGTTTTTCCATGTAGGTTGGCAACTGTATTGATGAAATTTCTTTTTTTTGTTTTGTTATTTTCCCAGAAATAAGAAAAAATACTTCTTACATACTTCCGCCTTGCTGGACTATGAGACGACCAAAGAGTACAGTGTTACCATTGTGGCAGTAGATTCTGGCAGCCCCAGTCTGTCCAGCAACAGCTCCCTGATGGTGCGAGTAGTAGACATCAATGACCATGCCCCAACCTTTGCCCAGAGTGTTGTGGAGGTCCACTTTGCTGAGAACAACTCACCTGGAGAAAGGGTGGTCACTGTGGTAGCAACAGATGCAGACAGCGGCAAGAACGCAGAGATTGCGTACTCCCTGGATCCTGCTGGGAATGGGCCATTTTACATAGATGCAGATAACGGAGATATCCGTGCCACTGGGGTTCTGGACCGTGAGCAGCGAGAGAGGTATGAACTCCGGGTTATTGCCAAGGACAAGGGTACCCCATCTCTGCAAGGCTCTGCGACTGTTGTCATTCAGGTGACCGACCGCAACGACAACGCCCCAAAGTTTGTTCAGGAAATCTTTACGTTCTACGTGAAAGAGAACCTGCTCGCCAACAGCCCGGTTGGCATGGTCACCGTGACCGACGCCGACGAAGGCGAGAATGCAGAACTTAGTCTGTTCGTAGAGATGGATGGAGTCGATGAGAAGAAGACTGGGGAGAAGACAGAAGGGGAAAATGGCGAGAAAGAGCAAGAAGAGGTGTTTTCCATCGAGAACAACACGGGAACTATCTTCTCTTCAGCATCGTTTGACCGTGAAAAGCTTTCCACCTACACCTTCCGTGTCCGGGCTGTGGACGGAGGGGAGCCCCGGAAAACTGCCACCGCCACCGTCTCGCTCTTTGTGACAGATGAAAATGACAACGCCCCCTCAATCACCTCTCCAGCCAATGAATCCTACACCCTCCTTCCACCTGCCAGCAGCGCCCGCACCATTGTCAGGACCGTAACAGCCATCGACTCAGACACTGGCCCAAATGCAGACCTTCGCTACGCTCTTGTAGGGGGAAATCCATTCAGACTGTTTGAGATTGGCCACACCAACGGAGTGATCACCCTGGCAGAACCTCTGGAGCGGCGCCACAGGGGTCTGCATCGCCTGGTGGTCCGGGTCAATGACAGTGGAGCCCCCTCTCTCTGCGCCACTGCCCTGGTTCATGTGTTCATCAACGAGAGCTTGGCAAACGCCACCCTAGTGGATGCACAGGTAATCTTCTTATGTAAAGATATATGTACAGTATGTATATATGGTGTCCTACCTGTGTGTGGGGACGTCTATTGTTCCACAGAGTTGGAGTTGGCGATGATATCCTGTAATGACGGTGATGATACAGTCCTTTGATCTATTCAAATAATAGCCACTCTTATAACACATTACAGTGGAAGAGGGTGGTGATGACAACTGATTGTAGCTGTTTAAACTAAACTGGTAAGAAGATTATTTTCTTGATAGAATGAGATAAACGCACAATTTCTACAGTCTGCATGGTGTTGCAATTTCCTGCCCATTTTTGAGGAAATAATTGTGTCTATATTTGTCCCAGATAAAGAACCCAATTTCTCCTTTGAGGGCTATTGGCAATGCCAGCTTCTTTGTAGTTTGGATGTTCTTTGTCCAGCATACATTCTTATAATGACTATGTGGTTAAAATAACTGTTATTACTGAAGTGGTTCTTCTTTTATGGTACATTGAACTCAGAGCTTAGAGCATTAGGTGTGTGTGTGTGTGTGTGTGTGTGTTTGTATTTATGTGTGTGTGTGTGTGTGTGTGTGTGAGGGACAGAGGGACAGAGTGAGAGAGAGTATTAGGGGTGAGTGTGTTAGAGAGGCAGAGAGAGAGAGAGATGGGCCTGTCCCAGTTTTGGCCTTGTAATACAGAGTAGGTTGAAGTATGTTCATTTGAATAGAAGTTGTACTTTTGTGGTGTCTCTTCACTATAGGCCTGAATATTGATGAGCATTCGGAGCAGAGCAGAAGTGTTCAGACTTTCAGACTTAGAGAAACTGAAAATCACAATCAATTCTAAATGAGTAATATTTACAGGTGGAATAAAGGTGATGTGAAATATGTGTGCACTAATGCATCCACTGTTATTGAGTCTGTTTGGTCTTCTGGAACCAAGGACTTCACAGCAAGATTAGAGTCGGCTTGAAAGATCCATACTGGGTAGAAGAGGTAATTGACTAGACTCAAAGACATTACTGAGATACCAGAAATAACTACAACAGCATGAGTTCAAATTTAGATTACGCTACGCTGGTGGAAATCTTTCTCTCTTCTCCGCCCCTCATTGTATTAATCAAATGAACGTCCCATTATGCTTTAAAAAATCTTCAACTGAGCTATAAATGCTGGCAGGTAATAATTACTAAAACTTCATCTCTGGTGTGGTAAGTAATTTGTATTGACTAATAATTAAATCGGCTCAGTGGCCTTGCGGTTACAGTGTTTGTTCTGAGACTAATAGCTTGTGGTTTTAACCCCAACTCGAAGCTCGTTCTCACATTTTCTCTGAGGAAAAGGTCCTCAACTGTCAGGTCCGTGCATGTAACGTGACGCAAACAGCATAACCCTAAATTATCTCAGAGACGTTCGAGAGGAAAAAAACAGTCAGACAGAGAAGAGGCGCAAATCGGCAAAAACATGCCAAAGCACTGATGATGCCGGTACTCCATAATATAATGCCATCCTTAACTTATTAAAAGGCCCCTTTTGTATCCAAACACTAAAAAAGTTTTTGTATCTAACCTGTGTGTGTGTGTGTTTGAGGACACACCTTACAATGCACAGGTTTGCAGCAACTGCTTCTCGACTATGCGTGTGGTGATTTTGTGGTGCTCCCCTGGGTGTTTCAACTTCTGTCAAACAGAGAATAAAATAAAGTACATGGGGGGATGATTTCCAAGTGAGTAATGTAAACTAAAACTAGCTGATTTGTCATTCTCGATTACATCCCTGTATAGATATTCCAGACAGTCGCATAGCAACTACACTAACATTGTGCTTTGTGTGCCCTTTGAGTTCTCGGTGTCCTTGTTTTGAACGACACTTTCAAAAGCTAATTCTTTTGTTTTAGCAGGAGAAAAACACGTCCTGTATAATCATAGCCTGGGAGTTTTGACTCACCTCATATGGAGACAACTTAGCACCCAAAAAAAATTACGCTTTTTTTTTTGTTTTTAAACAAAGACAAACAACAGGAGTACAGATAGAAGGTGTGAGCTCCAGCCAGTAAGTCGAACACCTTGTGAATGTAATGCTGTCATTTAAGAGCGGAATAAAAAGTACAAATTGAACAATCAAAGAGGTAAAGGATTAGAACAGAACAGTTGGTAAGCGGTGGAACAATGGTGTTGACAGGTGGAATTAACTGCAATGTGCCATTGAATGGAACAATAGGGTGTAATGTGTCCAAGCTGGTTTAAAAAGCCGTCTTTGATTACAATATGCATAGTTTAGTTTGATTGTAGGGAGGAACTTGGCGGAGTAATTGACTAGAAGACATTGAAGAGAGAATACCTCCATCTCATAATGAAGTCAAACTGGGTGGTGGATGGATGCCAGATGTAATTAGGGAAGGAAACGGCTGCTACTGCTGCGGCAGAAAACTCCAGTCTTTTCTGTCCAACAGTACCGGGTTAACCACATGTTGGCTAATTAGCTACAATATGATTCCGCAGAGTTTGAGCAAGAGGAAGAAGGAATTAGAAGTGGTTGTAAGATTTTAGACATGGTTGGCATTTGGGAAACTTTAAAATGCTTTGTACATCAAAAGTACATTGTTCTGTGAATCTGATTAAGGCACTTAGTGATGATATTTCCACATTCTTCCACACATTCAATTTGTGTTTCATCTCAGATCAAGAGTTTTTTTTATTTTTTTTATCTTGAAATGTGGAATACTTCCAAGTCCTTCTATTAATGTAATTAATACATAACAATTACCAAAATGTGGCTCTGTCGCTGCTCTGCGAATGCATCGAGCTGCGAAAGCATTGAGCTACAACTAAGATCAGGCACTTTCTAAGTCAATAGTGTGGTCAGGGGAAATCTCCTTGTCTTGGTCGCAGCATCGGCATCTGCAGTGACATGCAGATAACAGAATCCTTGGAGAGTGGAACAGATAGATGGTGGTGTTAAGCCCAGCCGGAACAAAGCTCATGCAGCAGAATGGAAGATTCCACCGGGACTCTGGGATGCGTCAGAGGAATGCACTCGAACGCGGCAGTAGAGGTGGCCGCTGCGCTTATCCTGCTGAACACTTAACTGTCCTGTGTGCGCCTGCTCTCTGTGGAGTATCTCTTCTTCTCACATGCGCACATGTGACCGGACTCCCAACCAGACGCGGTCCCGAACACACAAAAACTTGGCCGTTGCTCCGTCACATAGTGCATGCACATATGGCACTGCATCGTTATTTTCTTTCCCTGTGTTGCACAATACAGCAGACAGTGCAGGGATGCGCTAAGCCAGAGACATGCCCAGCAGAATGAGAATGGAAAGGAATACTGCAGGCAAAGGAAGAACAATGGGGCTGAGGGGGAGAGCGGAGCCTGGTGGTGAGGCCCTCTGCAGTGGAAGCAGAATAATGGAATAGAACCAACACAACTCGCTCAAAAACAATGAAACTTAACCCAGATGATGAAACAATACACATAATACGGTCGCGTTCTTAGCTCGGGGGTGACAAGAAGTGAATAATGTGGCTCTCTATATGAGTAAGCCTAATATGCCTTGGCTAATGTAATAAGTAAGTTGCACAGTGCAGCTCTGTGAGCAGCTCTCTCTGCAGTATTGCTAATACTCCAGGTTATACTGTAGTTATTTTATTTGGTTATTGCAAACCATGGGGGCTCAAATTGAACTCCTCTCTCACCTTCACTCTCTCTGTCTGCCTCCCGTTCATTCCTGCAAGCCTTATTACCCACCATTCTTAAGGCAGCAGGGATTACATGAATATATAATTTCCAGCCTTGACAGGCCAAAGGAATTGTCGTATGAGCACCGAGACGAGGTGTCAGGGCTGCAGAATGAGTTTTCTCACTAACGGACAGCTTACACTCTGTGTGGGCCTGTGTAGGTGCATGCATACATATCAGTCTTTGTGTGTGTGTGTGTGTGTGTGTGTGAGCGTGTGTGTCTGTGTGTTCCGGTATTTTTTCATGTCTCTGCATAAGGATTCTCCCAACATAGTTGCTACATATTGATCAGAGATTCAGATTCATGACCCTGCCCTCCATATTACCAGCAGGGCTCTGCAGACCAGATCTCCACAGCCTCATTGTCTCCTGGCGAGCAAGGCTGCATAACCAGTAATGGCTGTGTTTGTGCTTCAGCATAGCCCACTTTCTTGTAATGATCCTTTAATTAGTGTGCAAGCTTATAGTATGTGTGTGTGTGTGTGTGTGTGTACGTGCACATTTTTGTTACCTTTAGGGAACTTTTCCAGTATGAGTATGATCCTGCTTAAGTTTAGGGCTAAGGTGTGAGTTATTGAGGTTAGTTAAAGGTTAGGGTTTGACATGAATTTGTTATGGTTAGGATTAAGGTTTGGGTTAGGCTGTCCACAATTAATGGAAGTCAATGCAATGTTAATGTTAAGTGCTATCAGCCCTGTGTATGTGTTCATAATGGAAGATCATTGCTATTTGTCTCTGTCTTGAACCCAAAATGCAAAATATTTTATGAGTGATAACATTTATTGATCAAACTGGATTAGCATGGATTTGCCTTGTGGCAAAGAAAAACTATTATGCTTTAAAGAACAAAAAGGAAAAGGAAACTAAATAGACTAAAAGGAAACAGTTATAAAAATGATTCCATAGAGCGCACATATTTACAATAGTCTTCTATCTGTCCATCCAATTCTCAGTACAAAAAAAAAATGTGATAGCAAATCCTTAACAAATCCACGCCTACGCTATCATTTACAATGGGGACATTGTTCATTGATGAGACAGAAGATGTGTTTGTGTTCTGGCGGATGTAGTCATAGCATGTCTCTTGCCTTTATTGCAGATTTATTGACTGTTTCTCCTGCTTTTCCTCTTCTAACTGTCCTCGACCCTAATGTCTAAAGTTTCCTATTATTCTTTTAATCAGCTTTAAACAGCATAATCGTTTCCTGTACCAGTACAGACGATGCGAGATGACAAGTGGAGAATTACAGGCGCAACTTGAAATGCTGCAACTGGGAAGCAAGAGCAATTATATATTTAGCGACACTCTATGTGTCTGGGAATAATGGAGAAGCTCCCTCTGTAAAACGCAGTGATGAGTTTAATTAAGTTGAAGATGCTGTTTGATGTCTCTCTGTGGCTCACACCCACTGTCATCTGTTACAGTCACTGTTTTGGACTGCTCCTCATTTATGGTTTCTCTCTTTTTGTTGATTTCCCTCCTTCACCCTCTCTCTTTCTTGTCTTCTCCACTCTCCCTGTCACCCCAGGTGGCCCGAAGCCTGATGGCTCCTCTGTCGCTGGACATCGCAGGGGACCCAGACAGCGAGCGTGCATTAGGGAAACAGCGCCTCAGTGTAGCTATAGGTGTTCTGGCGGGAGCCGCGGCAGTCATCCTGGTTATCCTCCTTGTAGTCACAGCTCGGCAGTGCGGCGCCCAGGGCAAGAATGGCTACGAGGCCGGTAAGAAGGAGCCAGAGGAAGACTTCTTCAGTCCTCCGGGGGCTCAACCGCAGGCGGGCCGCGGCAGGGGGTCAGACCGTGGACGCAAACCTCGACGGGACAAGCGCAATGGAAGCGGTAGTGCAGCTGCCGGAGGAGGGAAGTCCGACAGGTCACTCTACAGCGGCATCGTCACGGTCAACGGGCTGCGTCGGCACGCCAACGACGACGATGAGGAGGATTTGAGCAGTGCTAGCGAGCGTCTGGCAGCCCGCTACTGCGTCATGGATGGTGACCCCGGCAGCCCGCGGATGGGCGGCGGCAGGAGACACCAGTCAAGCCCAGATCTGGCCAGGCACTACAAATCCAGCTCACCTCTCCCTGCAGTGAATCTACAGCCCCACTCCCCCCCAGCTGAGGGCAAGAAGCACCAGGCGGTCCAGGACCTGCCTCCTTCCAACACCTTTGTGGGCAGCGGGGGTTGTGTGGGGAGTGCCGGCTCCAGCAGCAGCAGCAGTGGGGGCAGTGGTAATGCAGATGCCATGTCCCTGGGATCTGACCAGTGCTCAGAGTACGGCTGCCAGACTGGGAACAAGTACAGCAAACAGGTAGGAGCTCTGGGAAGGGACTGGGATGACATAGCCTCTGAGGCTCCTCAGTTTCCTATTGCTTTGTCCCCTCTTTATTTAAATCTATGTTAAAAAACTCAGTCAGCCCTTTTCTGACTCTTTGTCCGCTCTCTGGCTCCAGATATATGTCTCCTCCTCCACGTCCCCGGCTTCATATCTTCTTATTCACACATCTGCTGACATACCGCACCGCACACCCCGTCGCTAACATCTAAACACCTTTTTATCTCCACAAAATAGCTGTCAGTGTGTGCGCGCAGGCGTGTGTGTCTGTGTCAGCATCCTAAGCCTGTGAGCAGTGTGACGGTACCCTGCTGTCAGAGTGTGTGTGTGTGCTCCGTGTCAAACATCAGCCCTCTGTTTAGGAAGATCTAATGCAGGGGACATGAGTCAACCCCCCACTGTAGCCGAACAATATTGAATGTGCATTTGTGTATGCATGCATGACTGTGTGCGCACGCGTGTATGTGAGACCCTGTGTGTAAACCCCCGAGGAGTTCAGTTGGAGTGAAGACATAGAGGGAGTGGGCGAATATTTGCCTCCAACAGGGTAATTGGTCATTTGGTATTTCTGTTTCCCTTGTCAAGCTGTTATCTTTCTTCCATTTAGCATATATGTTTATTCTGTAAACAATATCAGTTGCATCGTTAATGGACAGACTGGCTTTGATGTTTGCTCAGGAAGTTGCAGTTAAAAGCTGAAGTCCTGCTGACAGATAAATACTGCATAGAGACGGTCACTCACCCCTCTACCCACGCAGTAATACACACACACACGCGGGCTCCATCTATCATGGTAGACACACTGACACAGCAGGGTCTCTCTGGTCCACGGGGAGCGCTCCCAAGACTGATGTTTGAGTGACAGCTAACCCTTCTTAAAGGGGCGGTGTCTCATTTTCTTGACGGACAGCTCTACATTTATCCTCCCCGTGGTGAAAAAGTGCTGATGTGGTCATTAAAAGGGAAGGAGAGGAGCTTCTTAGGCTAATCAATTCATACATGGGCTCTCTGATCCCGCTGAACGCACACACACGCCGGAGCGCGCACGCACACGCGCTCAGAGGTTAATCCATTACGGAGTCAATCCTCTTAATCTGCCATTCCCAGGGAAAGAAAATGCTTACTGGGAGAGTTTGGCGCTCATGCTTACGTGTACTCAAAATATGCCAGCACATATACGGAGACACGCCGACACACAAACTGACAGCGTAATGAATTATTGATCGCATGGAGTAATTAACTCCTCTGCTGCAGTGGAGTGTGCCTCCTCCCAACCCCAGCCCACCCCCAAAATATCCAGCAGTCAGTGGTTTCATACACAGCTCCGTGTCTAAGACTTTGGGCGCTCATGCGTGACGGCATTGACGTGTCAGAATTTGTTAACTCGAACAGTTTGGCGACACAAGCAGGTTTGTGTTGGTGGGTGCCTGTCACTGTTCTTGAGGGACTGCTTATTTCATGAAGCCATATGCATTTTATATGTGAGTGCAAGTGAGAGATAGACTCAGGGAGTAATAGGTGGCGAGTATGTGCCAAATGTGGGAACTGGGACGCTGACAGAATTTGGAATAGCATTAGATGAGGAGTGGGAGAGAATTATAGGAGGTTAGGAGGGGAGGAAGATGGAGTAAACGAGACGGTGGGGGGGGGACTTTGAATTTCAAAGCTACTTTACTGGGTCAGTAAAAACTCTAAAAACTGTTCATCTGAAGTCAGCACATCATCAGACCAACTAGGGTGCTCCAAATAGGGGAAGAAAAAAAACGGATGAAAAAAGGCAAGTAATAAAAACCGGGCATCATGGATAAAGTGCAAGATTGCATCAAAGAGGCAACAAGGTGGTAAAACAGCTCAGTCCAACAGTACGGGATCTTTTTTTAAATCTAAATTGTTCACCGAGGAGAGGGAAGAGGAAGAATATTCATATCAATGGGCTTGAATAAATGCAAAAATGAAGACGAGAAGAGTGTGAAGGAGCAGGATTGAGACGTGTAGGTTCACTGAAGACGGAAAGATATCTGCACGAGAGAGGGACAGTAACAGAGAAAATGCAGTGTGAGGCAATTAAAGAAAGAGGAGAAATTTAGGAGGGGCAGAATGGGAGATGGGATACGTGTGTGTGTTCTGTATTTTGATTAGGGGTGGGTATTGTCTGAAAAATTTGATATCAATGCCAATACTATTTGCTTTTGGTACAGAAAAATACTACATTCTTAGATACTTTACTTTGTTTCTCTCCAAAAATATTTCTCAGTGATCTCAAGTGGCCTCTGTATCTGCCCCCATTCAGCCCAGTGATGGCCTGGACGTTGAAGGTGCCAGTAGCCAAAATGTTGTATACTTGGGCTATGTACCCCTCAAGGGGTCTCAAGTCTGGATATTATCAGATTGAGATGGATGAAAATAATAAGCCTAAGAGCACTTTTGTGTGTCCCTTAGGGTTTTATAATCACATGCCCCTGGGTACCACCAGTACCCCCAGTACTTTCCAATGATTAATGGAGAGATGTATGGGCTTAACGTGAAGGAAGTGCCCGTGTTCTTGGATGACGTCATTGTGTTGAGTACATCAGAGGAAACCAGGCTTTCTAGCAACTGGCTTGAAACGTTCCTCAACAAAATGATGCTTCTTCCAAAACTCAGTGTGCTGTTGAGGGCACATTGTTTCCAGCAAAGGGGCAGAGAATATCCAGTCACTGGATGTTGTCAACTTGTTGGAGGCTGGAGATGAAGTAAATCCCAACCTCATTCCCAGCTTTTTGGAGCTTAAGTTAATGCTCAAGGAATGGAAACAGAACTGAGAAATGGTCTTCTCTACAGAACTCTAGAAGTCTCTAAGGTCCACTGTCGTCACGTGTCTATACCAAGGACATCTTATATAAAAAACTTGTAGGATCTTCCCACAGAGGACGTCTGACTAACTCATTTCATTCATTCTCAGACAAGATAAGAACATGTACACACAATTAGCTCTAACCAGCTAATAGTACTATATTCATTACACACAAGGACAAGGAACTGAACTCCTTCAGTCTTAAAGTCGTTAATCTAAAGAAGCATTCGAGTTGAAGAATTCAACTAAAGACCTCTATTTATATTCCATTTCTTTATATACAAATTGCAGCGGTGTACATGCTGTGTTATTGCCGTAGGGCAATAAAACCGTCAGCTGTGCAGCTCAATACCTCTCCTCTTTGAATGATCTCACTCCTGTCCTGAGTTATTCAAGGCAAATCACCTCCCAAACACAGATACATGTTAGTGTCTCTATTACTATTATTGGTCAGGATTAGAGGTTTAGTTTCACAAAAAAGGCTTAAGTTCTCAAATGTTAAATGTCTAATTACAAGCAGAAATCTGAAATATGCAAAATTAATCTGATAATAAATTTGACAAGACATTTGAAACCAACTTTAATACTCAGTGCCACAGACCCGAAAAGTATTGAGGTGGGACACACAGCCCGAATGCTGATGTACTTATACTTAAGGTGTAAGTACAGGCTCCCAACTAAGTAGAGGCAGAGAGAGTGAGTGAGAGAGAGAGAGAGAGAGAGAGAGAGAGGGAGAGGTCTGGTTTGGGTGGCAGCCAGAGAGTGAGAGTGGACTGCTGAGATGTGGGTCATCAGGATACCCGTTGGCATCAGGACACATTAATGATCACAGCAGTCACATGGCACTGCAGTCAATATGGGCAAAGTGGCCTTGTTCTACCCTCTAACCACGACCACACACACACACACACACACACAGACATAACACACACTCCACCACAAAACAGCTTTTCCTGTCTGCTGCCCTCAGTCAGCCACAACAAACGACGTAGCGGTTGTTCAAGCTCACTGAAAAATGTAGGTTTCGGTTTTCTTTGGTTTTCACTTTCCTCTTTATCGCAGCATGTAACTTAACTCGATGAGCCCTTTGAACTGTCCTTTTCTTTCTTCTCACCTCACCTTTTGACTCTCACCGTGTTCCTTTCTGTCGTTCTCCAGCTTTCTTTGCCATATGGGCGGCCATAAATCTAAACACCCAGCCACTGCTACCTTTGCGTCTTCCATGCACCACACTGACCTCTGAGAATGAATCGACTCAGCGTTTTCACTAGTGCGACTTCTTCTTTTACTGTAGTGAGCACTTTCTCTCTCTGGTGTGTGTGTGTGTGTGTGCACGTGTGTGTGGGGGCGGGTGAGAGAGAGCACGGTGCCACAAAGGCTGAATCGAACCAGACACACACCCACATGCACACACACACACACACACACACATCCAAAGTCTAATCAATGCACCGTTTACAAGGCCAAGACTGCAGCAGAAACAGGTGGGTTGACGGCGCAGTTTTTTGTGCATTGCATAGTTTCACAACACTTGGTGAAAGTCAGCGCTGGACTGTCACAACTCGGGGTGCCACAGTGTTTTGACACAGCAAGGACACAGGCCATGGAGATGAGTTTATGGTGAATAGGACTCATCCAGCCAGTCTTGTCCATCTAATTGGACTGTATGGACGGGCACTGGCAGAGAGATTAGGTCTACTGGATTATAAAATTGAAAAGCAGCTTTTCATTTCAGCGAAATCCTTCCAGGATTAAATATGATGAGCGTCTGTCACAGACTCGCACTCGCCCATCCGCACACTCATGCACGCCACATGAGCACATCCACACATATACCTCCTGTGGCATCGTGCAGCATGCGTTATGGTCCTAGGGGCGAAGGCACTGTCAGCTAGAACCAAACAGAAACACACACACACACACACACATTCTCCCCTCCCTCTTTCTCTCAGTTACACACGCACACACTGTAACCGACCCGTGACCCCTGTCATGATGATACCAACGCACTGATGTATTTATTAAAGCCACCGCGAGTTCAGGCCACGCAGCCGGCCATATGCTCGCGGGGTGAGGAGGTGGGGAGGTGAGGAGGTGGGGGTAAGCGAGAGGTGAGAAGGACGAGGTAACCAAAGCAGGGATCACCCAACGAGCCAGACTGAAAACTGATCTACTGACCTGGAGACAAAGAGCGAGAGGAGGGGACGGGGAGGAGGTGAGAGTCAGCGGGCATCGGAGAGAGAACTTGAGCCTGTCAGAAAGAAGCGAGAGTCAGAGAGGTATAGATGAGGAGAGGAGGTGAAGAAAGGTTGAAACATTACTGGAAAATGGAGGCAGATGTGTGTTTGTGTTCGGTGCTCAGGTTGTGGAGATGGAACACATGCTCACCCTGTAAACATTGATTTTTCCGCTTGACCGGGATCATATGGATACCTTACAAATATGCTGTGTTTAAAGGTGCTTTCACACCTGCAGTTCAGGTCCATTGGTCCAGACCAAAGGAAAACATTAAACACTGGTGCTATTTTGTTTTAGGCAGTTTTGTGTACAACTAATAATAATAAGAATTAATAAGTAATATAACGAATCAAGAATTGCAAACATGAAATCACTGACTGACTTTCATTTCATTTGACTGTTTAGCCGACCTGTCGTCCTGCAGCATTATGAGGACCCACCACAGAAAAACAACATTCATTCTTTGTTGCCATTTTTGGCTTCATTCATCCTCTCTGGTGGTCACAAAGAGCTCTTTAAAGCAGTTAACACCACTACTGGATCTCATCTGTTGTACTGTAAATCATGAATGATTAAGTTTGACTAAGCTTTTAATTACGAATGGAGAGAAACTAACCACACTCCTGGTTACCAAATAACCTATGATAACTATGGAGGTGATATTTTACTAAATATTTGCTATGATCTGCAGACAAACATGTCCTGTTACTTAATTTAGTGCTGCTTTTTAATTTGACAAATTCACATGAGTCACTGAATGAACCACATTTGATATGTTGTTCAAGTTATATCTGTACAGTCGTTTGGTCCTCACTAGAATTTGAATGATGGCGTTCACACCAGCCTTAATGAAAGAAAGCAAAAAGACAAATATACCAGAGATTGACAAAAAAAGAATCTTAACTCAGGGTCCACTTTTTTTTACAATCACATCTTCCTCAGCAGACTGACCTTGCTCAGCTCACATGGAGATAGATCAGCACTGATCAGGTGACCTATGACATGTTATGTGGTGTAACATGTCGTCGCCAGATTTCATTTGAACTGACGTCTTGAAGCAACAATTTTATGTTTCTTTTTTGCCGACATATGTGTGAACTTCACTGACGGCGTATTGGGCTGTGAGCGCCATCATAAACCTTTGCGATTGCACAGCAGTGCTGCAACTGTGTGCATCCAGCGTAGAAAGTGATGGAGGACTACGGCTACTGCAGCTACCGTTGCTGTGCTGACGTGCTGCGCTATGCGGCCAGGGTAGTCGAGTCCAAAAAGACGAGACCTCAAAAGTGATGTTGTTGTGGTAGAGGCAATGGGAGTCATGGAGCGAAAGTCAGCGGAATGTCCTCGCAAATGTGTTAAATCAAAGATGTGCGTGCGTGTGTTTGAGCTCAGGACGAAGGCGGAAAGACAAAGCGAGGGAAGAATCAGAGGAAGTGAGATTGCAGGAGGCAAAGGGAGAGAAATTGTCTGTTTCCTCACACATCAAGGTCACCCAGAGCTGAAATGTGATTGGAAGTCCCCTGTCTGTCTTGGCTGTTTACCACACGAGATAATACAGACAGGCTGTTCAGCTGATAATGTTACTGTGTTAACAACTCCTCCCTTCAGCTTTTGTTTCAAGCTCTCTGTGAAATGGCAGGAATGTGGGAATGTCATTCCCCCCCCCACACACACGCACACACACAGACAAGCTGAGGCAGGGACGCACACAGCAGACACTGCCAGACGTGTGATTTTAACACACACAGACGTGCCCACTGAAACACGCTCTTGTGTGTACATAATAGCACATAATTACACACCCTCCCAGATCCTTATGCATATACACTTTTCACCGCAAGCAGACTGATAAGAATATGATGACACACGAGCAGAGAGAAAAAGTTTTCCGGCTCTTACATCAGTTTCTTCTTCCATTCCCTCTGGATCGAATCACATGCACAAGCCCAGGCACACTCTGTCTCCTAGAATCACACATATCCGTGGAGCCTTACAAACACACTCTCTCTTAGCTGCCTGACACACACACACTCGAACACACACAAAGACCTACATAGCAAGCCCCTCTCAGAGATGCTTCCTTTTATTTGCTTCTTGAAGACTGCTCTGTATTGAGTAGCTCTGCATTCAGCTCATCTGCCTTACAGCATTACCTTAATGGCTGTCTGGGTTGAGCAATTTTACCCAATATTGCTAAACAAAAGCACTCTTCCTCACACTAGACAGGGATTCGAGACAGCTTAGTAGCCCTTTGACTGGTTTTATCCACCTACACAAAAGAATCTTCAGTGCATTAAGTGGTATTGAGTTGAGCTGAATTAAATTGACTTGAATGGATTTTTGAATTGAACTGAATTGGACTGAGCCCAACTCGGCTCAATTACATAATTCAAATTGTATGGAATCGAGTCAACTCAAACTGAATCAAACCGAGGAGAAGTGAAATGAAGTGATTTAAATTTGTTTATATTGCAAGTGGCTGTTGCAGTTCTTTTTTACTTTTATTATGTCAAGTGGACTGACATGATATTAGTAGCTTCTTTTTGTTAAAGAAGTGGTAAAATAAAGTTTTGTGCTCACCGTCTGAGTTTTATAAGCTGGCGCATTTAAGTATGCAGCTGTAAACTCTGTTCTGAAAGTTTATATATTCAGGGCAGCACTTGCGGGCTTAATTTTTAAGTCTGAGCATTTAAGTTTCTGTCTGTAAACTTTGAGTTTGTGCATTCGGCTCTGTGACTATAAACTTAATCTTGCAAGCTGGGCAGTAGGTAATAAAATTACACAAATGCTCTGTCCATCTCTAAAGGGTTGACGCAAACTGGGTTTCATTCAACCACGTCTTAAGGCCATGTTATTTATATCTGGCTGCATCGCACCGTGTCCCTGATCCCTCTCCAAGAACTCTATGAATCCACAAAATAATGTTAAAAATGGGGATGAGTGTGTGCATTATTGTCTTTTATGATGGTGCACACACAAAATGTCATAAACAGACATGTGCAGCAGTGTGAAGAAGTCAAAAATCAAAGCACACAGTGATTGTCTCATTTTACAGTAAGCATACTGAGGCCATAATTCCCTCTGTTATAGGGTTTATACAGATTTATACGTCACATGTTTTGGGTGTTTTTCAGTGAATGGTCAACCTTTCACCTGTTTCATCATTAGTTAGACACCAACCTGGGATCTCGTAGCTCAGAGCATCTGTCTCACTGTCACATAGTTGGCAGACTTGGTGTAGCAGCTCCAAGCAAACTGTAATATGTCCTCCTCTCTCTCTTTGTGGACTCTCTGTTGTCTTTAAAAAAATGTACCGACAAACCTCACCGCCTAACAAACCTGTCAGAAGTCTGCGAACATGCAGACACCTGCACATGATTTATTCACCTGACATGTTGTAAAATTAATCTGGAAGCTATGGAACTGAATGCACAATTTTTTGAAGCGTACAGGCAGAAACCTGATGTTCAGACCGAAGCCCACGAGCACAGACCTGAATATACAAACAAGCAAAACAGAGTTTCCAGGTGCAGACTTATGAAAGTAAGATAACAAGAATAAAACTCTATTTTCAAGCACACCATTATGAATGATTGACAATTCCAAAGACTAGTCGCCTGCACTGTCTGCTTCTGAACCCACTGCTCTGTAACTCATCCAATAAAAAAAGTGTCTCTTTCCAACCCTCCATCCCTAATGTCTGTCTGCCCCCCCCACATCACACACACACGCCCACACACCCCCACGTCCTCCTCCGTCTGTCTTCCCTCTGATTGATCTCTCTGTTCTCCCTAAGTGGTTTCATCTCTTTTCATCACTCTCCATCTGGATCCATCTTTTCAAAACGTGTTTTTTTTAATGGTTCCAAACTTTTTTTTAATAACACTTAATAGTTTCTTTAAATTTTACAAATGGCTCTTAACAACCCCTCTCAATTTTCCTCTGCCTCCTTTCCCCTGCCTCTTTTTTTAGGCTCTAGTTATAGTCAGCTTTAATCTTTGCTTTTCATTTTCTCTGATTGGATAAAATTAAGCATGCTACCAAGGAATGAGCCTAAGGTATGAATATGTGCACTATGCAATATGGTTTATGCATTTTTGCTACTGGCGAATCAGAGCACATTTCTCTCCAGATATCAGCTTATTAGATCTTGCGTGAGTGTGAAAGACTGGCCCTGGTAGCGCCGTAGTCCAAAGCCAATGTTTTTGCCCCGGGCTAAGTGTAGCCATCTGTTTTAGAATTGTTGGTGGAAGATAGATAAATCAGAAGATCAGGACAGAGATAGAGGAAGAGAAAGGGGGAGAGACAGAAAATGAGTGGAAGAGGAGAAAAGAAATTCCTGGTCAGCACCCATGGCTTAGAAAATTGGGGTGAGGGGGGGGGCGACGAGGGGAGGAGAAGATGGGGTTTATGAGAGTTGGGCAGGGAGATGAAGAGAAATAAGGCGACGGGGAAAAAAGGCGAAGCTTCAGCGAGTGGTAGGGGGAGATGTGGAGCTACAAAATGAGAACGTGTTCTTAGGTATCGCCTAGGGGTGGAAAGCTGATAGAGAGGGTGTAGAGAAGGAGGAGATGGGATGAAAAAGATAGAAATGAGGTATATGGGTCTAGGGTTAGGAGAAGACAGGACAGGAGAGGAGGGGAGGGAGCTACACTCGGTGAGTAAAGCTAGCTCAGACTCTTCGGGCTATTTTGGTGTGAGAGTGTGTGTGTCTGTGTGTGTGTGTGTCTGTGCGCATGAGAGAGAGAGAAAGAGAGAGCTTTCTACCTGCCCTATCGAAGATGTTACATAAATCTGAGTAGGCAGCCCTCTGCCTGCAGCGATGCTCCATATTATACCATTGACCCAGGCCCCTCTAAATGTATGCGTGCATGTATGTGTGTGTGTGATTCTTGTTCAGCCCTACATGCTTGTTCTTGTAAGAAATAGACCAGATAAGAGACGCCCACCTAAACATGCACACGCACTCACTCCAAGACAGGTAGAGCTGCGCTACAAGAACTAACCGGTCAAGCCTTTAGAGAGAAATCCCCACGGTGCCTTCAAACAGAGGCATTAAAATAGTTTGACCTGTTTGACACACACACACACACACACTCACACGGACTTCATAATCACACACTCACACCATAGTCCTTTTTACTCTCTCTGGTGGACATTACAAATGAATAGCTTCAACTGCCACCGTCATCCATAATATGTAAGATGACATGATTTTTTAACCCGTCCAGATACAGACACTCCCAAAACAAAACAAACTGAACTTTGAAGAACTGCACTGCACTTTCAATCAGTGGCTTGTTACTAATACAGTGCAGTAATTGCACAGCATTAAGTAAAGGGTCTTAATGGGTCAACACTACACAGGTACAAGTCAGACATGCATTATTTAAGAGCCTCTGTTCTCCTGTTTCACAAAAACAGAGATATTATGAAGACGGCAACCAGCGACTCTTGAGAAAAAAGTGGGAATGAAACCAGCAAAAGCAAAACAACACACTCTTATTGAATGTCGCTCAGATCCGCAGACAAACACACAAACTTAACCACAAGCGCACAAAAAAAAAATTATAATCAAAGTCATGCAAATCTATCTGCCAATTAGAGCCCCCAAACACTTTTCCATGGGGATGAAATGGCAACCTCTAATTGGCTGGATAAAAGAATGCTTGCATCTGAGCCAACAACCTGAGATGTTTTGGAAAATATACACATCCCTGTCCCGTGCATACACAGAAACACACAGGCGCACACAGTGTAAGCGGGGATCACTGACAATTTATGCATGGTTGGGGGAGTCACACACAGTAGCACCGGTAAGATGAGAAGCAAGGATGGAGTGTGTTGACACAGATATGGTGCATTGTCGGGTGCAGGCGCACACACGTGCTCATTGACCGGTCAGTCTCTTTTAAAAACGTGAATAAAGCTTTGGTCGCGGTGTCGTGTTAACATGAAAGCTTTCACGGCTGTTAAAGAGAGCAGGCTTTGATTAGAATTAGATGTGCGAGAGTGTTCCTTAATGCCGGCCTTTGCTGACGACGGCCCTTTTAAATCCAGCAGAGCCGTTGCAGGGAGCCTTCCATCAAAAATATGTTGAATCGACGATTTCACCTCGACATGCTCTCCGCGGGTTTTTTTCTTTTTTCCCTCTTTTTTTCCTGAATTTTCTAAAAGGTAGAAGTCAAGCGCACTGCTTGGCCACATTTTAAGTAGATCTCAACCACAAAGCAGCAGCAGCAGCAGCAGCAGTGTGGCTTCAAGGGTGATCAAACGCTGAATTTAAAATTATTGACTAAACTACTAATTGAATATCAAAGAAGCTGGTGTCATTTTCATGTGCGTGACTTTTACAAAGCAGTGTTACTCTCACATGGCGTGATCATTATGAATGGTTTAATAATTCATTCCCTCCTCCCATATGGGGCTTTATGTAGAATGTGAATCGGAGGAAAACCAATTTACAGACAGCACATCCTAACTTGTGTAGACATTAGCTGGTGCACTTGCATTAACAGAGTGCTTGATTCAGAGCATTTGAGTGCATACAGCTAAGTCATGCAAATATTATTAACATTAGAGGTCTTGTCGTTGTTCTATCCAAACCATATATATCTTGGGGATTTTTCAGTTTTCAGATAAAGTGGAGGATTAATGAATTGAAAATGCTTCCTTTTTTCATTTATAAGCATTAGAATGTCATTGGATTATCTCAAAAAATACATTGTCTCAAAGCTTAAAACAAGGCTGTCTTTTGGTTTATGAAATGAACACACGACACTATGCAAGAACAGCAGCTTAGAGATCAAACAATTATTCAGTTTGTCGATTATTTGAAGGAGAAAATGAATTGGCAACAATTAGTTTACTTTTTTAAATAAGCTAATAAGACTCATTTTTTAAGCAAAATGCCCAAAACTCACAGGCTGCGTTTCAGAAATGTGAATATTTTCTGATGTTCTTAGTCTTGGAGTGTTGGTTGAAAGTAATTTGCCATAGTCAATTATCCATTTTCCAACATTTTAAAGGCCAAATCATTAGTCAGTCAATCAAAAAAAAAAAACTGCAGATAAATCAATAATGAAAAGAATCTATAGTTCTTAACATGTATGGCCCTGAAGATCTAAAAGCAAATCCCAACTCTTGATGTCTGAACATGAACTCACACATTAAAAAAAGTAACGATCAGAAAGACTATAAACATGACTATATTCCTTAATATACTTTAATATACTGTACAGAGAATATACCTATTATAGCAAATTAGTGCAGTATATACCTGCAGTTGTAGTAGGCAGCAAACACTATGTTTTCAGATGCTGCTTCACTATTTTACTGCAGTAGCTGTGGAATAATTTGCATTTTTAAACATTTTTTTAATGCCAGGAGTCGCATAATAATCAGGCCGACTCCTCAGCAAAGGCTCAGCTCTCTGAAACTCTGCTGGGTATGACTTCACTGAAGTCATTTCTTAACCCTAATGCTGAACCATAATTTTCAAAGGGGATTTCAAAAACGGAGCCAATGTCCGTATATGCTTGAAGTGTGATGTGAGGTTATCGATGGGAATGGGTTGGATTCTCCCCTGCTTTCTCATTAACTCTCCTCCTTCCTTCTCCTTCCGCTCAATGGCCCGACTCTGCACTCAGTCTCTGGTGTATCGAACAGCGCGCGCACACACAATCGCACACACAGACACGCGCTCGCATGCAAGAAGTCTGTTTGCATACCAAAAGCATACTTCACAGCTCAAAGAAAATGAAAGCCATATTAATTATACTGTCTTGCGTTTGCACACGCGCGCACGCACACGCGCACGCACACAGAAAAAGAGAGAGAGACGGAGAGAGAGAGAGGGAGGGAGCAGTTGTTTTATGTTTTTCCTCTGCGTCAAAGGAGACAGAGTGTGAGAATGATTGAGTCTCTCTGCGTCAGGGAGAGAGGGAATGAGAAATAGTGCAGAGGGAGAGAAAGAGTGCACTGTCTTGCCTCTTTAATGTGTGTGTCTGTGTATGTGTGTGTGTGCGTGCGTGCGTGTCGTCTACCCAGTATAACGCCCCCTCTGTGTCCCCGAGTCACTCACACACACTGAGACTATTGTCAAGACATTGGGCGAGGCGCCCCAAGACATTTCTGTGACACTGTGTCTGTCACAGGGGTGATAGGGCTGAGATGGGGTTCACTCACACACACACACACACACACACTCAGAAATATCCAATACTCACACACAGATATGGTGTATTACCATTTTAGGTCATATTCATATGAAGGTGGGTGAGTTAATACGGTGTTCTCCTGGAGTGCAGAGTCTGTGTGTGGGTGTGGGTGTGTGTGTGGGTGTGTGCGCACTTTCACCTTATAGCTTATACGTGCGCTCGCGAC